>JAAGEH010000226.1:47573062-47709265 GCA_011751065.1 Lasiurus cinereus
TCATTTTCAAAGATAGATCATATGTTGGGTCATAAGAAAAGTCTCTTCAAATTCAAGAAGATAGAAATCATATCAAGCATTTTCTCAGACCACAGTGGCATAAAACTGGAAATCAACTATAATAAAAACAATAGAAAGAAATCAAACACATGGAGACTAAACAGCATGCTATTAAACAACGACTGGGTAGCCAGAGAGATCAAGGAAGAAATAAAAAACATCATGGCAACAAATGACAATGACAACACAACAATACAAAATTTATGGGACACAGTGAAAGCAGTCTTGAGAGGGAAGTTCATAGCCCTACAAGCCAACTGCAAAAAACAGGAAACAATGGTAATAAATCACCTAAACCTACAACTCAAAGAGCTAGAACGTGAGCAACAAGAAAAGCCCAGTGTACTCAGAAGGAAGGAAATAGTGAAGATCAGAGCGGAGATAAACAACTTGGAGACCAAAGAAACAATTCAAAAGATCAACAAAACAAAGAGCTGGTTCTTTGAAAGGATAAACAAGATTGATGGCTCACCAAGAAGCAAAGAGAGAAGACCCAAATAAACAAAATCAGAAATGAAAGAGGAGAAATAACAACAGACCCTGTGGAAATACAAAGGATTGTTAAAAAATACTATGAACAACTCTATTCAAACAAATTGGACAACCTGCAAGAAATGGACATTTTCCTAGAAAAATATAACCTCCCAAAACTCAATGAGGAGGAAGCCAAACATCTCAATAGTCCAATAACTATGGAAGAAATTGAAGCAGTAATCAAAAAGCTTCCAGCAAATAAAAGCCCGGGTCCAGATGGCTACACAGGAGAGTTTTACCAAACATTCAAGGAAGAATTAAAACCTATCCTCCTCAGACTATTCAAAAACATTCAAGAAGAAGGAATACTACCAAACACCTTCTATGAAGCCAGCATCACCCTAATACCAAAACCAGATAAAGACAACACAATGAAAGAGAATTATAGGCCAATATCTCTCATGAACATAGATGCCAAAATCCTCAACAAAATTCTAGCAAACCGGATCCAGCAGTACATCAGAAAGATCATACACCAAGACCTAGCAGGATTCATCCCAGGAATGCAGGGATGGTTCAATATCCGCAAATCAATAAATGTGATACATCACATAAACAAATTGAGAGATAAAAATCACATAGTCATATCAATTGATGCAGAAAAAGCATTTGACAAAATCCAACATCCTTTCTTGATAAAAACTCTCAGCAAAGTGGGAATAGAAGGATCATACCTCAACATCATAAAAGCCATATATGATAAACCCACAGCTAACATCATACTCAATGGGCAAAAACTAAAACCATTTCCCCTAAGAACAGGAACAAGACAGGGATGCCCACTCTCACCTCTCCTGTTCGACATAGTACTGGAAGTATTAGCCATTGCAATTAGACAACAAGAAGAAATAAAAGGCATCCAAATTGGAAAAGAAGAAGTAAAGCTGTCCTTATTTGCAGATGTCATGATATTGTACATAAAAAACCCAAAGGATTCCATTCCAAAACTAATTGACTTAATGAATTCGGCAATGTAGCAGGATACAAAATTAATGCTAAGAAGTCTGTGGCATTTCTATATACTAACAATGAAATTATAGAAAGAGAAACTAAAAAAGCAATCCCATTTACCATCACACCAAAAAAATTAAGATACCTAGGAATAAACCTAACTAAAGAGGTAAAAGACCTTTATGCAGAAAACTACAGGACACTGAAAAAAGAGATAGAGGAAGATGTTAACAGATGGAAGAGCATACCATGCTCATGGATTGGGAGAATCAACATCATTAAAATGTCCATACTACCCAAAGCAATCTACAGATTCAACGCACTACCCATTAAAATACCAACGACATATTTCACAGACCTACAAAGAATTCTTCATAGATTCATCTGGAACAAAAAAAGACCACGGATAGCTACAGCAATTTTGAGAAAAAAGAATAAAGTAGGTGGGATCTCAATACCAGACTTCAAGCTATACTACAAAGCAACTGTTCTCAAAACAGCCTGGTACTGGCACAAGAACAGACATATAGATCAATGGAATAGAATAGAGAACCCAGATATCCACCCAAACCACTATGCTCAATTAATATTTGACAAAGGAGGCATGAACATTCAATGGAACCAAGATAGCCTCTTTAATAAATGGTGTTGGGAAAATTGGACAGATACATGCAAAAAATTGAAACTGGACCACCATCTTACACCAAATACAAAAATAAACTCAAAATGGATACAGGACTTAAACATTAGAAGGGAAACCATAAAAATACTAGAGGAATCCACAGGCAGCACAATCTCAGATATATGCCGAAAGAACTTCTTCACTGATACTGCTCCAAAGGCAATGGAAGCTAAAGAAAAAATAAACAAATGGGACTACATCAAAATAAAAAGCTTTTGCACAGCAAAAGAAACCATCAACAAAACAACAAGAAAGATCAATGCATGGGAGAACATATTTGCAAATGCTATCACTGATAAAGGATTAATCTCCAAAATCTACAACCAACTTATACAACTTAATAAAAGGAAGATGAAGGATCCAATAAAAAAATGGGCAATGGACCTAAATAGAACCTTTTCAAAAGACGACAGAAGGAAAGCCAAGAGACACATGAAAACATGTTCAAAGTCATTAATCATCCGAGAGATGCAAATCAAAACGACAATGCGATACCATCTTACACCTGTCAGAATGGCAATCATCAACAAATCAACAAACGACAAGTGTTGGCGAGGATGCGGAGAAAAAGGAACCCTTGTGCACTGTTGGTGGGAATGCAGACTGGTGCAGCCACTGTGGAGAACAGTATGGAGTTTCCTCAAAAAACTAAAAATGGATCTCCCATTTGACCCTGTAATACCACTCTTAGGAATTTATCCTAAGAAATTACAAACACCAATCAGAAAGGATTTATGCACCCCTATGTTCATAGCCGCACAATTTACAATAGCCACAATTTGGAAACAGCCTAGGTGCCCGTCAGCAGATGAGTGGATCAGAAAACTGTGGTACATCTACACAATGGAATTCTATGCTGCCATTAAAAAGAAGGAATTCTTACCATTTGCAGCAACCTGGTTGGAACTGGAGAGCCTTATGCTTAGCGAAATAAGCCAGTCAATGAAGGAGAAGCATCACATGATCGCACTCATTGGGGGATAATAAAGAACATTATAAACTGATGAACAAAAGGATAGATACAGAGACAGTAAAGCTTCAAACAGACTGTGAAATTACAGCAGGATGATTAAAGTTAGGTGAGGTAAATAAGAGATCAATCAAAGGACTTGTATCTATGCATATAATCATAACCAATGAACATAGACACTGGGGGGTTGGGGTATGCCTGGGAGGGAGGGGGGCAATGGGAAGATATGTATAAAAAATTAATAAAATAAAAAAAAAAACTGGGACTCAAAAATGTTAAGTCGCTTACCTGTGATTGCATAGCCAGATGGCAGGGCTGGTGTTGGGACCCAAGTGTTTCTGACACCACAGTCCATGTCTTTTGGATCACAACACATCACCTTCCTCTTGAAGCAGTTCCTGAGGATTGCTGACAGGTGATTAGAAGTTAATTTGTTGGGGGGAAGGAGCCATGAACTCTGACTAGGAGAGGCTGCAGAAGCGGAAGCGCTGAGCACATCGTTGTGCCACGTGCTGGAAATGATTTGCATTTCCCTCTCCATCATTTGCTATCTGTGATAAAGCAGGAGCATTCACCTGGCACTGAAAAGGAGCCAGGTTTTTGTTTAATAATTCTTAGTATCACTTGATCTTAGCAGTCTCAATAAAATTCAGGGAAATAATTCAGACTTCTGTTCTGATGAACAGTTTAGCCCTCTCTTGTTGGGTTGGGTCCTTCTTGCCCTCTAGAAAGAATTAGTCTCACTGTTTTCATGGTATTGAGTAATTTTGAGTTGCAAACCTAGAGTTAGAGGGTTCTTAAAGGACACATCCCTGGGTTCACTCATCCAAAATGCTCCAAAGAGCTTGGTTAAAGGTGACATCCCTGCTCCATGATGCAGGAGCCATCTAATATTGGCTTCACAGAAGATCCAAGAGCCCCCAGGCTGGACATGTGTGGGTAGTCCCACTGACCTGGACAAAAGGAGGATGCCCAAGGTTTCTGCCTATTCAGACTCAAATGCACTTATGGACCTTGACACCTGCCAAGTACTTTGGTACTTCCATATGTTATTTCATTTCACCCTCCCCCACACCCTAGGGGATTGGGATATGTTTCACAAGTTATAAAGGGAAAAGGTGATCTTGGAGAAGTAAAGCATCTCATTCATGTTCAGGTACCTTATTACACAGTAAAGTTCAAAACTTGGACCCTTGCCCTGGCAGGAATGGCTTAGTTGGTAGAGCATTTTCCCATGTACCAAAAAGCCACCAGTTCAATTATTGGTCAGGGCACGTGTAGGGTTGCAGGTTTAATCCTGGTTGGGGGGTGTTCAACCGATTGATGTTTCTCTCTCACATCAATCTTTTTCTCTTTCTCTCCCTCTTCCTTACCTCTCTCTCTAAAATCAATAAGAACATATATTTTTTAAATACTTTGACCCTCACATCCAGAAGTTTTTTTTTCCCCCGTTTCATAGACTGAGAAACCCATCAAGCCATTTGCTTCAACATTTAAATCTCTTTTGGACTGGCAATTCTGAGTAACTTCTTTTAGCACCTAAAACCTCATCCCAGATCAAGTTGGAGTTGAGGGAAATAAAAGGGGTCATGTTCTGTGAACAAAACTGACTATGGAAATCACAAATGAAAATTTCGTTAGTTGGGAAATAAAGCAGCCAATGCTTTAAGTGGGATCTGGGAAGCAAGCATACCCCTAATGGGCACAGGTGAAGGGCATCCATCAGATCCACTTCTCTCTTTCCTTGGGCTCCTTCTACCCCTGAAAAGGGCCTTGCTTGCCTGTCTTTGGACGCCTGCATATACATGTATACTCTGTGCACATCCTACCCAAACAGCTGCCAGCAAGAAGTGGGGTGGAGCTAGGATTGCCAGAAGACACATAAAATTTCCTGTTCCATTTGAACTTCAGATAAATTATTAATAATTTGGGGGAGACTATGTAGGGTCTAAGTTTTCATGCAACCTTAAAAAATTGTTTGCTGTTTATCTTAAATTCAAATTGAAGTGAGCATGCTATATTTTCATTTGCTACATTTTTCAACCCAGCTGGAATTATATGGTCAGAGAATTCCAGGGCCTGAGTATTCTGAGTGTATTGTGGACACTGAGAAGAGTCATTTGATGTGAACCCCAAGAATTAACTTATCTGCAGAGATGAAATTCCCATAGTCAACCAAAGGCCCAAATTTTATTTAAAAAAACATGAGTCTAGCAACCATTTGCTGACAGGGGCTTCTCAAGTATTCAATATACAGGCAACAACTGTAGATTGAACTCTAAGGTTCCTATTCTATGCCCTCGTTGGTTATACAACCTGAATCAACCACTGCAGGGAATTGCTGCATTCTTTCAACTGATGGCTTGAGACTTGCCCCATCGCATTAGAACTCTCATTTTCATCTATACCAACCAAGTAGAACTGCCCTATAATGACCAATCAGAATGCAAGATACTGACCAATCAGAATTGCATGACTCAGATAAATCAGAACTATATGAATTTAGAAATCTCATTTGCAAAAAATGAAAAAAAAAAGGATCAATTGGGAACCTGGGCAGGAACTTTGTAAACTCCCTAGTGAAGTACACTTGCACTTTTCACTGGAGTTGCCATTCTGTGTTTTACAAGCTGTTTCACCAGAATGGGGAAAACTCTCCTTTTCTAAAGTCTCTCCTTTTTGGCACTTTTTTGGGATTTTTGGGTTACAATAGTCTAAACTGTAAAAGGGCAGGTAGGGGGAAGGTGAACCCTAGGTAGGCAGAGCCTCCTGGTCACTTTAAAGCTCTGAGCCCAGGGCAAGGACCACTTTCACCCAGACTAGGGCAGTACTGGTAGACAGAGATTTGGAAGGGGACATTTCAGTAACAGAGCTTGAACTTGGGAATAAAGAGACCTGGGCTCCACCATGGACCAAGTCCCCTTATTTCTCTGACCCTTGGTTATTTGAACTGCGTCTAAATTGGAGACTTATATGGACTAATATTTGCAAAAAATAAGCCCCATGCTCAATACCCAATAGGACTAAAAACACCAGCAGCTTTCATTGTGACCTTAAAGAAAGAGAGATCTATGGTAGAAAAATGCTTTAAATTTTTCTGCCTTCTGTTTTCTGTTAGTTAATTTACCTCAGCTGAGCTGGGAAAAGATGTTGATATGTTTCCATTGCCTACATCCGGGTTAGAAAAGGGTCATTTTTCTCAATGGTAGCTCCCAGGAAAGCTTAAGGAGAGAGACGGGCTAAATATTTCCCCGAGAAGTGGGGACTTGATACCTTCTGGCCAAGGAATCCCTCCTCTCTCTCTCCCCTTCTTTCCAGCCCTGTTCTTCATACCTGTCTCTGGGGCCTGGTGTGTAGGTGGGGCCCTGTCCTTTCTAAGGAAATAGGGAAGAAGAAGGGAAGGAGATGGTGGAGGAAGAGTGAGCAGAGCCATCATCTCCTCTGGCTTGAGGTGTTATGAGGTAGTTACTCCCCTTCACATATTTGTTCTTCCTTCTTGGGAGAAGCCTTCCCTGGAAGAAAGTTTAATCCCTGTTATTGTAACTGGTGGCTGCAGGGGTGCACATAAAGACAGCCCAGACAAGCTCGCCCCAAGCAAAGTGCTGAGTGTTGGAGAAAAGATGTAAATGAACTTGGAACCTCATGAAAGCTAAGACTCCTCACCATTTGTTTCATTCCTAACCACAGCCCTGTGGAATCTGACTCGGATGGGTGTCTTTCTGCTTAAAAGTCAAGAGTGAAAGGTAGGGGGTGAGGTCAACTGGCTCGGGATCAAACTGAGCAGCTTCCTATTTAACTCCGAGGATTTAATGGGAGTAGAAATGTTTTTAACTCTAAGTACAACATTCAGGCTCCTTGCTCGCATAGATTGCAGCAGGATTTGAAATGATGAGGGTCAACCAGAGAGTGGGTAGAGGGCTAGGGCTAGGATAGTTCTGCACTGAGAAGCAAACAGATGGGAGGGTTATCCCAGAAAGAGGGGTGAGTGTATTGGGGTTTTCTTCCCTCACCAGACCTGACTCTAGGCTGCAAAACCTGACAAGGGAAAGAATCTCCACCTAAATAATCCAACAAAAACATCCTGATGTTAATTAAAAACAGGTTTTTACTGAAGTAGAAGTAAATATGGCTCCATGAGTGGCTTTGTCATTTGCCAAAACCTTATTTACTTGTTGCCTTCATTTAGTTAATTAGTCTTTCACTGTGGATCTGCTGTCATCTAGGTCAGTGGTCAGCAAACTGTGGCTCTCGAGCCGCTCTGTTGACTAATGAGTTTGCCCACCACTGATCTTGACAATGTATGCAAATCACATCTCTAAGGCCAGCCTGTTCCTCAGCCTTTGAAAGATGGGAGAGAGGCAGTTATAACAAATCTACAAGTCAGTGCAAAATGAAAAGTTTCATTTCCAATGCTAAAGGTGCCAAAGACCTTTCTTCAATAACCAGCAGTGTTTTATTCCTCAGTGGGTGGAATTTCAAGTTAGCAAAAACTTCTGCAGTTTCTTACAGACCTCCTTGGTTACAGGGAAAGGACTCCACTCCTACCCCCGTACCCTCTCATTGAATGTCTTACTTCCCTTTTTTTGCTAAACTTGCACTTACCTTCTTTTTTACTTTCCCTTTGCCCAATTTTCAAAAAAATTATAAATTAGCTCCTTCATTCCTTCATGGTTGGTGCCTACTGCATTTCAATCGAGAATGCATTAAAATCCCCATTCATGAGACCATCCCAATCAGAAAAGCGGATGAACAGAATGCCAACATACTGGCTCCATTTTTATAATTATATTTATGAAATACTCACATACACTGAGATGCAGAGCATACTAAACAGTACATGATACTGTTTTGAATTCATATGTACATGAGTAGTAAATATATATTTAGGCATGCTAAGAAATGATAAACATCACCTTCATTAACTGAATAAAGATCTAAATATAAAAAGATCACTGACCCTGTGTCAGTGGTCGGCAAACCATGTTTCGAGAGCCACATGCGGCTCTTGAGCCACAGTTTACCGCTCTGTTGACTAATGAGTTTGCCGACCACTGTCATATACTACCCTTTACCTCTTTGCACACAATATGCCACAATTGCCTAATCCTCACAGCTTCCAATTACACGGCAACATTTAGTCAAGTCCAGTGGTCGACAAACTCATTAGTCATCAGAGCGGCAAACCGCAGCTCACATGAGCCACATTTTGCTGACCACTCACCCAGAATAATTGTACTAGCCAGGTTCTAAGCATGCTTACACACACACATGAACACACATAATCTTTCTCAGTTTTGTATGTATATGAACCAAGTGTTCTGGAGTTTTATTACTAGTCTAGAGAATATCTTAGAAGACTTTTTTCTCTTTTTAAAAAAATATTTTTATTGATTTCAGACAGAAAGGAAGAGGGAGAGAGAAAAAGAAACATCAATGATGAGAGAGAATTATTAATTGGCTGCCTCCTGCACAACACTTACCTTTAAATGAAAAGGAAGCCAGCCGCATGTGCGTGTTTGTTGAGAGTGGGGGTAGTTACTAATGTCACTTTGGAGGGTTGACTGCCTTCCAGCAGCCCCCCTCCTGGGTTCACGTGGGGCAGTTCAGGCTTGGATCCAGGCCAGTGTGACAATCAAGGCCTGAGAGGTCTTTTCTTTCAGAGTATTTATCAGGTTTACTTACTGATGGGCCGGAGGAGGGACCATGAGGAAGAAGAGTGGGAAGAAGGGGACCAGGCAAGCCTGTTAAACTGAAGAGGACATCCTGCTGCTGCCCATGCTCAGGCTTTCATTCACCCAGGGCATCTGGGCCACCTTGGATGCAGGCCTTCGAGAAGCTCAAACCTTTGCGGAGCACCCCTGACTCTCACAGTCCACCCAAGGTAGTTTAGAAGAACAATGAACTGGGGAGAAAAAGAAAATATTTTATTTTTAGAAAGAAAAATAAACTACCAGGTTAAAACATGTGATTTCAAACAGCTATGGGCCAGACAGCAAAATGAGTCCAAATAAGCTGCCAAGGGGACAATTAAGGGAAGTGGGAACAAGGGAAGAATCAGATGATTTCAGCCTTGGGAACAGCAGAAAGGAGGGAGCAGCATCAGAAAGGGAGCCTGTGAGCCAGAGTGATGGATAAAGGAGACCAGATGGCCCACAGCACCAGGCCAGCCAGAGGGTCCGCTGGCTCTGTGTACTGCCTTCCCTGAAGTGCCCGCACAGCCCTCAGCTCCTGCCTTGCTTACACCCCCACCCTCAGTGGTGCCACAGGGAAGGCACCCCCGCTGACCATCTTTGACATTCTGCTTGGGCTCCAAATGAAAAATGATTCTGCCTTCAAAGCCAAATGGAAGTTTGGTAGAAACATGTGCTTTCTTCTTAGGTTCAAAAGAGAAATTAATATCCCCACCACCTCTCTGTGCATTTGTACAATTTTCCTTCAAGTGAAAAGGAGAAATTATGAGGGAGGCATCCTATAAAAGCAGGTGTTGCAGAATTACATTATTCCTATAGAAGCAAGCCTGTCCATATTTTCTTTTAACAGAGAATGTGACTTGCTTCGAAGTCACAAGTTTACCTCTCTTATTAAAACATCTGTGTTTTGGTAGGGTGTCAGCAGGATTATTTATTCCCATTTTGCTTTAAAACATTTGTTTGTGTATTTGCTAGGCAAATGTCTGAAATGATGTACATAAACTGGGGCAGGAGTTAGCACTGAGTGCAGTGATTACAGGGGACTTCCACATCCTAACTCATTTGTTCTGAATAGATATAGAAATATATTTTGTCATAAGAATATGTTAATAGAAAAAATAATCTATTGAACTATAATTATATAATGGGCCCCAGCCTAACACAAAAATAAATAAGGATCCATGGTCTGTGGTTCCTGCCCTCAAGGAGCTCATATCTATGGGGAAGTGAGAGGGGGGAGTTAACCAACAACTGTAGTTAACACAAAGTGATAGGTGCTATAATCCAGTTAGGAGGGGGGTGCTGTGGGTGTATATACAGGAACAATTATTTCTGTAGGCCTCTCACTAGATCAAGGAAGGCTATACCTAGATGGTATTAGTGACACAAGAAAAATAAGGGAGCCCCAGGGAGAGGTCATAAAGGCCCAGAGGATGGAAGTCTGTGATATTTCCCTGAGCAGTAGAGTCCAGTATGGCTGGAGTATGGAGACTGGGAGAGGCAAGGAATGGCCAGAGGTTTGCAAGGCATGTGGGTTTGGGTCCAGAAAGCAGTTCACCCAAGGCTGGGCTTGCTGTACAACAGAAAGTGGACTTGTAGTAATGGGAGGGAAATAACCAGTTTAGAAAGAATATCCTGGTCTTCAGAGGTTGTGGTGAAAGAGAAAGGGGATCAAGATTTGTAGTAAGAACCACTTGAACTACGACAGTGTTAGGGTGGGTGAAAATGGGGAGCAATGGAGGCAGATGAGCCTGGGGAGAGGAAGGGAGATGAACTTGACAACAAAGTTTGTCACGAAGTTCCTAACCAGGTATTCGCTAAAACTGGAAATAACAATAGCTACCATTGACTATGAGGTATGTGCCAGACCCGTGTCAGACATTCCAAATGAACCCTCACAATAACCCTACAAGGTAGACACTATCATTAGACCCATTTTACAGATAAGGAAAATGAGACAAAGGAAGGTTTATATTCTGAGAGGTACATGTTCTAAGTTCACAGATTAGTAAATGAGGAAGCCATAATTCAAGCAGAGGCTGTCCAGTCTCCCTCACCATTCTCATAGAGGAGATATGATATTTCAGGGAAAGAAATGAGGTGATGTGTATATGTAAGTTTTGAGGTTGCTAAAGGATATTGAGACAGATGTCCACTAAATAATTGGAGAAATGGGTCTACCACTTAGAAAAGTATTCATTCACTCAAATATTTTATGAGCATTTATTGTGTACCTCACCCTGTATTAGGCTGGAATTAGGACATCATCAAAATATTTACTGAGCACCCAAAGGCAAAGTATATGTGTATAACATTTTAATAAAGCTAATAATTTTCCTCACCTAGTTGAACATATACTCTTTAAAATAACTCGGAGATAGGTCCCTGTATAAAACAAATCACTCATTAAGAACCTGTCTTTGCAATTTTGAAATCATTCACAAAACATCTTAAAACAAAACATCCAATCAAAAAGTAAAAACTCAATAAGGAAGGAAGAGTTCATTTGAAGTTTATGACCCACTCAACATGTGTTGGGCTCAGGAAATAATAAAATAAATATATCTCAGTCTTTGTGTTCATGGAAGTAAACACAAAGATGAGAGTTACCCGCAGGTAAACAGAATGCAGACCAGTCTCAGGAAAAAGGGAAGAAATTCACTCACGAAGCCCAACAACCCTGGGAGGACTGAGACATCAACCAGGTTGGGCCCACCTGGGTCTCTGAGCCTCAGTTAGACTATGTGCATTACCTGTCCCACCATTCACAGACTGACCTGGTAGCCTGGCAGGAGCGCCAAGGAGGGTTCCTTGCATTCACACCACACCCAGCTCCAGCCGCCACCCCAACACAGCTACTGAGAGAAATCTGCTCCAGCTCACCTTTGAAAGGGAGAGCAGCCCAGGTCCCCATCTGTCTCCAGAGAAGACCACTTTCTTGTGTGTGTGTATGTGTGTGTGTGTGTGTGTGTGTGTGTGTGTGTGTGTGTGTTGTTTTGTTTTTGTTTTTGTATGCCAAAAGGCCATTCTGCAGTGTGCTGCATTGTTATCAAATGAGATTCCTTTCCCAGGAAAGCAACATTTGAGACAATTTATACCTTGAACTTAAATCGCTCCTTCTGCTAAGCACCTCAGCTGACTTTATTATCTCATTAAATCTTCAGTGTTCAATATTAAAAATATTTTTCATCCATGGCATAAAAATCAAGGCATTTTTGTGAATATGTACCCTAGGTGAGAGCAGTTACCGACATGTTCGCCCACCGGAGAATCAACAGATCCGTTTCTTTTCAAGCCAGTTTCATGGAGCGGTCCTTCTCCCTTCGGCAGCTGCAGACGGTCATCACAAACTCCAAGCACATAGAGTCTTGCCTCTCCTGCCTACCTCCAAGCTTCTCAACATCCACTGGTTTTCAGATTCAGAGCCTTTTCATGTGACCGTCACAAAGGGCCACAGGGCCACATAGCATACAAGTCAAGAACATGAGCTTGAAGCCAAACTCATTTACTGTGTGAACGTAGGGATGTTTTCCAAACTCTGTGACCTCTGTCTCCTCATCTGTAAAATAGGATGATAATAGTGCCTCCCAATATAAGAATTGAGTTTTTACACACACAATGCTTGGATGAAGCCGGCACATTGTAAGCCCTCAATAAATATGTCTTGATTAGATCTACCTGAGAGGACAAAAGAGGAGGTCAGAAAATCTGGAGGAGAGACCCTGCTTTCAGGCCAACTGGATGTGTGTTCTTGACAAACTCGAACTCTCAGACTCAGCTGCTGATTACTGGCATGGATGGAATGTTCTATACAACTGCTTTTTGGGAAATGGCTGCAGCCAGGACCAGGGTGAATGCAATGGACTCCTAGGGGCATGTCCACCAGTATACAATATCTATCTTATATGTTAGGAATGTTCTATCTTGCATAATAGATATTACAGAAAAATCTCCACGCACCCGGCAATCTGAGGTATGATTGCATTGCAGGCACTTTTTTCCTGAAGCACCAACATGGCAAAGCTCCTGTAAGCTCTCCAAAGCTGTGTGACTTTGGGCAAACTGATTAACCTCTCTGAGTCTTGGTTATTGTTTTAATCTAAATGAGAAGTTCAATGAGCTGTAAAAGTTGTGAAATCCTTTTGTCAGGAGGAAGAAACTACTGAATGTTTCTTTCAATTCTGTTTGAAAAACATATAGTTTGTATATAAGTTAACAAACAAAAAAAGAAAAAATCTGTAATCTGGGCATGTTCATAAAACTCCCCAATTATTCAATACTATACAGCCTAAAACACAAAGTATGTGGGTATGGGTCACACACAGCTCAGAGGCCATCAGCATGTTACCTCTACCATAAACCAAGTTTGCAATTCTTGCCTTTCTCTGAATTTTGAGCATCATGTAAGTTTTATGTCCTGATTCCTGGAAGTACAGTTCTCGCCTCCCTTAATGAGACACTAAGATGCAGCTGGACAAGTTGCTCAGAATCTGCAAGGTGCCAGTTGGTTCCAGCGCTCACCTCCTCCGAATGGAGGGTCAGGATTAGTCTCTGCTGAGCTTAGCCCATGGAGAAGGAGAAGACAGTGAAAAAGGAAAGGCCCTTCTTCCTTACCATGGCGAGGACAGCCAAGGCAAGGAACATGGCTAACCTGTGGGAAAATCTTGAAGGCTGCATTTTATCTTTCAGAATTTCCTCTCCACTACTCCTTCTTCTCAAACCTCTTATACGCTATGGTATTTCCTCCCAACAGCGTTTCCCAGATTTTCCCCACCCTTTTTGGCATCTTTTCAAGAAGAACACACATCTAGTAAAGTCTATTGTGAATTTCCTCCTCTCCAGTCTTTTCTAATAAGTAAAATCATGCTACAGAGAACACCAAGGTGTTAGCTGTGGCTTTTCCAATTTGGAGGCCAATATTTTCTTCATTAAATATTTCCATCTTTGCCAAGGCTACTATCACAAACAATCATCACATTTATAATAGGAAAAATGGGAGATATTTTTCATAAAGAGAAAATAATAATAAAGTAAGATTTACATAGGATTATTGGTCACATTATAAGGTCTATCTGTTAAGATACCTTTCAGCTGCCACAATTTTAAAAACCTCAAATTGACTAAAAAAGAAAATGTATTATATTTGTGAAAGGTAGGCATGGTGGTACTGAGCAGCTAAGTAGCCATCTCAGATGGTGATTAAAGAAAGGTGAATTTATTTAAGGGAAGGGAATGAGGAATAGGATATCCCAAGAGAAGGGCTGCACAGCACCCAGCCAAGGGGACATCGGGTTGATGATAGCAGCACCCAGGAGCTGGGGTTTCATCTTATAGGCAGTCACTGACAGGAAGCTCTTGTCATCAGTGGGTCTGGGGATTGAGCTGATGGGTTTAGAATGCAAATGGAATGCAGGTGTGCAAACAGATGCCTTTAGGACAGTCTTAATTTCTTATATGTCCTGACTCCCGGTGTCCAGCAAGTGTTTCCTGGACTTTGTCCTCCTGTGGTGGGTAGCTTACAAATGGCCATTAAGGAATGTATTGCCCTATAGTCCTAACATTTCCCTCCTCTTTCTATCTGTTAGTAATTACTCTTAGGGAATCTAAAATTACCCAGCTGGCAGCTTAGTATGTCTATTACTATAAGGGAGGGTGAAATTATCAGGACAATTCATATTGTGTTTATTAGATACTGAAAAACAATAACTAGAACACCAATAAAAGCCAGACATTCACCACAGGAAGCTACTATCACAACCTTTAGAGAAAACATCCCTGCATCCTTTTCCTGGACAGTGAGTCCCAACCAATGGCGGTCCCAGTATGTGACTTTCTTCCCAAAATGAATAGAATGAGTATATAATTCTGTATATTAGCAATAGGTGTCCCAACTCCTAATAGACAAGATATAAAGGTTCCTTCTGAAAGGCAAGTCAAGGGTGTTAAGAACATTTTTTTGCTAAATACACCCAAATATTTTTAGCTTTTCTGGATAGAATTAGTTCTCCTTCAGCCAGACCACCAGTGGTCAAAAGTGAGATTATAACAAATGCTGCCTTTGAAAGATGACCTTGAAGTGTTCCTTGGGCTTGGTCACCCATTCTTCCCCTTCTTCTCCCTCTTCATGCTGGTGTGATGGATCCAGGGCTTCACCCCAGCCAGCTTCAGAGCTGTTGGAGTGGTGAGAAGCAGTGCCAGGGTCCCTCTCACGTTGACCAGTGATTCAGTTTTCCATGTTTTGAGTGGAATTCTGTCTCCTGCTAAGAAAGAATGTAGGAGACCTGCGACAGAAAAATCCCTAGCACATGCTAAATCATTCATTACAGTCAGTGTGTGATTAAGATGCTACATATAATTCTTAATTAACATCATGATCTACATATGCATCTGTTCCTATAGCAGCCTGAAATGGTTGCCCATATATTATTTTGTAGGGACTCAAACCAATCCACTTTGGGGAGCTACTCTAATCCTGAGCTGGGCAATTGGCAACACTGATGCCAATGTAGATGTGTCCCCTGACAGTTTGGTTATATTCTTCTTTAGGTGTAGTTCATTTTTTAGTGCCATGGGAGAGAAAAGCTAGTCCTGAGGCCACAGCGTCATTTGCCTGCTTTTCTGGGCCTGGCCCTGAAATACAACTGAGGCTTAGATGTTATCTTTAGGGAGAAAAAGGTCAGAGAATCTAAACTGCCTGATCAGCAATATGAAAGATCTGAGGTCCAAACCATCTGACCAGTGATATGCTAGGTGAAGGGAGGTTAACCTTGGGGTGAGTTCATTTTTCCCCAGTTTTGCCTATTGCTAGGCATTTGGAGCTTTCTGCTCTGGTGAGTTTCTGTACCAGGCCCATCATCCTTGCTCTGGGAATCTAACAATTTGGCTCCATTAATGGGTGATTCAATAGCTCAGTGACTCTCAATGGTTCTAGATTCTTTCTAAGTCTTCCTTCTGCCACTCATGATGTATTAGCTGTACTACAAGGCAGCAGCTTCCTTCATGGACTCAAGGTATTGCTGCTATTCCAAATATCATAGCCATGCACCACACAGTCCAGAGGTAGAAAGAGATTCTCCTTCCTCTGTCTCCAAATTGAGAGCAAGGACATCTGGTCCAGAGCCCCCAGCAGACTTCGCCACATGCTTCAGGGGCCAGAACCTGGAAGACCAGACAATCACAAAGAGAAACTGCTGTGAACAGTGTGGGCAAATTGTTTGATAGGGGACAGATATTGGGGAGCCAGTAACAAGAATTACAAAACACTGTATTCACATGGTAAATAAAGGTAGACCAATGTGAACAGTGGTAAGATCAGTATAATGATTGTTTTGAAGAGTTCAAAGTCCACCAAAAAAAGGCAATATTCAATTGAAAGGGTATGTCTGAAAAGGCAATGGGTTGTAATTCTAATGCTATTTGACATTTATACAGCAATCCATAGTTTGTATTGTACTTCCCCACAAGCTTCTTCATTGGTATTTCACATCTTCAGAGATAGTGCTGCAACTATTATTTCATTTGACAGAGAAGTAGGCAGTTGAGCATTTTGCCTGGTGTCTAATGACTAGCCAGAGATGGAGGGGGTCAGGATGCCAGGCCTTCTGACACCTAGTCACAGGTTTTCCTGCTGCATCAAACTACTCCCTCCAAAAACTGCCTAAAATGGGCAGAGCACCCTGATTTTTCCCAAGTGTGTGTGTGTACACACACACACACACACAAACACACACACACACACACACACACACACACACACACACACACACACGCAATCTCTCTTGATTCTCAGAACATCATGAAACATCCCAAAGAGGGACAATGATTTCACAGATAGGAATATGGAAGCTCAGGCAGGAGGACAGCAAAAAAACTCAGGGTCAGGTGAATTGAGTGGTTTTGTTTTGTTTTTTACTACTAAGTGGTAGTTATTTCCTTCTTATATGTCATTAGCTACCTCTCAACACCTAGTCCTAAATCAGCAAGCATGTCTCCAAAAAACATGGGACCCCATTTCAAATTTCCACTCTGACTCCATTCCACCAGCCTTCTGTTAATGCCTGACTAAGCAACTGGTGCTTCTGTGGAAGCTCCTGAAATCTCCCCTTTTATTGTTGCCTTAAAGCTCTGGGCCTTTCATGAGACCTTTAGGTAATCTTACCAACTAATTTGAGAAAGAAAGACTCCATTGGCTCAAAAGGCTCTTGGCCTTCTAGGGAAGAATAACAATGGCATCTTAAACAGAAGGCACCCACTTTTGTTGTCTATCCCAAGGCAGTTAGCCCAATAGTGATCACTTTAAAGCAGGGACACCTTAACCCTTAGCCCGTGGATGAGTAGGCCCACTCTTCTTGGAACTATCATAGAGGAGGGCAAAGGGCACAGTGTAATGCAGTAGAAAGAGCCCTGAACTGAGGAAGACATGCCTACTGTATGACCTCCAGTCCAGCCCACTTCTCAGAGTTTTTATAGGACTTCATCAGATTATTTGTGAATAAATTTTGAGCTAACCAGATGTTATTTGTTTCATTAAATAGTTGCATCTAGTTAAGTGAATGCCTTGTAATTTGGCATCACTTGAGTAGTCATTGTTTGGCTCACTGTAACAGGTAGACAAAAAAGGAAAGACTAAGTCTCACGGCTATTTCCAAGGCTACCTTTCCAGGGCGGGGTTCCCAACACTGGCTCTATATTAGGATCATCTGGAGAGGCTTATAGACAATGCTGCTTGGACTCTATCCCAAGCAATTAATTCAGAATCTAATCTCTGAGGAGCTGGGGTGCAGGCATCAGTACCTTTTAATAGCTCCTGAGGTGATTCTCTGAAGCCAGGGTTGAGAACCACTGCACTAGGGCGATTCAGCAGGAGAGAGATTAATTGGAGTCTTTTTCCTCAGTCACGCAACCACACTTGAGGGACGCAGCAACACAGTCAATTCACAAGGGGTCAGGGCATCCTTGGTTCTCTTTCTTGGCAAGTGGGTCAGCACGGGCGATGCTCCGTCATGACCCATTCTGGCATTGCAATTACTTCTCCACCTCTAGAGGTTTCACTTCAAAGGCTTTAAAAATGTGACTTGGGGCTTGAAGAGGGGACAAATGAGGAAGAAAATCGTATGGGAGAAAGAGAATTTGAGATTGAGAGAAATAGATGAAAGCAAAAAAAGAGACAAAGACAGCAGGGGGTGGTGCAGAGAAGCAGCAGCAGAAAATAAAAGTGCTGATAGTGGCTTTCAGAATTGAGACCTGCTTTCTAACCATATGGCAGAGATATTAACTTGCCTGTAATTACTACAACATTCTCAATTGCAGAATGACTTTCATTAAACCCCATGGATTGAGGCACTTGGAATTTGTGAATAATTTTGCTTTGAGCTCTGGCTCTATTATGCTTCTGTTAGGACTTGAGATCTTTTAGGGAGGGAGAAACTCCGCTTGTTCATCAAGCAACTATTTTGGGAATAATTCCTTCAAAATCAATTTAATGAGCATTTGTTCAGCACCCATTGTGTGCCAGGCTCCGAGCTAAGAGCTGGGAAGAATAAATAGATGAGAAGGGTTTATCCCATCCGTTGGCCATATCCATTCAATAAATATGCTCAGCAGCAACAGCATTCCAGGCACCCTCTGCAGTGCTGTGGGGGTGGAATATTGTTAACCAGAATACAGGCAATTAGTTGTAGTAGGGTCACCTGAGTATAACCTGTCAGTCATCCATTAGGGGTGAAGGGAAGAGAATGGCAAATGCATTCATGCTTGACCCTAGGAGACCCTGAACTAAATTAGTAGCACTGACCACCACCTACTGAGCCATGAAGGAACCAGAGATGACAACTTCCAGTTTCATGATGCAATCAGCTTTCCGGCAGGCTCCTGGATAAGAGGTGGGATGTCACTCTCTCTCTCTTGAATGGAATGTGACCAAAAGAACTCCCAAATTCAGGGCTTAGTGCATCTAATCTCAATGGCATACTCCTCAGCCAGTCACGTCCAGAGATGACAAATGCTTTCGTTTTTCATGTCATGACTGCCCAGAGTACTGCTTATAATGTTTCTGGGCTCAGTGAGGCAAAAAGTTTGGTGATGGATTAATGTCTGCTATGGGGGTTGCATTAAAGAGGATATTTCCCACCCTTCCTTAGCACCACTCTTCTTTGTTCTAGTTATCTATTGCTTGCTGCACAAGAAGCCATTCCCCCAAAACAGTCCTTTATTTTCCCAATAAATCTGCAATTGGGGTAGAATCCAGAGGAGACAGCTCATATCTGACTTAATATTGTCAGCTGGGCTGCTCATCTAAGGCTGCAGGATCCGCTTCTAAGACGGCTCATTCACAGGACTGGAAAATGGGTCCTGCCAATTGGCTGGCTGCTCAGTTGGGGCTACCAACTGGAGGCCTCAGTTCCTCCCCAGGTGAGCCTCATTAAGGGGCTGCTTGGGCTTCCTCATAGCATGGTGGCTGGGTCCCAAGAGATGGCAAGTAGGAGCTGTTAATGTCTTAAAACCTAGTTCTTGAAACTGGCCCAACATCACTTCTGCCATATCCTATTAGTCAAAGCAGTCACAGAGCTGGCTCAGGTTAAAAGGAGCAGAAAGAGGGCCAAGGAAGTATGGCCATCTTTAATTCACCACACTGTTCTAGTTTGTGAAGCAAGTTGAGCCCAAGCTTCAGTTGTTTTGCTAACTTTAAAATGAAAGCGTGCGGGGAAACTGAAGACCAATGGCTTGGGGAAAGTGGTTTGTAATGTGAGACAGGTCATTGCCATCAACTCTGCTTTGCTCTGATGTGTCCTTCCCGCTCTCCTGTACATGCTCAAGAGCTCCAAAGGCTACCCAGTGAAAGCAGAGAGTCCTGCCACACCTTTGCCAGGCATCCCAGGAGGTGGGTGTCTGGCCTGTTCTTTAAAATTTTTTATTTTAGTTTTCTCTCCTTTACCAACTGAGGTGTAAATTTTCTATGCTATTTCTTCTGCTCAACCCCCATCTCTTGATTGTCCCCAGGCTTTTCTTCTTCACTTTTTCCACACTTACAGCTTCTGCCATCAGCATTATAAATGCTGTGCTTTTCCACATCCAGCTGTGCAGTGGGAGATGGGGCTCTGGTTGTCTGGAGCAATGAATTCAGGGAGGGCTCTCTGAGGGCCCTGGGGATGGTCCCTCTGCCTTACCCATGCAGTAGAAGCAACCTTTGGAGTTAATGATTCCAAACGAGCTTGTGGCTCTTTGTATTTTTATTTGCTTCTGTCATGTCCATTGAGCATACAATGTCTCCCAAAGGAAGAAAGAAAGGAAACGGAAAAGAAAAACATAATAATAAAACCCTAGCATGTGTGCACAGGCGTGTACACACACACACACACACACACACACACACACACACTTCCCTAAGGTGAATGAGCATGCACAGCCAGTTTTATTGTTCTCTTTGCACAATAAAAAGATTCTCCTATTTGTCTTTGGTTACCAAAAGTTTAATCATTTCTGATAACCAGAGGATTCAGCACTTTCCACTAGTATAAATTAGAGACATTCTCAATCTGGTTTTAAAATTGGTAGTACATTTTCTGAGGTGTATCCTTTCAGCTTAACCCCAGTGCCTAGTTTTCCCAAATCCCTTGGCCTGCCATCTACATGACCAGGCTGATTTGATCCTAATTATAGTTAGTGATAGATACATGGTAAGGTTAAAACACTTTGTTAAGGCTTAGAGATATAGAAGCAGAGTTCAAAAACAAGAGAAACACCTCATCTTTGGAAATTTTAAACTCCTGAGATTAAAATCCACCTCTTTATAGTTGTTAGCCAAATTGAAAAGCCTGGTCTACTTTCCCCTTCTATAGCTGACTTAATCTATACCAATGGTTGAACTCTTCTAATATTGCCAGATGCATTAATACAGCCCCCCGCAATCCCCTCCCCTCTCTCTTACCACCCCTCCCCCACACACAAACACACACACTGGTGTGAGATTAGGCCCCTGACTTTAAACTAGTGATATGCGCTCAGCCTCTGGGAAACCACACATACATAAATTCGGAGAGAGAGCTAATTTTAAACCAGACCAAAAGGAGTTTACATTCTAGCTCTGCCATTCCTTTAACTTGCCCAGTTTACATACATCATTTACTTTCTTTTCTTTATCAGAAAAATGAGGGCAAAAGTACCCAATTCATCAATTTGTTATAACAATTAAATAAAGGAAATAACCTGGCACAGAGCAAACCCTCAGTTAATGACAATTCTCTTCCCCTGAGCCTCTGCTTTTTCAAAAACGAGTGGGCCCATTGGATCTGCATCACCACAGAGAATCGATCACTGTTCACTATGACCCTGGCATGGGTCCTCAGATCATAGAGTCTGGGAATGAGTAATTAAGAAGAGGGAGTCATCCAGAAAGAGCCTCAAGACCTAACTTGGAAGAGCAAGCTGAATGCTGAAAATAAATCAATGACTTTCTTGCCTTAAAACTCATTTACACTATAATTTCCCTTTTCCCAACACACACACACACACACACACACACACACACACACACACACAGTGTGTGGTGGGCATGATAATGGTCCCCCAAAGATCCAAAGCTGCCCCTGTCCTAATCCCACGAACTGGGAAACACACTATTTTACATGACAAAAAGGATTTTGCAAATGTGATTAAGTTAAGGACCTTGGGATAGAAAGATTATCTTGGATTATGTGGGTGGTCTCCATGTAATCACAAGAGCTCTTAAAAGTAGAAGAGGGAGGAGGAGAATCCAAGATGGCGGCATAGGTAAACACCTACACTGCTGCCTCACACAACAATTTCAAAACTACAACTAAAAGACAGAACGGACATCATCCAGAACCACAGGAAAGCTGGCCGAGTGTAAGTTCTACAGCTAGAGGGAAAGAGAGGGGCTCACAGAAACCCAGAGGAGCTACAAAAAGCCCAGGTATGGAGACGCGCGCGGAGAGAGCGGGTGCCTGGATACCTGGCTGGCTTTCTCTGGCGGAAGGGAAACGGAGACTCCCAATGGCATTGAACCCCTTATCTTACGACACTAAACCCCAGATCCAGCCGAAACTCTTACGGGGGGAGTTTAGACTGTGAAAAGGGAGAAGTGCACGGAAATTTAGGGGAGTCGCAGAAGATCAGGTCTGCTCTCGCATGCGCACGGTGCTGTGCGGAGGACAGATTGCTGATTGTGCCGCTGGCTTTCACAAGTGGGCGGGAGACAGACCTTCTGAACTGTGCCACTTCTGAGTCCACTGGGCCCCTGTTTCGGGCAAAACCCTGGGGACCTAGACTCGTGTGGTACCTGTGCGCAGGGGAGCTGGAAAGGCAGCGGTTAGACGCACTGCGGGCGTGCGCGCACAAGGACCGCTCCAGCAATTACCCAGTCACATGACACTCAGGGGCCGTGGAGGGCGGGGCCAACTGGAAGGCAAGGTGGTCCCTTAAGCCCTGAGACTCCACCCATCCCAAGCTCAACAGAGGCTTCTGTGGTTTTGCGACTGGTATCATAAGGCTGAATCCAACACAGAAGTTTCCCCGGCATAGTGAAAATGCTGAGACAAGGGAAGGGATCACAAACAAAAGAAATGGAGAGAAAAAAACGATTGGATATAGAGTTCAAAACCACACTTATAAGGTTTTTCAAGAATATGCTAGAAAAGTTGGATAAATTTAGTGACACCCAAGAGGAGATGAAAAAGGACCAACTAGAGATGGAAAAGGTCCAACTAAAGATGATAAAGGACCAAATAGAAATTAAACATACACTGACTGAAATAAAAAATATTATACAGAGTCCTAACAGTTGACTAGAGAAAGGCAAGAATCAAGTCAAAAATTTGAAATATAAAGGAGTAGACAACATTCAACTGGAAAAGCAAGAAGAGAAAAGAATCCAAAAATGTGAACATAATGTAAGGAGACTCTGGGACAGCTTTAAGCGTACCAACATCAGAATTGTGGGGGTGCCAGAAGAAGAGAGAGAGCAAGATACTGAAAACCTAGTTAAAGAAATAATGAGGGTCTGAAGCCTTCGGCTGGGCACCCATCGAGCAGCCAGGAACCCGGGGACCCAGAACTCCGCTCTCCAATCGGCACAGACATGCGGCGGAATCAGAGATCCACAGAGCACACGGAAAGTGCCTTGTGTGCTGTACCTGGTCGTGTTGTAGTTGGTGCTTTTCAATCAACGTAGGAGAGAGCACTACATAACCAGACACCCAGAGAAGAAAGACCATGGGCAGAAAAAGAAACAGCCCACAAAAGACAGAAAGGCAGGTTTCACCAGAAAAGGAAGTAAATGAAATAGAACCACAAATAAGCCTACCAGAGAAAGAGTTCAGAAAAAATATCATAATGTGGTTGAAAAGAATGGAAGACAAATTTGACAATATGAGTAAGAGCCAAGAGGAAATGAAGAAGAGCCAAGAGGAAATGAAGAAGAACCTAGAGGAGGTGAAGAAGCATGAAGAAGAAATGCAGAAGAAACTAGATGAGGTGCACAATAAACAAGAAGAAATGAATAATGACATCACTGCTATAAAGAACTCAATAGAAAGCATCAAAAGTAGACTAGAAGAGCAGAGGACCGCATCAGTGAGCTAGAAGACACGGTAGGAAAAAATACCCAAGTACAGCAGCTTCTAGAAAAAAAAGTTAAAAAGCAAGAGGAGAGTCTAAGGGAACTTTGGGATAACATGAAACAAAATAACATCCGCATAATTGGGGTTCCAGAAAGAATGGAAACTGAACAAGGATTAGAGAACGTGTTTGAAGAAATAATGACAGAAAATTTCCCCAATATAGAAAAGAAAAAACCCACACAAATCCAAGAAGCTCACAGAGTCCCAAGCAAAATGAACCCCAACAAACCGACACCGAGGCACATTATAATTAAATTGGCAAACACTGACGACAAAGTAAGAATCTTAAAAGCAGACAGAGAGAAACAGAAAGTTACCTACAAAGGAACCCCCATAAGACTAGCTACTGACTTCTCAACAGAAACTCGTCAGGCCAGAAGAGAATGGAATGAAATATACAAAGTCATGCAAAGGAAGGGTCTGAATCCAAGAATACTGTACCCTGCAAGACTCTCAATCAAAATTGAAGGTGAAATCAAAAGCTTCACAGACAAAAAAGGACTAAGGGAATATATTACCACCAAACCAGCAATGCAAGAAATGTTAAAAGGTCTGCTGTAATAAAAAGAAAGAGGAAGAGAAGAAGGAACTCGGGGGTAAGGACTAAAAATGGCAACAGATAAGTACTTATCAATAATAACTTTAAATGTAAACGGATTAAATGCTCCAATCAAAAGACATAGGGTAACCGATTGGATAAGAAAACATGATCCATATATCTGCTGTCTGCAAGAAACCCACCTCAGGAAAAGAGACGCACACAGATTGAGGGTGAAGGGATGGAACATGGTACTTCAGGCAAATGGAAATGAAAAAAAAGCTGGGGTTGCAATACTTATATCTGACAAATTAGATCTCAAAGTGAAGGACATAACAAGAGATAAAGAAGGCCACTTCATAATACTCAAGGGAACAATCCAACAAGAAGAAATAACTCTGGTAAACATATATGCACCCAATATAGGAGCACCTAAATACATAAAAAAAACTCTTGGAGGACATTAAGGGAGAGATTGACAGCAATACAATCATAGTAGGAGACTTTAACTGTCACCATTGGACAAATCCTCTAAACAAAAAATCAGCAAAGAAACATCAATCCTAAATGACTCACTAGACCAGATGGAATTAATTGACATCTTCAGAACATTTCATCCCAAAGCCACAGAATATACATTCTTCTCTAGTGCACATGGTTCATTTTCAAAGATAGATCATATGTTGGGTCATAAGAAAAGTCTCTTCAAATTCAAGAAGATAGAAATCATATCAAGCATTTTCTCAGACCACAGTGGCATAAAACTGGAAATCAACTATAATAAAAACAATAGAAAGAAATCAAACACATGGAGACTAAACAGCATGCTTTTAAACAACGACTGGGTAACCAGAGAGATCAAGGAAAAAATAAAAAACATCATGGCAACAAATGACAATGACAACACAACAATACAAAATTTATGGGACACAGTGAAAGCAGTCTTGAGAGGGAAGTTCATAGCCCTACAAGCCAACTGCAAAAAACAGGAAACAATGGTAATAAATCACCTAAACCTACAACTCAAAGAGCTAGAACGTGAGCAACAAGAAAAGCCCAGTGTACTCAGAAGGAAGGAAATAGTGAAGATCAGAGCGGAGATAAACAACTTGGAGACCAAAGAAACAATTCAAAAGATCAACAAAACAAAGAGCTGGTTCTTTGAAAGGATAAACAAGATTGATGGCTCACCAAGAAGCAAAGAGAGAAGACCCAAATAAACAAAATCAGAAATGAAAGAGGAGAAATAACAACAGACCCTGTGGAAATACAAAGGATTGTTAAAAAATACTATGAACAACTCTATTCCAACAAATTGGACAACCTGCAAGAAATGGACATTTTCCTAGAAAAATATAACTTCCCAAAACTCAATGAGGAGGAAGCCAAACATCTCAATACTCCAATAACTATGGAAGAAATTGAAGCAGTAATTAAAAAGCTTCCAGCAAATAAAAGCCCGGGTCCAGATGGCTACACAGGAGAGTTTTACCAAACATTCAAGGAAGAATTAAAACCTATCCTCCTCAGACTATTCAAAAGCATTCAAGAAGAAGGAATACTACCAAACACCTTCTATGAAGCCAGCATCACCCTAATACCAAAACCAGATAAAGACAACACAATGAAAGAGAATTATAGGCCAATATCTCTCATGAACATAGATGCCAAAATCCTCAACAAAATTCTAGCAAACCGGATCCAGCAGTACATCAGAAAGATCATACACCAAGACCTAGCAGGATTCATCCCAGAAATGCAGGGATGGTTCAATATCCGCAAATCAATAAATGTGATACATCACATAAACAAATTGAGAGATAAAAATCACATAGTCATATCAATTGATGCAGAAAAAGCATTTGACAAAATCCAACATCCTTTCTTGATAAAAACTCTCAGCAAAGTGGGAATAGAAGGATCATACCTCAACATCATAAAAGCCATATATGATAAACCCACAGCTAACATCATACTCAATGGGCAAAAACTAAAACCATTTCCCCTAAGAACAGGAACAAGACAGGGATGCCCACTCTCACCTCTCCTGTTCGACATAGTACTGGAAGTATTAGCCATTGCAATTAGACAACAAGAAGAAATAAAAGGCATCCAAATTGGAAAAGAAGAAGGAAAGCTGTCCTTATTTGCAGATGACATGATATTGTACATAAAAAACCCAAAGGATTCCATTCCAAAACTAATTGACTTAATTAATGAATTCGGCAATGTAGCAGGATACAAAATTAATGCTAAGAAGTCTGTGGCATTTCTATACACTAACAGTGAAATTATAGAAAGAGAAACTAAAAAAGCGATCCCATTAACATCGCACCAAAAAAATTAAGATACCTAGAAGTAAACCTAACTAAGGAGGTAAAAAACCTATATGCAGAAAACTACAGGACACTGAAAAAAGAGATAGAGGAAGATGTTAACAGATGGAAGAGCATACCATGCTCATGGATTGGGAGAATCAACATCATTAAAATGTCCATACTACCCAAAGCAATCTACAGATTCAACGCACTACCCATTAAAATACCAACGACATATTTCACAGACCTACAAAGAATTCTTCATAGATTCATCTGGAACAAAAAAAGACCACGGATAGCTACAGCAATTCTGAGAAAAAAGAATAAAGTAGGTGGGATCTCAATACCAGACTTCAAGCTATACTACAAAGCAACTGTTCTCAAAACAGCCTGGTACTGGCACAAGAACAGACATATAGATCAATGGAATAGAATAGAGAACCCAGATATCCACCCAAACCACTATGCTCAATTAATATTTGACAAAGGAGGCATGAACATTCAATGGAGCCAAGATAGCCTCTTTAATAAATGTTGTTGGGAAAATTGGACAGATACATGAAAAAAATTGAAACTGGACCACCAACTTACACCAAATACAAAAATAAACTCAAAATGGATACAGGACTTAAACATTAGAAGGGAAACCATAAAAATACTAGAGGAATCCACAGGCAGCACAATCTCAGATATATGCCGAAAGAACTTCTTCACTGATACTGCTCCAAAGGCAATGGAAGCTAAAGAAAAAAATAAACAAATGGGACTACATCAAAATAAAAAGCTTTTGCACAGCAAAAGAAACCATCAACAAAACAACAAGAAAGATCAATGCATGGGAGAACATATTTGCAAATGCTATCACTGATAAAGGTTTAATCTCCAAAATCTACAACCAACTTATACAACTTAATAAAAGGAAGATGAAGGATCCAATAAAAAAATGGGCAATGGACCTAAATAGAACCTTTTCAAAAGACGACAGAAGGAAGGCCAAGAGACACATGAAAACATGTTCAGTCATTAATCATCCGAGCGATGCAAATCAAAACGACAGTGCGATACCATCTTACACCTGTCAGAATGGCAATCATCAACAAATCAACAAACAACAAGTATTGGCGAGGATGCGGAGAAAAAGGAACCCTTGTGCACTGTTGGTGGGAATGCAGACTGGTGCAGCCACTGTGGAGAACAGTATGGAGTTTCCTCAAAAAACTAAAAATGGATCTCCCATTTGACCCTGTAATACCACTCTTAGGAATTTATCCTAAGAAATTACAAACACCAATCAGAAAGGATTTATGCACCACTATGTTCATAGCAACACAATTTACAATAGCCACAATTTGGAAACAGCCTAGGTGCCTGTCAGCAGAAGAGTGGATCAGAAAACTGTGGTACATCTACACAATGGAATTCTATGCTGCCATTAAAAAGAAGGAATTCTTACCATTTGCAGCAACCTGGTTGGAACTGGAGAGCCTTATGCTTAGCGAAATAAGCCAGTCAATGAAGGAGAAGCATCACATGATCGCACTCATTGGGGGATAATAAAGAACATTATAAACTGATGAACAAAAGGATAGATACAGAGACAGTAAAGCTGCAAACAGACTGTGAAATTACAGCAGGAAGATTAAAGTTATGTGAGGTAGATAAGAGATCAATCAAAGGACTTGTATCTATGTATATAATCATAACCAATGAACATAGACCCTGGGGGGTTGGGGTATGCCTGGGAGAGGGGGGGGGGCAATGGGGAGATATGTATAAAAAATTAATTAAAAAAAAGAAAGAAAGAATGACTGAAAACTTCCCACATCTGGTAAAAGAAATAGACTTACAAGTCCAGGAAGCACACAGAACCCCATATAAAAGGAATCCAAAGAGGACCACACCAAGACACATCATAATTAAAATGCCAAGAGCAAAAGAGAAAGAGAGAATATTGAAAGCAGCAAGAGAAAAACAGTTTATTACCTACAAGGGAGCACCCATACGACTGTCAGCTGATTTCTCAACAGAAACGATGCAGGCCAGATGGGAGTGGCAAGAAATATTCAACTTGATGAATAGCAAGAACCTACAACCAAGAATAATCTATCCAGCAAAGCTAACATTCAGAATTGAAGGGCAGATAAAGAGCTTCACAGATAAGAAAACGCTAAAGGAGTTCATCAACTCCAAACCAGTATTATATGAAATGCTGAAAGGTACTCTTTTAGAAGAGGAAGAAGAAAAAGGTAAAAGCCAAAAAATTATGAATAACAAATACATATCTATCAACAAGTGAATCTAAAAATTAAGTGAATTAAAAATTTGATCAACAGAATAAACTGGTGAATATAATAGAATTAGGAGCACAGAAAGGGAGTGGACTGATAATTCTCAGGGGGGAAGGGGTGAGGGGTGTACAGGGAGAGACTGGACAAAAATCATACACCCTATGGATGAGATCAATGGGAGGGAGCTAATGGCAGAGGGAGGGGTGGGAGCTGGGTGGAGGGGTGCTATGGAGGGGAAAAAAGAGAAACAAATGTAATAATCTGAATAATAAAGATTTAATTAAAAAAAATAAAGTAGAAGAGGGAGACAGAAGAGTCAGTGGAAATGAGACCATGAAAGACTAAATAGTGAGAGAGCCAGATATTGCTGGCTTTCCAGTTGGAGGGAGGGGGCTGTGAGCCAAGGAAGTGGGCCACCTCTGAAAACTGGAAAAGGCAAGGAAACAGATTCGCTGCTTGAGCCTGCAGGACAATCACAGTCCTGCCAACACCTGGATTTTAGCCCAGTGACACCCATTTTAGATTTCTGACCCATGGAACTGTAAAATAATAAATTTGTGTTATTTTAAGCCACTGAATTTGTGATAATCAGTTATAGCAGCAATAGAAGGCAAATACATGTAGATACTCTTAATTATTTTGATAAAATAACCACTGCAGCCCCAGAGAAAATTGTTTTTAATGCCATAGGATAGTTAGGAGGATTAAAATTTCCTTAACCAAAATACAGTGAGTGGCCAGATTATTAAGATCTCTGAATGCATAATAATCTGGCCACTCAGTGTATATTCCTATATAATAAAAGGCTAATATGTAAATTGTCCCCTCAACCAGGAGTTTGACCAGCAGGCAGGCCGGCCAACTGCCCATGCATGTCCCCTCCCCCTGGCCAGGCTGGCCAGACCCCACCCATGCACCAATTCATGCAATGGGCCTCTAATCTATATATATACTGAGTGGCCAGATTATTATTTGTTCAGAGATTATCATAATCTGGCCACTCATTGTATTTTAAATAGCAGTTTGGTTTTAATATGTTTGTAAGTACCTGAGTATTAAAGAAAAGCTCCTGGAAGCTCATCAAAAGATGAACGAATCATAGATCTACTTACTATTTGGGATGTTAGAGACCTGAACTAAAACTTAAACCTTTCAAGTAATTAAATAATCCCAAAGATCCCCAGTCAGTCAAAAAAAAAGATTTCTCAATGAGAGATTTAAGGAGGAATTAACATTGTAAGGTTGAGAGGCATAAGGGGGACTGGTTTAGTTCCACTAGAGAGCTTGACTTCTTAGCTAAATACAATAAGATATCAATTCTCGATTTTCTTTTCAGAAACCTACCAGATATAGGTCAGGATTAAGATACTGGCATAATTGTATTCTTTTTCAGGTGATGTTTACTATTTTCTATTGGTAAGGTAAAGCCTGGTTATGATGGAACATATAGAAAACACCAAATCACTTTTCAAAATCATCCCAAACAAAAGACATTTCCACAGAAGGAGGAGAAATAACCCTGTAGTCCCAGTATTCTCTGACAAAGCTTGCTCAGAGTCGTGCTGGTAAGGAAATAAAACCACCCTCCCAAAAGAGAAGGGTCCTGTTGGGGTCAGAGGAGCATAGCTGGACTCTTGATTTGGCATTTATCAGTCTTAGTGCTCAATAAAGGAAAGTGGTCATTGTTGGGCCAAAAGGCATTTTTCAGGAACTTATCAATGAGGATCTTTCAGGTTTTCTGATCGCTCCTTCTGCCACTGATGCCTGAGCCACCTGCCACTCTGCTGCCTGCAAGAAAAGGAACTGTGTTTTACCTCTGTGCAGCCCAGAATCATCATCCATACCCCAAACTGCAAACGTGGCTATTTTCCTTTTCCTTTCGATGAGCTTTCAAGGGCTTTTCTTCAACACTCATGTACTTGTGAACATATTACAATCAAACTTCTCTTTAAAATATTTTGGAAAGCCTGTCATGGGCATTCTCTCAGACTGCATTTGGGCAGCACCAGTATAAAGTGGTGACCATCAAGCTGGATTTGTTTAGAACCAGTCATTTGGTGCTTCACACCTGGCCCTTGGTGGACCCTCTCGGCTGGAATGTTCTCACCCATTCTCCTCCCATCCCATGCCCCTTGCCCTGCCCTCCTTGGTCTCCAAACTGGAGTCTGTACATTCTTCTACTATCACAGGTCTCTTTCTACCCTGCAGCATTGGCCTGAATTTCCCCCCTAATCTTGAGAACTGTGGGAAACTTGTTGTGCTTGACAGCCATTTTGTAGTAAGCTTCAGCCACGTTAGTACTAACCTCGGGCTAGGTTTCTATTACCCCAAACCCTATCTCTTTCCCGGAAGTCAGGTGTTTCGCCTTAAGGGCTAGGACAGGTGTTTCACCTTAAGGGCTAGGCCTCATTCCTTCTCCCTATAAATACCCCGAACATCTGTTGAATAAATGAGACTTGATCAGAACTTTGTCTTGTCTCCATTCCTTGTGTCTCTTGTCCCTTTCATCCCCACTCCCCTTCTAGGGTCCTCGTTGACTTAACCCACGGGTCGGGACAAGTGGCGCCCAACGTGGCTCGAGAATGGGGGATCCAATGAGGGATGCTGTCTGGAGAGCCGACACAAAAAGGAGAAGACAGAGGATAAGTTGACGCGGGAATCTGCTGCGTTTTCTACACCTCAGTGATGGAACTAAAACTCTGGATTATACCATTGGGAATATTGCTGATTCTCCTGCATCCCTCTGATGGCGGTTTTGGACCTACGGTAGACCCTGAAAAGGAACGCTGCTGCTTTTATGCAAATAAATCGGGCATTGTTCGTGATAAGATAAAGAAGCTACAAGAAGACCTAATAAAAAGAACAAAACTATTCGACAACCCTTTGTGGAGCGGGCTAAATGGAATATTACCCTACCTCTTTTCCTTACTAGGACCTCTGCTTGACTTACTAATAATTCTATCACTAGGACCTTTTCTTTTTAATAAATTGATGGCTTTTATCAAGCAACAAGTGGATGCCATTAAGATGCAATCCATACAGGTCCCTTATCATAAACTTGAGATGGCCGAAAGGGAAAGTTGCAAACTCCTTGAAAAGGAGAAATACAACATTGTATAGAGTAATTGAGGTAATTACTCAAATATTCAAGGAATACGATGACATTCAATAGAGTAATTGAGGAATTACTCTAATAACACACTTTCCGCCTTGGTGCGCTGGGCTGGTTAGCCAGAGACGGGCAACTGGAACTTATACGTGATACCGACCGCCGCGTAAGCCAGGAACTGGGTGTTATGTTGCCCTGCTTTCCAATGACGGGTAAGGTGGGTTGGTACCGTATGCTAGTTCCTGACCTAAGACAGGCACAGTCCCCTCAAGCATATTCGGCCTTTCAAAGTTTAAAGAAAAGGGGGACCTGTGGGAAACTTGTTGTGCTTGACAGCCATTTTGTAGTAAGCGCCAGCGGACGTTAGCACTAACCTCGGGCTAGGTTTCTATTACCCAAACCCTATCTCTTTCCCGTAAGTCAGGTGTTTCGCCTTAAGGGCTAGGACAGGTGTTTGAGCTTCTTGTTGGTCCTTCCTTCTGAGTGCCAAGAAATGGGACCACCCAACCCTCTCTTGATTACCTCTAAACTCCTCATCCCTCTCGGCATGACTAGCCACTCACTCTTTTTCCTCCACCAGGAATTTTGGCCTACTGTCTGTTTCCCAGGCAGAGGCAATGGGAAGTGGCCAGCTTGTGTGCAAGCCAAGCACTCCAGCCACTTTGCTTGAAGAGATTGGTGCTGATTGAGAAGCAGGACTTGGGGATTAGAGTTCTCACACTCGGGTGTGGTGGTTTACACTGAACCATCAGAGACTGCACGGGGAAGCTGATGGGCAGAGAAAAGCTGGGGTGAGGGGTCAGGGGAGTTGTTTCATGGACAATGATGGTAGTCCTGGACTTTTCCTTGTCACACCAGGCTTTACATCGACCCTAAAAGATTCAGGCCCCTTTTAGGACCTATTTGAAGTTATTTAGTTCAGAAATTTCCTCATCTGCCCTTTCTTCAGAGTAGACAGCCTCTGACCAGAATTTGGTGCTATGTGTGTATGAGGTGGGGGGGGGGGGGGAATGGGGGGAGAAAGTGAGAGGGATTAGAAAAAACGCCCCTTAGGAGAGTGCCATTCTGGGACATCTTCTCCAACAACTAGCTGCCAAAATGGCACTTGCTATGGCCACTTTGCAGCTGGTAATTATTGTTTTCTGTTATTTTATTTTTAGGTATAATTTTGCAGCTAAACATTTCAATTTTGCTGCTTTGACAATTGCAAGTGACTCCAAAGGAGCACTAGGGGAGGATAGTCCTTTGTTAATTTGCCTGAGGCATGAATTTCAAGGCTCCACATATTGAGGCTGGTAAGGAGTTAGCCAGGGAAGGGCCCAGACATCACAAAATCACAACTGTTTTGTGGCTCTCTCTTTGTGTGACTACATTTTGACCATCCTCTGGGGTAGGTTGTCTAGATCAGAAAATGAGATGCGTCCTTGATTTGGGGAATTGGGGACATAACTACAGGAATGTCCTCACTGTCCCATGGTTCTGGATCCAGATCCCTCTGCTTCATTCCTCAGCTCATCTCCTTCGCCCACCCCTGGCTCTCCCAAACTTCCTTCTCATTTTTCTGTGCTCAGGTCTTAAAAGTTTCAAAGGTGGGTAGAACACCGTGAGAAAGGCAACAGGAGAAGAGGGAGAGTCGTGGCTGTTTCCTCTCATCCCCGGCAGCTCTGCTTCAGCTGCTTCCTCTAGGTCAGTGGTCGGCAAACCTCGGCTCCTAGAGGAAGCAGCTGAACCTAGTCACTCTGTTGACTAATGAGTTTGCCAACCACAGACCAGACTCTTTATTCCAATAATTATAGGCTGTTGTCGTTCCTTGTGATTAAGCCCCTATCCCAGTGGTTGGCAAACTCACTAGTCAACAGAGCAGCAAACCGAGGCTCACAAGCTGCATGTGGCTCTTGAGCTGCAGTTTGCCGATCATTGCTCTAGGTCCCTGATATTAGCTATCCCTTAACATCAGACCAGGGTGGCCCAAAGCCCATTCTACAGCCAGGAGGCAATACAAGCTCCCCTCAAGATGTCTGCAACTTCTTAGAGGCCTACCTTTTCCCAGTCACCTCTATCTCATACCTCTGGGCCATACAACTTCTGTTGCTTTTATCTTTTATTAAAATTTTATTTTTATTGTTGAAAGTATTACAGATATTTCCTCTTTCTCCCCATTCACCCCCTCCACCATGGCCCCACTTCCCCCCAGGACTTTATCACACTATTATGTCATGGGTTATATATGTATGCATATAAGTTCTTTGATTAATCTCTCCTACCCTCACCTTCCCTCTGAGATTCATCAGTTTGTTCCATGTTTCTATGTCTCCAAATCTACTATGTTCATCAGTTTATTTTGTTCATTAGTTTCAACATATGAGATTATGTGATACTTGTCGTTCTCTGACTGATTGACTTATTTCACATAGCATGATGCTCTCCAGGTCCCTCCATGCTGTCTCAAAGGATCAGAGAGCTTTTTTTTTTTTTTAATATAGCTACATACTATTCTATTGTGTAAATGTACCACAACTTTTTTTATCCACTCGTCTATAGGTAGCTGTTTCCAGATCTTAGCTACTGTAAATTGCTATGAACATAAGGGTGCATACATTCTTTCTGATGTTTTGAACTACTTAACTGTACAACTGTTGATTTTATCTTCTTCTTGGTATTGACACTTTCCTCTTGATACCTCCCTAATCTCACACATGGGAAGATGTGTGGATTGTATTGTTACTGGAGAATTGGGGATAATGATATGGAGTTTCCACATAGTACCACAGAGCTTATAATTGAAAAGTATTAGTCATGACTATTCATGACAAGACCTGTTACTCAGCCTCTCTGTCCTTCTCTCTCCCTTCTCTCATTGCTACCCTTTTCTCCACCATCAAATTCAGTTTTATTACTTACACAAAGCCATTAGCTGTCTCTTAGTTGCCTTCTTTCCCCGGTGACTCATTGAGGTATTTTCCTAACATAAGGTTCTTTCCCTAAGGAACTTTGATATCGGCTAGGAAGGCAAAGAACCTTCTCAGCTCAGCTATATACCTATTCATTCATCCATGTATTTATTCATTCATTTATTTAGCAAATACTCATTGAATGCATATCAAGTATAACAAACTCTAGGGATACAAGCTGAACAACAGGACAAAGTTTCTGACCTCATGGAGCATATATCCTATGGAACTCCACATAAATCTCATTTGAAAAATAAAAAGGTTCCAACACAATGAAAATCTGAAAAACCAATGTCTTATAATGTCTTTTAAAAAGCATTTAGAGTCAGCCACATTGGGCTGCTACTATTCTTGCTTATTCCTCTGAAATGAAAGAGGAGCTAGAGGAAGGAACTGGTTTCTGTCTTTAGAATCCAGTTTCCCTTTTATTTTTCTCCTTTTTGAAAGGATCATTTCATCATCTGTCCCCCTAGGCTGTGCCGGCCTCCTCCTGTCTCCTGTTTAATCCTCCTTAAAACATATAAAGCAGCACTACCTTCTTCACTCCATCCCACCCTACCTTCAAGGTTAATATTTCCAAGGGATGTTCCTGTAGAGCCCTTTCGCCCACTCGTCTACCTCACCACTCTCTCCTCTCACCTAAATTAATTCCCTTACCCCATTTTGAGGATGCTATCTGTGCTGGCTGGATGTACTGCTTTGCAGATCATTAAACTGTCCCCCATATAATTTACAGATCCCTCCAATGATGCATGCCTGACTGTAGATGTCACCAACAGATGTCTGGGGAGTTACATCCTACCCAGAATATGCTTTCCTGCAGTTTCAAGAGTTAGACTGTGTGTCTTTATTCTCTCTCTCCTCCTGGGCTAGTGGGTTTCACCAGAGAGATGCTGCTGTTTCTTTTATGGCATTTCCTTTTTTATTTCTCCTGCCCAAACCCAGCAGATCATCTGTGAAGAGTTCCTTTACAACTGGCTGAGATTATTGGTGTGCAGAAGGCCTGTCTCACAGCACTGCCAGGTGCCACAGACAAACAGAATTAGATGTGGTTCTATGAGGGCTTTTATTCCTGAAGCATCTTAGGAAAGAAAAGCTCAAGCAAAAGACTGGCACAGATGTTGCATATAAAAGAAAACCATCTACAAACAACATACATACCCTATAAGTTTACATTATTTTATTTACTTGAACTCCATCTTGTTGTTTATTTTATTTTTAAATATATTTTTGTTGATTTTAGAGAGGAAGAGAGAAGGAGAAAGATAGAAACATCAGTGATAAGATAGAATCATTAATCGGCTGCCTCTTACATGCCCCACACTGGGAATCGAACTGTGATCTCCTGGTTCATAGGTTGATGCTCAACCACTGAGCCACACCAGATGGGCTGCTTGTTGTTTTTTAAAGACATAATTCCAAGCACTGAGCAGATGAGAGAGAGCAAACCGAAGTCCAAAGCTTATATTGTAGTGTGTGGGTGGGAGTGGGTAGACAATGAAAAGTTAATACAGATAGCAGTTGTTGTGGGGGCTGCAAGACCACATAGAGTGATGGGAGGGGGTAGTATTGTACGGGAAGAGCTGAGGAAAGGGCAAGTGTAACAAGCCTGAAGCAGGAGCACACTGGGCCTAATTGAGGACCAGCCAGGGGGCCTGTGGCTGGAGGAGAGTGAGGAGAAAGAAGCAGATGGTGAGACTAGAGAAGAGGTGAACAAGACCTTTCAGGGCATTCCAGGCCACATGAGGGACTCTGGCTTTGACCCTATATGAGCTAAGAAGCCCTCAGAGAATTTTATGAGAAGAGTGGCTTGGTCCAACTAACATTTTAACAGGATTGCTGGTTTGCTGGGTTAAAAAATAACTTTTTGAGGTACAAGAGGAACAGAGAGCAAGTCAAGTCTCTCTCCTGACCACAACACTACAGTTGTAGAGTAGAAGAGTTTATAGGCAAAGGGGATCTGGGGGAGGGTCTAGTCAAAACTGTGATGAAGCTCAGAAATGTGGAGTGCCTACTACATTTCATCGCCAGGGCTGAGGGGAGAATCAGCCTCCCATGTGGGCCTGGGCTATTTTCCCTGAACCAAAGGATATTGGACTGTGGTGTCTTCATCCTTTTATACTTTTAGGGATGAAGAGACTGTCCTCGATGGGTTTCTGTCTCACACTATGGGATGAGCAGCCTTCAGTGTGGAAACTTGCAACACTAGATACAGCAGTCCCTGCTCATGCCCCAGCCACTGGCTGTGTAAAGAGGCAGCCAGATGCAGCTATGTTTTGTGCTGCATTTTTTTTTCTCAGCCCACATCTTAGTCAGACCTCAGAGGGCAGGATCAGGGTGGACTCCTGACCCAAGGCACAGAATCCGAAGTCCGGCCCGGAAGCTGTGCTGACACAGATGAAATAGATGATGATGGTGGCCTGTCGACATTCCCTTCTGGAACCTGAACTGAGAAATTTCAACAGACAGATTCTCCACAGTGGGCTCTGAAGCTATAAGCAAACATAGACACAGAGTTGGGTTAAGACTATGGCAAGCAAGTGATGAGGAAGCAGACCCTCAGAGAATGGCAAGGAGGCTCATTATCATTGGTGTATATCATTCTATTTAGGGAATGTACCCCAGTTGGGCTATCTATTCTACTGCTGACGTGTTTGGGGGTTGTTGTCAATTTTTATCTATTACACATTATGCTGCTATAAACACTCTGTATCTTTTGGCAAACATACATATAATCTGGGAAACACAGATCTCTCTAGAGCAGTGGTTCTCAACCTTCCTAATGTCGTGACACTTTAAGACAGTTCCTCATGTTGTGTGACCACCAACCATAAAATTATTTTCGTTGCTACTTCATAACTATAATTTTGCTACTGTTAATGAATCATAATGTAAATATCTGTGTTTTCCAATGGTCTTAGGCTCTACAGAAGCAGTTCTCAATGATCCACAGGTTGAGAACTGCTAGCAGGATTGTGGCTTTAGAAAGGTTGAGAACCATTGCTCTACAGAATTAAATCTTTCAGAATATAAACATAGTATATCCCTCTATTTATTTGGGTGTTTTTAAAAATTTCTCCCAATAATGTTTTGTAGTTTTCTTTGTTGAATTCTGTCACATCTTTTATAAAATCTATTCCTACATGCTTTACATTTTTGATGCTATTGTAAATGGTTCAGGGACTCTGTGAGATTTTAAGGAAATGAAAAATTTTAATAGTCTGAACTTTACTGCCTCTCTAGAAAAGGATCATAAGATTTTTGTTTATTAAAATTGTATAAGGAGAAAAATTGTTTAAATCTTCCAAACTGTTAAAGCTGACAAAAAGAAAAAGGAATAGGGCCAGGGCTGCAATTAGCCAATCAAGGTGTCAGGGACAAGTTCTAGTTTTTATTTCCAACAGTATCTAATATGCACTAAGAAGTCCTTTCCCAGAGAAGTATCCAGAAAATTCCTACAACACCTTGAAAGTTCATAGTTTGTGTAACAGAAATGGATTCTTCTGATATATAGGGGAGAATTCAATATGGTGACATAGGTAAACACCTACACTGCTGCCTCCCACAACAATTTCAAAACTACAACTAAAAGACAGAACAGACAGCATCCAGAACCACAGGAAAGCTGGCTGAGTGGAAATTCTACAACTAGAAGGAAAGAGAGTGGCTCATGGAGACCCAGAGGAGCTGCAAAACGCTGATGGAGATGCGCGTGGAGGGAGCGGGTGCCGGAGTACCTGGCTGGCTTTCTCTGGTGGGAGGGAGAGGGAAACTCCCAACTGCATTGAACCCATTATCCTGCGGCACTGAACCCCAGATCCAGGCAAGACTCATACGGGGGGAGTTTGGACTGTGAAAAGGGAGAAGTGCATGGAAATTTAGGGGAGTCTCGAAAGGGCAGAAATCTGGTGGTGCGCACAGCACTGCGCACAGAAGAAGGACTGCTGATTGTGCCGCTGGATTCCATGAGTGGGTGGAAGACAGAGCCTCCCAATTATGCCACTTCTAACTCCACTAAACCCCAGTTTCAGGCGAAACCCTGGGGACCCAGACTCATATGGTCCCAGAGCGCAGGGGAGCCAGAAAGGCAGCGGTGTAGAGGCACTGCGCACGCTCGCAGTGCGGACCACTCCAGTGACTACCCAGAGTCACATGAGACCCAGGGGCCATGGAGGGCGGGGCCGACTGGAAGGCAAGGCAGTCCGTTAAGCTCTGAGACTCTACCCATCCCAAGCTCAACAAAGAGGCTTTTGCATTTTTGCAAGTCTTGTATCATAAGACTGAATCCAACACAGAAGTTCTCCTGACATAGTGAAAATGCAGACAAAGGAAGAGATCACAAACAAAAGAAATGGAGGAAAACGACTGGATATAGAGTTCAAAACCACGGTTATAAGGTTTTTCAAGAATATGCTAGAAAAGTTGGATAAATTTGGCGAGATCCAAGAGAAGATGAAAAAGGACCAACTAGAGATGAAAAAGGGCCAACTAAAAATGAAAAAGGACCAACTAGAAATTAAACATACACTGACTAGAATAAAAATATTATACAGAGACCTAACAGCAGACTACAGGAAGGCAAGAATCAAGTCAAAAATTTGAAATATGAAGAATCAGAAAACACTCAATTGGAAAAGCAAGAAGAAAAAAGAATCCAAAAATGTGAAGATAATGCAAGGAGCCTCTGGGACAGCTTCAAGCATACCAACATCAGAATTGTGGGGGTGCCAGAAGAAAAGAGAGAGCAAGATACTGAAAACCTACTTGAAGAAATAATAACTGAAAACTTCCCACACCTGGTGAAAGAAATAGACTTACAAGTCCAGGAAGCACACAGAACCCCATATAAAAGAAATCCAAAGAGGACTACACCAAGACACATCATAATTAAAATACCAAGAGCAAAAGAGAAAGATAGAATATTAAAAGCAGCAAGAGAAAAACAGTTCATTACCTACAAGGGAGCACCCATATGATTGTCAGCTAATTTCTCAACAGAAACAATAGCAGGCCAGATGGGAGTGGCAAGAAATATTCAACGTGATGAAAACCAAAAATACTCTATCCAGCAAAAGCTATCATTCAGAATTGAAGGGCAGATAAAGAGCTTCACAGACAAGAAAAAGCTACAGGAGTTCATCAACTCCAAACCAGTATTATATGAAATGCTGAAAGGTACTCTTTAAGAAGAGGAAGAAGAAAAAGGTAAAAGATTAAAAATTATGAACAACAAATCAACAAGTGAATCTAAAAATTAAGTGAATTAAAAATTTGATCAACAGAATAAACTGGTGAATAGAATAGAATCAGGAGCACAGAAAGGGAGTGGACTGATAATTCTCAGAAAGAAAGGGGTGAGGGGGGTGCAGGGAGAGCCTGGACAAAAATCATACACCTATGGATGAGGTCAATGGGGGGGAGGTAAGGGTAGAGGGAGGGGTGGGAGCTGGGTGGAGGGGAGCTATGGAGGGGAAAAAAGAGAAACAATTGTAATAATCTGAATAATAAAGATTTAATTTTTAAAAAAAGATGGATTCTTCTGATTTGTGGCCAGAGTTTAGTATATTTCGTGGCTTCAAAAGTTTGAAAAGGGGAAGAGAATCCAAGATGGCGGCATAGGTAAACACCTACACTGCTGCCTCACACAACAATTTCAAAACTACAACTAAAAGACAGAACGGACATCATCCAGAACCACAGGAAAGCTGGCCGAGTGTAAGTTCTACAACTAGAAGGAAAGAGAGGGGCTCACAGAAACCCAGAGGAGCTGCAAAAAGCTGAGGTACGGAGATGCGCTAGCTGAGAGAGCGGGTGCCCGAGTACCTGGCTGGCTTTCTCTGGCAGGAGGGAAACAGAGACTCCCAATGGCATTGAACCCCTTATCTTACGACACTAAACCCCAGATCCAGCCGAAACTCATACGGGGGGAGTTTGGACTGTGAAAAGGGAGAGGTGCACGGAAATTTAGGGGAGTCACAAAGGATCGGAGGTCTGGTCGCGCACGGCGCTGCATGAAGGAAAGACTGCTGATTGTGCCGCTGGCTTTCGCGAGTGGGCGGGAGACAGACCCTCCCAACTGTGCCACTTCTGAGTCCACTGGACCCCTGTTTTGGGCGAAACCCTGAAGGCCTAGACTCATGTGGTCCTGGCGCACAGGGGAGCTGGAAAGGCAGTGGTCTAGAAGCACTGCGGGGGCACAAGGACTGCTCCAGCGATTACCCAGTCACATGAGACTCAGGGGCCGTGGAGGGCGGGGCCAACTGGAAGGCAAGGCGGTCCCTTAAGCCCTGAAACTCCACCCCTCCCAAGCTCAACAGAGGCTTCTGTGGCTTTGCAAGTCTGGTTTCACAAGGCTGAATTCAACACAGAAGTTTCCCCGGCATAGTGAAAATGCCGAGACAAGGGAAGGGATCACAAACAAAAGAAATGGAGGGAAAAAAACGACTGGATATAGAGTTCAAAACCACGCTTGTAAGGTTTTTCAAGAATATGCTAGAAAAGTTGGATAAATTTAGCGAGAGCCAAGAGGAGATGAAAAAGGACCAACTAGAGATGGAAAAGGTCCAACTAAAGATGATAAAAGACCAACTAGAAATTAAACATACACTGACTGAAATAAAAAATATTATACAGAGTCCTAACAGCAGACTAGAGAAAAGCAAGAATCAAGTCAAAAATTTAAAATATAAAGAAGCAGAAAACACTCAACTGGAAAAGCAAGAAGAGAAAAGAATCCAAAAATGTGAACATAATGTAAGGGGCCTCTGGGACAGCTTCAAGCATACCAACATCAGAATTGTGGGGGTGCCAGAAGAAGAGAGAGAGCAAGATACTGAAAACCTATTTAAAGAAATAATGACTGAAAACTTCCCACATCTGGTAAAAGAAATAGACTTACAAGTCCAGGAAGCACACAGAACCCCATATAAAAGGAATCCAAAGAGGACCACATCAAGACACATCATAATTAAAATGCCAAGAGCAAAAGACAAAGAGAGAATATTAAAAGCAGCAAGAGAAAAACAGTTCATTACCTACAAGGGAGCACCCATACGACTGTCAGCTGATTTCTCAACAGAAACGATGCAGGCCAGATGGGAGTGGCAAGAAATATTCAACGTGATGAATAGCAAGTACCTACAACCAAGAATAATCTATCCAGCAAAGCTAACATTCAGAATTGAAGGGCAGATAAAGAGCTTCACAGATAAGAAAAAGCTAAAGGAGTTCATCAACTCCAAACCAGTATTATATGAAATGCTGAAAGGTACTCTTTTAGAAGAGGAAGAAGGAAAATGTAAGACAAAAAATTATGAACAACAAATACATATCTATCAATAAGTGAATCTAAAAATTAGTGAATTAAAAATTTGATCAACAGAATAAACTGGTGAATAGAATAGAATCAGGAGCACAAAAAGGGAATGGACTGATAATTCTCAAGGGGAATGGGGTGAGGGGTGTACAGGGAGAGACTGGACAAAAATCATACACCTATGGATGAGATCAATGGGAGGGAGCTAAGGGCAGAGGGAGGGGTGGGAGCTGGGTGAAGGGGAGCTATGGAGGGGAAAAAAGAGAAACAAATGTAATAATCTGAATAATAAAGATTTAATTAAAAAAAAAGTTTGAAAAGGGAGACAAATCCAACATTCATTTTCACTATTATGTGTCAAGTGCATTTACATGACCCCTTTTAATTCTCATGACAAACCCATATGCTGCTATCTTTTACTCAAGTTTACCACTGAGAAATATGAAACACAGCAAAATTAATGCCCCAAATCACACTCCTTTGGTGATAGAAATGCAAATCCAGGCCTGACAGATGCCAAAGTTATTTCCTCCCCTTTTAAAAGTAACATTAATTAGTATCTTACTATTAAAAGTCAAGATATATTCATTATAAAGATTTTGAAAAATGTAGAAAACAGTAAACAAATTATTTTTCTAAATATATATTTTTCACTCTACAAATGTAATTCTGTCATCTGAATAATATTTCATCAGTTTAACCATAATTTAAAAATTTTTTATTTTAGGGAGAGAGAGGAATGGAAGAGAAGGAGAGAGAAAGAGAGCTTGTTTATGCATTCTTTGGTTGCTTCTTGTTTTATGCACTGACCGGAGATTGAACCCACAACCTTGAGTATGGGATGACACTCTAACCAACTGAGATACTACTTGTTCGGGCTTCCACCATGATTGTTTAACCAAACACATTTTGTGTTGGACGCTTACACTATTTCTATTTTTTATATAATAAATAGGTAACTCTACAAAGAATGATGCATCTGTATCAGTACAACTTGCACACACTTCTGATAAATTCCTTGAAGTATCATCCTGAGTTAGAGGGATGGAAACCTGTTTTGGCTCTTTAATGCACAGGACCAAATCCTCTTGCCCTCCTTCATACCATGTGCCCCTGAGACAGGTCACAGTTCCCACTCCTCTTAACACAAGAGAGCAGCCACCAGCTGTGTCTTTGCTTGTGCTGGGTGCTATTACTTAGAAAAATATTTTCCAGTTGAACAGGTTAAAATATTATTTTACTTTATAAATATTATTGTTAAACTTCTTTCAGTACTAGTGGTCATCTGTATTTCTCCCTTGGACATCAGTGTTTCTCAGATTGGTCTCTGGACCAACTGCATTAGACTGGTTGGGTACAAACTAAATAGGCAGATTGCTGAGTTACAAACTAGACTCCTTACTCAGACCCCGGGGTGGAGACCAGAGTGGGGTGGCGGGAGGGGGGGGGGACGGGAATCTGCTCCTGCAAGCACTCCGCTAGCAGTTCCCATGCTACTAAACGTGATAACTATTGCCCTCCTCCATCTCACTCTGCCAATTTTACACCTAGAAACAGCAGATGCACAGCCAGAGCTCCATTCCTTTGCAAGTCAAATCAGCAATCATCCTCACTTGAAGCTCCTGATTCTAGATCATTTCAAATGCACACTCAGGTACATTCATAGCAGCAGAGACCTGTCGAGATGTGATGGTTTGAACCTGCCCACGTGAATAAGCTTAAAGCACATTTCTGGTGGCATAGTCAAGTCAATGACAGCGGAGTCAGCATCTGTGCACAGTAGGATACTAACTAGATGGCAAAGAAGAAATTTTTTAAAAGGAGATACACTTGTTCTTTCATATATATATATATATATATATATATATATATATATATATATATTAAGGAAGAGGCAGAGAGAGATAGAAGCACCAGTGATGAGAAAGAATCATTGACTGGCTGCCTCTTGCACATCCCTCACTGGGGATCGATTCTAAAACCCAGGTATACGCCTGACTGGGAATCCAACTGTGACCTCCTGGTTCACAGGTCTATGCTCAACCACTGAGCCACACCGGCTGGGCACATTTTTTCTTTTGAAGTAAAAAAAATGCTACAAAAACCGTGAAACTAAGGATACAACTAGAGAACCAAGCAAAATAGCATGTGATCCAGTGCCAGCTCTCAACGACCAGATGGAAATACAGCAGGGGAGGACTTTCAGCCTTGCCTCCTTCATGTCCCTCCATGGACTTGGGTCCCATCAAATAGAAACAAAAGCACTGTTTTTTTCTGAGACCTGCATGCACATGTTTCTGGGCATTTGATTTTGGTTTTCAATGCCTCACAAGGACTGTTAGGGACATGGAATGAAACTACAGTAGTTGTGTTTAAGAACCAGTCTTTTCTATTACTCTTTGCAAGCCAAACAAAACTTAATTCCAGTTTTAAAATGGTACAGTACAAGGAGGTTACTTATTACCAGCAGGTAATACTTATTACCCCGATGAGAACCCAGAGCTGGGATGATAGGCAGAAGGTGGCATACCATGATCATGTGTGGGGACCTTTGCCAGAGAAACAGAAGCACCCCTTTCCTGGGAAGGCAGGGGAAACAGTTTTGTTGTTGCTGATTATATATGGACACTTATTCCTACCTGGCCCAGTGTGCTTTTCCTGCTGCGACCAGCCTTGTTTATCCTAGGACACTGACCCTAGGGGGTGTTCCTGGCTTTGTATCAGTTAGGAATAGGTGGGGTTGGCACCCTAGCCACCACAGCTTGACCAAATAAAGGGCTGTTTTTCCCTCTCACAGAGAACATGCCTTCAACAGAATCAGCACTCTGTGGACATTCATGGAAAAATGAATGAGGAAACAGCAGGAATCGAACTCTGGTCAGTTGACTCCCAAACCCCGCCTCCTCTTCCATCATGCTGTCCCTCTTAAGGCTTGCAGCCAGCAGAGTTGCCTTTTCTGGCCAGAAACTGTGCTGGCTTGACCCACAATGGAAATATTTAATTTTTCCCTAGGCTTCTAAGAATCTAGCCTTCATAGAAGCACTCACAACTTCAGAATTTGAGCACGCAGCTGCACGGGTGCCATCCCACAGCGATCGTAAATCAGGGCTGGATGTCCACTGCTTGAGCGCTACTGCCCCAGCCTCTGCAGAGCTCTACCCTCTAAGCCGGCTCACAGTGCCCCCTTCGCCCTGCACCCAGCCCCAGTGTGAACTCTGCCACTTTACCAGCCCAGCACAGTGGCAGAGTGCACATTTCTGGTGACATAGAAATGGAAACAGGGCCCAGAAATCATCTCCTTTCTAGCCATGCTGAACGCAGCATGCAGAGTAAGACCAAACTCTGTCAAGCACACAAAGCATAAAACCCGAATTAATACTGCAATGGACCCAATTCTCTGGCAGGCGTGTTAAATGGGATTAAAGCTGCATAGCATTCTCTGCATACCCATCTGCTTTACGCTGAGTTGCCCACAGCTGTTCTGATTTCTGACGGACAGTTTCTTGTCAGTTGTTTCAAATGCATCTCATCTTGCTCTTACTCGGGCCCTGCCTGCCTCATCCCTCGGGCCGGCCTTGGCCAGCGCTACAAGCAGTCACTGATCTCCACATGCCGCTGGCTGCCAGTCTGTGGAGGCATGTTGTGGGCTCTGGCTGGTGCAAAATGTGTGATCACAGGCAAAGCTTAGCGCTTTAGCGGCTGGAATGAATCTCTGGGATGCTAAGCTGTGGTGACGCCACCACCTGCGGCCCCTGCAGGCTTATGCTGGGGGTGAGAAGAAAGAACAGGAACAAATTGTTTTTGATGCTACAAAGAGATGCCCCAGAGGTGGCAACCAGCGACCATGGGAAGAGGTGCCATAGGAATCCATTCTGAAGGCCCTGGAAGGCCTATCACTGTGAAGGACTCTGGGGCCAGCAGAAATGGAGATGAGACTCTGTGGGCAAGGGAGGAAGCCACAGAGGCCACCAAAACCTTGAGGGCAGAGGGTGGAGGACAGCTGATCTTAGGAGAAGTACAACATGTTCATGAGAGTTTTAAAAAAAGCAGCCCCTTTGGGGGAGGGATCCTGTGCCACCACACACACCAGCTCTGGACAGAGAAGTTCAAAGACAGTGTAGAAATAGGGAGGCAAGATGAATGAAAAAGTACCTCCCCCCCAGGACCCAAGGAGGAGCAAGACTGGAATAGGTGTGGAAGCTACAGGGAGCGTAAGAGAAGCACCAGATGAGAAATGTAAAAACAGTGTCAAGTTGGGTCACAGAAGCTGACTCGTCTTCCTAGCTCTGGCGGTTTGCTGGCAGCTGTTGGGGCTCCTTGACTGTGGGTGCATATCGCCAGTCTCTGCCTTGGCCCTCACGTGGTGCTCTCCTTGTGTGTCTCTGCCTTCTTGGCTGGCGTCTTCTAAGGATACCATTCACACCAGAAGAAATTATTTCCACAGGACTGGTTGTTTCACGTCACCCTGGAAAGCGGACACATGCTAACTTGACCAACCTAGGCAAGCTGCTGCTCTGCATTCTGGGTAAACTCTGGGCTCTGACTAGTCTCTGAAAGCTTGCAAATGTTTCCCTACCTCCCCAGTTCTTTCAGGTTTCATGAACAAGTGTTCTGTCTTAAGGTCAATGCTGAAAGCAACAATGCTGGTATTAAGAGAAAAATTTTAATGAATATACTCCATTGAGTTCTATCAATGATATCAGAAATCACTTAATGATTTTATTAAAGAAAAAGCATGTATTCACTGAAGAGAGAAGCTTGTCATTATACAAGGGATACTGCTTAAATCAGTCAATATTTGCTGGAAAAATATTACCTTTCAGACACAAAGAATACAAGAAAAATAAGATGCCATCCTCAGCATTAGAGAGTGTGTGTTGGTGACAGCACAACACACATGGCCCCGGGACATGGTGTTCAGTGCTGGAGGTCAAACCCAAGCTTTTCTTTGCCCCAACCGCAGACCCCTTTTGGACTACGCTGTTCAGATAACTGCAAAATTCCAGTGTCATTTATTCAACACTCCAATTTTAGATGGAAGATAAGTATATAAGATAAATAAAAGCAAAAGGACAAATTTGTACATGTATATGTATACATATATATCACATATACATATGCAAATATAATGTGTATGTATATGCATTTTTTTAAATCAAATGGGAATCAAAAATAATACCAATCTCACCACAACCACTCTCATCCCACAGCCTAAACCGACTCACAGTCGGTGAGAGTGTGAAAGTCCCAGGAAAGTCACATTGAGAAAACAGGCGTTTTGTCTTTACTAAGAAAGATAACTTTCAAAAGAGTTCAGTGCAACACAGGAAATATAGCCAATAATTTTTAATAACTATGTATAGTGCCAGGTGGGTACTGGAAATATCGGGGACCACTTTGTAAAGTATATGATTGTCTAACCACTTTCTATACACCTGAAACTAATGTAGAATAATATTGAAAGTAAACTGTAATTGAAAAATAAAATTTTAAAAATTACCATTAAAAAAAGGAATATATTTTAGTCCATTGCCTATTTTGTGGGTAAAGCTCAAAAGGGAAATAAGTATCTTAAAGCACACACACACACACACAAATAGCTACCATTTGAACACTCACCAGTGTCTGTGTTACCTTTATGTTTTTCAGCACTTTTATTTAATACATGTATTTGGCCTATCTCATTTAATCCTCACCTCAACTCTGAAAAGAAGGTATAGTTTTCTCTATTTTACCAACGAAGAAACTAAAGCTGGACGAGCAATTGACTCACTAAATGACAGAGCAAGGATTTAAATCCAGGGCTGTTCCATTCCAAAGACAGCCTTGGAGGAAGGTTCCATAGGGACCCTCAAGGTCCAGGCTGGGATTCAGGAGATCATGTCAACATCACCACAGGGTCAACATTAATTCTGGTCAAGGAGAGAAACCAGACATGAAGACCAAAATATCTGAATCGAGGAGCCTGGTGGAGGAGATAAGGGGGGAGCCAGGGTCTGAAACCTTGGGGAGGTAAGGTAAGCTGGGCCTGGGGAAGGATCTGGCATGTGGAGTGTGATGAGGCAAGGGTCTCAGGCTCATTCTAATTAGTCACTGTCCGGGTGGGTGGGCCTGCCTATCTGAGGGAGAGGGGCAGGCAGGTGAGGGTCAGACCCAGGGCAGTTGGCCAGTTCTCTCACTGGGCCTTGTTAGAGGGAGCTGGCACCTCCCTGGCACATTTCCCTCTTCAGCAAGGAGAGCCACTTACCCAAGACAGAGCAGTAGCAGCTGCAGGGGGAGGAGCCCCGCACAGAGTTCCACACTGTGGGATCCGGCCTGTGGCAGCTCAGACACTGCACAGGTAGCTTAGCTGTCTGGGCGCTTCCTTGGGGAGGGTGAGCACAGCCGAAACAATGGACAGCAGGCTTCATGGCCTTCCCGACTGAGCCTTTTTAGGCCACAGACAGCGCTGTGTTTATATTCCCTGGGACGGAACATCCTTTGCTCACTGCCCACGTCCCACCCCCACCTCCCACCTCCCTCCCTTTGGTAAATGCTTGGACTCTTAGCAATTTGTGCAGATGTGTTGTGAATCACTGTCAGTTTAAGTACACAATATTCCCTGACTTTAACCTTCATCTGCTGGCCTGCATACCTCTCGCTCCACGTGCCAGTGGAGGCAAACTCCACAAAGCAGCAGCTACCAACACTCGGGAACATTCGGCAAAATCAGGCAAGGCAACCGCCAAAGTAGGTGACTAATACCCAGGATGCAGAGTGCATGCCAGACATGGTCCTAGAGACTTTCCATCCTGTCCATTAGAAGATTAAGGACACAGGCTCAGGAGGGTTTATTCCCACAAACACTAAGTGAGCGGTGAGGCAGCTGAGATTCAAAAGATATGTTCCTTCTGAGATGCAATGTTCCATCTCAAATCATTCTGTTCCCAATTATTTTTATTAGCAGTCGTAACAGCACAGCAGCTTGTGGACTAGATACCACGCTAAGTGCTTTGTATGTGTTCAGTTATTTAATCCTTCCACAGAGCACTGAGAAGATACAGCTGTGACTTCATTTGAGAGAGGAGAATCCGAGGCATTGAGGTTAGTAGGCATGAGAAGGTGAGGAAAAGCCAAACCCTACATTCATTTTCTTTGCCCTTCTCCTTGTGTGACTTCACCTTCTTAATAGTTCACCCACAGCCTCCTGCTGGGGCAGGAGGATCTGAGATATACAGCCCTGGAGTGCCTGAGAGAGGGTTTAGAGAGGCTGAGATGTATATATATAGTATATCCCCATAAATTTTCTCCTAAAGAAAGTGCAGAAACAAAGAGTAGGAGAAGGGATGTAGGGGGCCTTGAACTAAAGAGTCAAGAATGGCTGAATGAGAAAGCTTGAAGGTTTCTGAAGACTCAGAGGAGAGGGGGCAGGAGCAGGCCCATCAAATGGACAATTCAAATAAGCCCTTTTATGTGGGTAGCCCTTAGTTCCAGGTAACAAAGGACCTTCAATGACATGAATGTATATTTTACTTATGGAAATTCAAAGGTTTCATGCATAAGGCATCATGACCTATGGGAGAATAGCTGGGGAACACAAAAGGACGCTGTTCTTGAGCAGGTGGGCACACACTGCGGGTGGTCCTCAAGGGGCTGACCATGCCAGGAAGAAGATGGATGGGCTGCGGAAGGAATGCAGTGAATGCCAGAAGGAGCCACACCAGCATTAGCCATGTCCAGCCATGTTCTCATGCTCATTAAAACATGATCACTCCCTTGAGTGGTGTCCAGTATCAGATGTGGACATGTCTTCATTCAGTTGTCACTTTGGCATCGTTGGCCAGGAAGAGGAGGCTCCTTAGGAACTCACTGAACTGCTGATTTCTGAAGATCTGAATGGTCCCCAGCGCATCAGGGGACAATTCTCTCTACTCCTCATCCCCTACCCCTCCACTAGGACCAAATTCAGCTTTCCCTCACCTTCCCTGAGCATCTAAGTGATGCTAAGTGGGATTCTAATTCTGAAGACAAGGAACTTGTCAGGGAGGAACTTGCTCAAAGTCACAGAAACCAGTAAGTAGCAGAACCAGTACCTAAGCCAAGACCTCTTACTTCAGGTGCATTTCTTGTGTACTCACAGGTCACCACTCAGAAAAATCAGCTAACTCTGTGGTTCTATAGTAAACCTTATTCCAAGACTTCTGACCACTTTGAATTTAGAAAAAAATACCCATCAGTTGGACCAGGATATTCTCTACAAGCTCATCTGTGTTTCTAGTATCTACTGAGAAAGAGTACAGAATTATGAGATATAGATAGAGGATGGATGGATGGATGATAGATATGTAATAGAATGGATGAATAGAGTTTTGTTCTTAGCTCCTCCATCACTTTCCAAGTGCCCTTGGAAAAGGTCATTTACATAGTTTATTTTTTGTAAAATGGCCTGGTCACACCCACTTCCACAGGACTATTGAGAGAAACTCTGTGACAAAGCCTAGTAGACTCAGAGACTCATGGTTCTCCTCTGTGTTAAAATTACCTTAGCACTGTGTCCACAGCAAGGACTAACTCAAACATCATTTGAAACATTCAAAACGTCTGTTTTTGACATCCAGTTGGTCCCAGAGTTTCACAGCCTGGTACCTGCAGAGTCCCACCCAAGAACATTTCCTTCAAAACAGCTTCTTGTTACAGAAACAGCCCTGGTTTTAAATGTATTCCCTCCTCTCATAAAAATGCCCCAGCCGGCTAAAGCCATGCTGCTTCAAATATTTAATTAATACATTCACAGGGGTCTGGTCCCTATTAAAGACTCTTGGGGATCATGTCTTAGGGGCAACGCTTTGTTCTAGCAGCTCTACGTGTTGCAGATAAAATAAAGCGCTGGAATGTGCTTTCCATTAAAGCAGGGAAGCTTGCCTGCCCGCTGCTGGAAGCCCCTTTGTCATCAGAGTGACACATTAAGGCATAATCCAAGTACAACACACAAATACAAACAGTGTAAATCCTCCCACTTAGTAAAAAGAGTCCCAGGAAAACCACAAGAAAGGTCTGGTAATTAGCCGATGGGATTAAAACTAGATGAGCATTTCCTTTACCTCATCTCCCCACTGAAGAGCCACAGAGGCACACTATTCCCCAGGCACACAAGAGCCGACCACAGAAACTTTCTGCTCTGCCCCTTCCATCATCTTCAGGGCTTCTCAGCCTTGCAGAGGCGCCTTGGTTAGAGGCCCTGCCTTCCCAGAAAGCAACCATTCACTAGCCACCTTTGCTTCATGTGCTGAAGACTGACAAACATTTGTTTGCATTTTGTTGTTTGAGAAGTAAATTGTTTTTTCTGTTTATAAAAACAATGTAGGTGCAGTTCTGAAAACTTTGGAATCCCCTTCCCCCCATCTCCCGCCTCAAATATGCCAAAGGAGAGAAAGAATGAATTGGAGCCCTACCATCTAGAGGTGACTGGGATCCACTCCACTCCTTCCATGTGTATGGTTTCACAAAACATTACCACCACTTACACTTCATTTCCTGCCTCTCCCCTAACTTCTACACCCTGAGCATTTCCCTCTATGGCCTGTTTTTAATCACCCACAAAGGGTGTTGTTGTGGGGCTAGACCAACATGAATATAACCGATTATTTCCCATATGATAAACCCTGAGTTTTTTGAGATTTTCACTATTGAAAACAGTGCAGTGAGAGCATCTGGATACATCAGTCTTTGTCCATCTTTTGGGTGATTTCCTTCAAATAGACTCCCCAAGAGGGAAAAACTTATTCAAAGTCTATGCTGTTAAAGGATTGATATATTTTGCTAAACTGATCTTTCAAAAGGTTACACCATTCTAGCCCTATATCTATGTGAAAAAAATCTATCTTACCACTTTTTTTATTATTAAGATGTATAGATGTAGCTACTTTTTTTTAAGCAGAAAAACATTTTGAGGTTGCTGCCCCTTTTCATGCTTCATGGACCTCAGCTACCACCTCCCTTCTTGCCTTTCCATCTACATGAAAAGAGTCCTGGAGAAAATGGGCCCCAGGAACCCCCCCACCATCCCACCCGCCGAATAAAGAGTGCACCCCTGCTCCCATCTGAATGCATTGGAAAGGAACACTGAGGGTCTTTTGCAAAATCTAACATGGTTGAGAACAAGGATTTAAACTTTGGCCCTTGTACTGCAGCCAAAATCTTCTAAGACTTTGTTTATTATTTTTCCACTTTTCTTTTTGATAATCAACCAATTTAATGCATTCATTTAAAATCCCACAAGTCTGTTCCCTTTCCCAGGAGCAGAATGAAGTAATCTAGTTCCCACATTCCAACAGCATGATTTGGGGGCCACAAAAGATGATAGCCCCCCTCCCATAGAGCCCGGGGTAGTTCAAATAACTGGAAGTTGGCTAAAACAATCAAGCAAAAGGACATGTGCACCAAAGCCTTGGAGATCTTCCAGCACTTAGCTGCCCAATCATTCCCTCCTACAAGAGTTTAAATCTCTCCCTTACCTGACGGCTGCCATATCTTAAAGTTTAATTGAGCTCTGCTATCAGAACTCATCTTCTCCTTATAAAAGACATGGAGTGGGGGGTGCGTTCTGGTGGGAGGGGAGCCTACTTAGCATAACCTCACAGTGTCCCAGGTTTTAGCATCCCACCTGCAACCAATGCGGAGACAGGGAGTTGGGCTCCCAGCTCATTGTGTGTTGGGCATCCTCTGCTTTGGGGGGTTAGATGGGGCAAGACTTAGGAAACACCTTGAGCCTTATTGTCCCTGACAGTGACCTCACAAGAGGTGTCCCCAAGTCTACTGAGACCCTTGGCTACATTTCCTGACATGACTGTAAAAGTTTCAGAGTTGAGTATGTTCGTCTTGGGTTTTATGCTGAGTGATTGGGAACCTCTGATGAAAGAGGCTAACTTCAGTTCCACTCTGAAGGCCTGGCTTGGAATGTTGCTGCCTCCCAGGAGAGTGCCTCAGGTTGGGCCTCCCCACTTAAGTAACAGGCACATTAACTATTCCTCTGCTGGGTACCAGCTCCCCCTCAGCTGGCAGCCCAGCCTGCTGGAAAGCACAGAGGAAAATGGATTGTCTGGCCTGAATGTCCTTTCTTTTTTGAAGGCAAAAGAGGATATTTAGGAAGACCTAATTGTACTAAATACATTTCAAACTTGATTTTAAGTTTTGTAAAAATACAGAGATACAGTCCTGGCTGAGTAGCTCAGTTGCTTGGAAAGTCACCCTGACCACCAAATGGTTGTGGGTTCAAGCTCCAGTCAGGGTACATACTTAGGTTGTGGGTTCAATCCCATTCACGTGGAAGAAGGCCAACCGATGTTTCTCTCACACATCTCACTATATGCTTGTTCTAAACTAATTTATACTCCTTTAAGTTTTTAATTATCCTAGGTTTTCAGGAACACAATCCTTATAAAAATGAGATGGCCCTGAATTGTTTTTATCCTTCTATTTCAGAAGAAGAAACTAAGTTACAAAGAGAGAAAAAAAAAGTCTTGTGAAAATCTCAGAAAGACTGAGCAACAGAGAAAGGGTGTGGGCCCAGGTGTGATCCCAGAGTCACTGGCCACACAGAGTCCACCGACATGCTATGCCCCTCAAATACCTTTCATAACTCCACTTCACACACTCTCAGGGGGGCGCTCCCTGGGCACAGAGAACACACACTTTTTAAAGCAAGTGGGCTCTGTCAAGCAGGAAGATACCGTGTGAATAGTTTCAAAAGGATCTGTGTAGCAACTAGCATTTTTAACAAGTTTTAGGCCAAGAAGTGTTAACAATACTATCACTTTTTGCCTTAAGCCCTTTTTGAAATGGGAAAGGAAGGGAGATTGATCTGAATAAGTAAATAAACATAAAATAGTTATCAATGATTTTAGTATCTATGGTGAAGCAGGCACTGTGCTAAGTGTTTTACATGTATCAGCATATTTAAGCAGAGCAGGGCACAAGTAAGTTGACAGTTGTATGTGAATGAGTTTATTCTTGTATTATTATTTATTATTAATTATTGTATTATTTTCCAAAGGAACAACTGTAAACCAACTTTTGCCCCACCCTGTATACCGATGAGTGTGCCACACCGGCACGGCCAAGGGTGAACCTGAGAGGGGCCGGTGAAGGAGTTAGAAAAGACAGACAAGAGAAGAAAGCTAGATCTGGATGGGATGCTGTCCTCTCTGATGGAGAGAACAGTGCCACAGCTTGTAAGCTGTCTATTTTATAGCCAGACTCCAGGAGGCAAAGTAAGGACATGGTTACAACTTCTCATGGGTTTTGAAGCTACTCAGTTAAATGTACCTGAACTCTATCAAGCCCACATCACTCAAGCTCATGGGGGCCATGTGTTCGGGCCATAGGTTCAAGCTTACAACTATAGCCTCTGGCTATAATTTGCTGGGAGGGCTCTGCCCTCCAAGCTGGGACTTGCATGTGACTTTGACATGAAAGGACTGTGCCCTCTCATTAGCCCGAGGCTTGAACCTGTCCAAACACTGTGGCCGCTCTCCACAGATGAGGACACTGAGACTCAGGGATATTGAGCAAACTATCCAAAGCTTACGGGTGCTGGGGCTAGTTTGCTGGTGCTGCCATAATAAAGGACACAGACTGGGTGGCTTAAACAAGACATTGATTTCCTCACAGTCCTGGCGGCCAGAAGTCTGAGGTTAAGAATTGGTTTCCTCTGAGGCCTGTCTCCTCGGCTTGTAGATGGTCATCTTCCCCCTGTGTTTTCACATGGGGGAGACTAAGACCCTGTGTGTCTGGGTCTTAGTCTCCTCTGCTTATAAACTCCCCGATCATATTGAATTAGGGACCGTCCATTCTAAAGACCTCATTTTAAGTTAACTACCATGGAAAGATCCTACCTCCAAATGCAGTCACGCTCTGAGGTGTGGGGGTAGAGACAAGTTAGCCCACAAGTGCCTCAGCCAAGATGTTGACCCTCTGTGGTGCTGGGGGGATCTTGTATGGTTTCCGCTCCTCTGTGTTGTCTCACTGTTCAGAAAGTTTCTTTACTCCTTTGGCCTGTTCCTATGGAATTAAAAAAAAATAGACACTATCTATCTATAATCACTATAGCTCTTTTAACCCTAGCAAACAAAAAAATCCAAGGCCCAAATCACAGCGATTGCTTTGTTTCTACTGCAGGCACAGGCAGATGATGAGCCTTTACTAGTATACAGTTGTATCGTTTATTTTCCCCAAAGGCTCCATGATAGAAAAGGACCTGCAGACATTCATTAGCCCATAGTCCAAATTTAGTAGCGTATACTTGGCTGGAATCGTGACTCATCTCCCTGTCCTGCCTGAGGACCCCAGGGAGGAGTTGTCAGTCATATGGAGGGCCCACAGATGGTCGGACCCCCTGCCCAGATGTCTGTGCCAGGGGCCTTTGTCTCCCCAAGAGTAAAGGTCTCCACCCTTTAAATCCCTTCACATGTTATTATCAGAGATAGACTCACCTGCACATCATAGTTTCTACCATCTCTGCATTCAGCCTATAAAATTATTTACTTACTATTTCTAAAAGTTATCTTACATGCTTTACTTACATTTACCTTTAAAGGGAAGACTATGATTGTCTTTAAAAGTTTTGCTCTAGATTAAAGGTAACTACAAAAAAGTACAAAAAAAAACACAAAATAATGTCATAAAGTTCTAACTAGGTATATATAGTGGCTTGCTGCTTCTCTGTGTTTAGAGGGAGAGGGAGAGGGAGGGGGAGGGGGAGAGAAGGAGAGGAGGAGAGGGGGACAAGGGAAGAGGGCGAGAGAGGGAAAGAGAGGGGGAGAGGTGGAGAAGGGGAGAGGGGGAGAGGAGGGGAAGGAGAGAAATTACGGAATGCAAAAGAAGTGTTTGAGACATGCTAGCACTGAAGTGAGATTTTCTTCCAAATTACTGGGAAGGTTGAAAGAAACTTAGAGGGAGTAACCCTCCCACTGGCTGATCAATTTTCCCCAGGTCTTTGTTCTATATACAACCAATTCCAACCACATTTGGGAAATGCTGCTTTCTACTTTTCAAAGCGCTCTCACCATAACCCTCTAATAGAAGCAGAGCAGATATTTTGCACTTCTCTTCTAAATGGAGAAACTTCCAGCAAATCACAGGCTCTGTTTGAAATTCAGAAACCCGAGGCAAGCCTCATACTTGGAGTTTAGAGCTGGACAATTGCACTTGGGGTTCAGGAATGCAATCCAAACCCAGGGAGGGGGGAGGGCAGGAAACACTTACTGCGAAAGAGATGGCTTTCTATAGTTGGCTCAGCCCCGTCATTGGTCATGAGCCAAGCGCTACACAACTGGAAACCGAACCTAGTATGCTAGACCCGAGTTTCCGGGACTGAATCTCTGACCAGACTGCAGAGGGTGCTGGGATAACATCCGTTTCTCCCAGGGAAGGAGGGATCCCTGGCTGCTCTCTTTGCTCAGCTGGGACAATTGATTTGACCACAGGATTGACCAGGTCCTTCCTTTCCTGCCTTTGTTTTGCAAATAGCTAACCCAGTTCTCAAATCAAAGAACCATTGAAACTTGGTTCTTATAAGATCCACATTTCCACCCCACCCCCACCCCAACCCCCCGCACCCAATCACCTGGGAGCTTGTTAGAAACGCAGACTCTCAACACTCCACCCTCCACATCCCCCCAACTCTTCAGATCAATGGGCTCAGAATTTCCAGATGAAGAGGCTCTGGGGGATTTGAGTACACATTACATTTTGAGAAACACTACTTAAAAGATTGTGGCCAGGTCAGCCTGGACTTCAGACCATGGATCCTTCAGCTCTGTGGCCCTCAAGCTCAGAGCTGGCAGCTGCCACTCTGACTGTTGCGACTGTTGTGAGCATAGTTCTCACCCAGGATTCCCTTCTGGCAGATCTTGAGCAAGTCACTCAACCTCTAAGAGGTCCCTGTTGGCTCACCAGTAAAAGAAGAAAAACAAAACTTACCTCCCAGAGTTGTCCCCCACAAACTTCCTTCTAAGAAGGTCTTTCTTCTCATCATACCAGCCTCTTGCTGCCTGCCCCCTCCTACCCTTGCCATTACTAACTTTGGTTTATCCTCTTCTTCCTTGCTGTTTTCATTTTGTCCAAAGCATAATCCAGGGTAATTTACCTAATTTAAGATCAGTTAGCACCTTAATTCTCCTTTGCATAACCTAACATACACCCCGTTTCTGGGATTTAGGGTGCGGACATCCTTGGGTATATGTTGAGGGGATTAATCAGCCTACCACATGCAGGCTCCTGAGCAGCCATTTATGTCAGATTTCCTGCCACACTTGGTAAATCCCCACTATCATCGCCACCTTCAGGCCTCCAAACACCTAGCCAGGTGTTCTAGCTTTCAGTGATTTAATCCTGAAGACTCATTATGTATACTCTATGGGCTCAATTTGTTTTTTAAGGAACCCTCCCACACTGAAAGCAAGAAGTTTTGAATCCCACCCCAATCCCTCCCAAAAGTTAAGACCTAGAGAAAGTTTAAATGCCACTCTGGGTGGAGCACAAACCCGAAAGGTTCTGTCCCAGAAGAAACAAGCACCGAGGACATCTCCACCATCTTCACAGGAACATGCCTTGCTTTGACAGTCAGCCCAGACAATCCAGTCCTGCGCAGTGTGTCAGCCTCACCTCCTCCAAATGGAACTGTTTGTTTGGAAGACTGCCAGAGAGGCTGATGAAATGCATTCAACTAGTTGCTTTGCTAATTACATCACATACCAGCATTACCAAGGCTGGATCTAATTTCTCTAAGTGCATCTACTCTGAGATTTCCAGTGCAGCCAGAGAGATGTTCTTAAGACGTCCAGCTTTGGGGAAAAGGCGGTAATGAAGTCTAGCCACACTGTTCTGCTGGCCTGGGCCCTGGGGTAACACAAACACAGGGCAGGCCTCTGTGTATCTAATTCTTTCTGCTGTAAAGGAAGCGAATGTGCCTTCCACTCCCGCTGGCTCTCTTTAGAGAATTCTCTGCTAACAGCACAGCTACCCCAACTCTTTGGAGGCTAAGGAACAATTCAAGACTCGCACCTACCTCTTTCATTTCACAAAACTTGACTGAGCATCGGCTCTTATCAAGAGCTCTGGATGGCCGAGACCGATTTGGCTCAGTAGATAGAGTGTTGGCTTGTGGACTGAAAGGTCCCAGGTTCGATTCCAGTTGGGGGCATGTACCTTGCTTGCAGGCACATCTCCACTGTGGGGCGTGCAGGAGGTGGCTGATCGATGTCTCTCTCTCATCGATGTTTCTGACTTTCTATCTCTCTCCCTTCCTCTCTGTAAAAAATCAATAAAATATTTTTTTAAAAAAAGAGCTCTGGGTGATGTGGGGGAAAGGAAGATGGATGAGACAAGCTCAGGGCAGGCCAATAAAAGGGGGAAATCACACAGCCTAATTATCTGGTGCCACCTTAAATAAGTATTCTTTAACTATATTTTTTTATATTTACATAGTGGGGATGAGGAGAAAGTGTTGTATTCAGAAGGAAATTCACTCACTTTACCTCATTTGGCTAAAATAAAATGTTCAAAAAATGTTGCCATTTTCTGGAGGTTTTGTTTTCTTTCCAGTTTCAAGTTGTGATTTGTTTCCAAATCAGACACCTTCTTAGGCAGAGGGACAAGTGAAGAGTTTTGAATTCAGGCAATAACATCCTTCACGCATTGCCAACCAGCATTGTGTGGTTTCATACTGGTCACTCTAGCTTCAGGCCTCTGCCCCTCCATTCACTGTGGAGCTATCACGTGCTCATCACAATAACTCTCAGCAGGTGAAGTGGATCCTGGAAAGAGATGCCTCATGTTTTCATCCCAGGATGCTGTCAACCACAGCAGGAGAAGGATTCACTCCCATTTTGTCATTCGTGTGAGGAATAATATCCTATACCTGAGTTAACTGGCATGAGACCTGTTTCTTTTTATTTTATTTTATTCATTCAACAAATATTAATTCTGTGCCAGAACTGTCCCAAGTACTGAGCCTACTCCAAAGAACCCAGACAGTGAGTGACCTTGTTCATATGGAATTTGCATTTAGGCACATGTGATGCAAACTAATGCACAAATAGGGAGAGGAGATAAAGAGTAAGGGCCGTTGGTCTCTAAGAGCTCAGTAAATGTGCTGTCTTGTGACCACAGAATGGGGAGTAGGTTTCGGTTTTTATTTGAAATTGAGCGGAGAGTTGATTGGTGCAAATGAGCATCCCAAACAAAGACCTTGGAGGAAAGCAGTCCCTGCATAGACAACAGCAAAGGGCAAAGCCCGATTGAGCTTGTGGCCCAGAAGAGCAAACAGAGACTGGTGGGGCTGTAGTATAGCAAGCCAGGGGTGCCTAGGAAATGAAAGGCAGGAAGTGTGTGGGGTGGGGGGAGAGAACCCAGACTTTACAGGCTATATTAAGGAGATTAGATTCTGTTCTAAATGTGATGGGAAACTATAAAAGGGTTTAATGAAGGGAATGACATGATCTCATTTACCCTTTTAAGAGATCATGACAGTTACTGTGTGGAGAATGGATTATTGTGGGAAAAAGAGTGGAAACAGGATGAACTTAGGGCACATTGCAGGAGTCTAAGCCAAAAATAAGGGCAGCTTGGACTTGTGATTACAATTGTGTATCAGGCGTGGTGAGATGTAGCCCACTGGATTTGCTGATGGTCCAGGTTAAGATGTGGGAATGAGAAGTGTCAAGAACAACATTTGCACCGCTGAATGATGGAGACAACCGTCAGAGGAGGGTGATCCACAACAAATTTGGAGGCACAAGGAGTCAAGAGTTCTGTGTTAAACATGATGCATATGGTGGTGTGGCCAGGTTTGTATACATCAAGTTGGCAGTTGGATGCACTTGCTCAGATGACAGGGCAGGGCAGGAGATGTCAATGTGATCCTGGGACTGAGAAGAGAGTGTGGGCAGAGATGGATCCACTATGTATCGGTGTCCTTGTTAGACAGGTGCTTCCCGAAGCTGCTTGGCTGATCCACTCTTGACTAAGCCCTGAACAGGGAGCCTGCTTCAAGGGGCCTCACACAAAGATAGGCAGATAGTTACAAACAGTGTATGATGAAAAGATGGGCTGGCATTGTTGGAAAACAGAGCAGAAGATGACGAATAGCCTGGATCATAGGAAGACCTCAGGCTAAAGATGACATTTGAAAAGGGCCCTGAAAGTTAAGGTTTGCCAAATAAAGAAGGGAAAACAACATATACAGGCATGAAGGCAGGCCATATCGCCGAAGTTCCATGAAACAAAATACATAGACATATCCCATTTCATTAGACTGGGTCATGTTTCATGGAAAGACATGTAAAAAACGTTCCCATTAAAGCCAACAACAAGGCAAGGACTTGCGTGTTCATCATTACCCTTTTTCACTTGTCCAGAGATATAGGATTAGAGAAGACAACAACTAGAGGTTAAATTATTAGCATAGGCAGATGATATGGTCACGTGCCTAATGGGAAAAAAACAGTAGAACTACTAGGAAAAATGTTAAAATGAATGAAAATTTTCAAAAAGGCAGCAATAAACAAAATTAGCAATAAAAAAATCAATAGCCTTAATTATAGGAACAATGATCATTTGAAAAGTATAGTGAAAGGAAAGAGCCTATTTATAGCAGTGTAAACAATGAAATAACTAGAAACTACCTAAAATTTGCTTTCAATGAAAATCCATTACTTTTTTTTTTACTAAACAAACTAATTTTAAATTGTTTATAGTAACAAGAATACCTAGAAAATTATGAGGGGGAAAAAAGGAAGTCTGATTCAACCAGTTGGTATTACATAAAGCAAGAGCAATCAAAACATCATGGTACTGATTTTAAAAATAAAATACAGAAATAAGTTCCAAAATGTACAAGAATGTGTAACAGGAGAAAGGCGGCATCTTATCTCAGTGGTTGAAAAACACATAATTTAGCAAATGATATTGAGACATCTAGGTAGCCATTTAAAAAAAAATTAAAAAGGATTACTAAATTTACTCATCAGACAAAAATACAGTCTAGTTACATAAAAACATGTAAGAATTATTTAATAATCTTAGAGAGAGTGATATCTAAGTATGGGGGAAGAGAAATTCTAGAAACTATAAAGAATAAAATTTATAAACTCAAATGTATAAAAATAAAAAATTGTGTATAATAAACATGCATGCGCACAGACCACAAAATCTAAAGGTAATGACAACACACTGAGGAAACCATTTGTAATACATGTAATAAAGGACTAATTTTCTAAATAATATATAAACATTATAAATCAATTAAAAAATCTAAAATCACAATAGGAAAATGGGCAAAGGACCTGCATAGACAGGATACACACACACACACACACACACACACACACACACACACACCCCAAATTGGTTGAAAACATTTAAAAAGGTATTTAAGAGAAAGAATATAAGCTACATTTCTCATATTTCAAATTGGCAAACAGCAAACCCTTGGAAGAATTTTTCTGGGAGAGGAAACAGCCACTCGCCTGTATTATTGCAAGTGTAATAATATTGATGCCACCTCAGGTCAGGGCAAGTTGAAGGCATATACATATAAAAATGTATAATACATACACACTCTTCAACCCTGCTATTCCACTTCTGAGAATTTATCCTAATGATACACCAGGATATAGCCACAAAAACATTCTCGCAGCCCTGTTTATATTAGCAAATAACTTAGGTGATCATCAATAAATTGATGATGGCATTTCCTTACAATGTTTCAACTAGAACCATTCAAAGAAGATGTGCACTATCTGCTGGAATGTGGAACCACTAGCAAGATATAGTGTAAAAAGTTTCAGAATGAAGTGAAAAGTAATCTAACATTCCTGTGAAAACAAAACAATAGGATACACACATTCATGCTTACATATATAAGAGACCAGTAACAGTGCTTGTCTTTACCGGGAGGAACAGGAAGGCTGGGAAGGAGATGAGAAAGAGACTTACTTCTCACACTTCATATTCTTATGATTGAATCACATGCATGTATTATCTCCTAAAAATCAATTAACTACCAGAAAGATGAAGACAGTAGTCATTTAGCTTGTGACTTGAGATTAGAATGTACGGTGTGGGAACAGAGAGGAAACTGGCTAATGAAATTAATCTTGTGGAATTATGAACATTAAAAAGAATGTTCTTAATACTTAGCAGAGTTCCTGGCCCATTTTAGGTGTCCAATAAATGTTATTACCTACAGATTGCATAACAGAATCACACATCATTCAGTGAGGTGGGAGGTTTGCATTTGCAGATTTAACTAGAGTGAATTCTCCCGTTACTCCTTTTGTGTTGCACATCCAGATGGTGGTATCTGGTGAGAGCCAGCTGAGGTCTCAAGAGCCCCAACTGTGAGGCAAGAGCCAGAGCTTGGCCTCCAGCCACATCTCATATCCCTGCCGCAGCCTAGGGGCATCCAACCCAGAACACACCTTTCTCCCTGGGCATGTGGACCTTGCAGTAAACATCTGCTCATCCCTTCAGCACTAGACAATTTTCCTGACCTGCATGTGTGTGCTCCCACCTCTGGACACAGCCGATTGGATAAGGTGAGGACACCTGACATAAGCTGGGCCAATCAGATTTTCTTCTTTGTAAATATGGGACTTGAACTAAAAGAGAAGGAAGTCAGTCTCTCCATGTGGCTGGAAGTATGTTACATATGGGAGCTACAGATTAGAAGGACAATCTGTAACAGAAAGAGAAAAGAGCAAGGCACAGAGGGCTTCCAGTTTCTAGTTCCAATCCCTTCCAGAGATGCAGTCACATTAGTGTCTGTATTTTGTCTGATGTCTCTGGGTCCTTAGACTTCATTTCCTCTGCCCCTTTTTGCTTTTCCAGAGGCTGGATGAATTTAGTGTCTGGGGCTTTGCAAGGAAAACAACCATACTAATACAGACATGGAAAATAGGGTAAATGCCTACCTCCCCTTGATAGGAACAGAGGACTAGAGAGCAGACCAAACAACTGCCATCCGGTCAGAGAGCAACTCTGACACTTCTCCCTAAAGACAAGACTGGTTCGAAGATTCACTCTACCCCAGTGAGCCAGGGGACAGCGTGTCTGTGCAGTGAGCAGTGTAGTTAGGGCTACTTAAGGGTGTAGAGAGCTAGAAGGAGAGCTAGACATCTGGTCTTCCCCAAGAACCTGCTCTGGCTGTAGTTTGTTCCCCCAGGCTGTCATAACAAAGTGTTATGCACTGAGTGGCTTAAAGCAGCAGAGATTTAGTGTCTCCCAATCTTGGAGGCTGGAAGTCTGAGGCCAGTGTCTACAGAGTCATGCTCTTTTTGCAGCCTGTGAGGGGGAGACTTCCTTGCCTCTCCCTAGCTCTGGGTGGGGGCCATCGGTGGTTAGCATGGATGGCTCACAGCTACACCACCACAGTCTCTGCCTCTCCTTCCCCTGGTGTCTCCCATGGGCCTCTGTCATCACGGGGTGTGTCACATCCACACTGCCAAGGGTGAACCTGAGTGAGGGCAGTGAAGGATTCAGCAAAAACAGACAAGAGAATGAAAGCTTGGTCTCGGTGGGTCACTGTCATCTCTGATGGAGAGCTAGTGACAGTGCCACAGACTACAAACCATGTCTTTATTTTATATCAAATGCCATGAGGCAAAGTAAGGGCTTAGTCAAGATGTTTACAACTTTCTTGTGAGTTTTGATCCTACTCAAGTACTTGTGCCTGAACTCTATCAAGCCTGTATCACTCAGTCATGTGGGACCATGTGTTCGGACCATAAGTTCAAACCTATAACTACAGCTGTTGGCTATAATTGTGCTGGGAGGGCTCTGCCCTCCAAGCTGGGACTTGCACGTGGTCATGAGAGGACTAGGCCCTTTCATTACTCTGAGGCTTGAACCTGTCCACAACGGGGCATTCCCCCGGGTGTGTCTAAAAATTCCCTCTTCTTATAAGGACACCAGTCATTGGGCTAGGGCCCACCTAATCCCCTTATCTTAACTTGATTACAACCATAAAGATCCTATTTCCAACGCAGGTCACGTTCACAGGTATGAGGTGGGGGGTTAGGACATCAGCGTATCTTTTCAGGAACATGGTTGAACCCATTGTAACTGTCTTGGGATGAGAACTACTGCCACTCACTGTGTTGCTTACTGTCCAGTCATTGAGGGAAGCAAAGCCCTCTGAGAGTTAAAACAGAGGGGATTTGGTGGTAACGCAGTTTATAGAAAAGGCTGAGATGCCTAAAAGGCACCTTCGAACAACCTAGAGATTAGCAAAAGCAGACAGCTACTAAAAGTGGAGAGACAAAGTGAAAAAGTGGAAGCCAGAGCCAAGGAAGTTCTGCCCTCAGGCAGCTGCAGCTGGGGAGGATGCGGGAGGGAGGGGAGAAATAGCTGGGCCTCCTCCTGCTCCATCCTCTAAGTGACCAAGGCCTCCATTGGCCAGGGATGTAGCTGGGACCAGAGCCTGCAAGGAAGGCTCCCTGCCACACAACGAGAGCAGGAAAGGAAAGCGACTATTCACTTATGCGTGACTTTCCTTTATTTTTTCATTTGAACCAGGTTCCAGGCTTTCTATTCCTTTGCCGTGGGGACTTTTCCAGAGGAAAATAGGAGGGAGATGATGGGGCTGCTCCTCATAGAAACTCTAAGGGAGAGCCGGACCTCCGGGCTGGGAGAGACTCTTGGAGGCTGAGAGGGTGGGTGGCTGCAGGCAGATGCGAAGCATGGTGGGCACCGGACAGAAGGGTAGCCACATGCAGTAGAATAGTTGCCCAAACACATTTTCCAAAAATTCAGTCTTTTAAACAAGTTTAAGTCCTATCTTGACATGGCTTCTTTTAAAAACATAAAAGATGTTAAAGGAGAGTATAAAATACGTCAAAAATTGGACAGGAGCCACTCGCCCACCACGTGAGGGTAGCTCAGGCCTTGTCCTGCTGATTCCCCCACTCTGCATAGGGCAGATCCTGTATGTGTCTCAGAGGACAGCCCATGTGTGGCAGCACCTGGGAGCTGTGGGGAGACTGGGGAGGGATGCCCCAGGGTACAGCTGGGGAAGCTGTCACCTGGTCGTGGTCACCCCAGCTCTGGCAAAGACTTGCATGCCCACGGTGGCGTAGAGAGGTGTCCTTGCCCATCGAAGGCCTTAGGGGAAGCAGGGATGTCAGCAGCAGCTACACTGGACTAGAAGCAAGAGGCTCTGTGTTTTCCAAATCCACATGAAAGTCCTGGGCTTCCAGTGCAGACCAGGAGTTGGAATTTCCTGCTGCCCTGGCAGGATGCGAGCTTAAAGTCCACTTCGAGTTCAAGAAAATAAACGCAAGTGTGTATTTTTACACATGAATCATGGGCTGAGGTCATGCCCACTCGATTTGTTTCATGTCTGACTTCTCTAAGTCCCCGACAGCCAAGGGTGGCTGCCTTAACTCACGGCCCAACACATGGAAAGTGCGCTGACAATATCGGCCCAATCAGTGAAGCGGCAGTTTGGGAAATTGTCTTGGAAGAGCATTTCCCTGCTTCCTGCAGCAGGGCCCTGCATGCCCCAGCTCCTGCAGGCACCAGTCCTGGCCACCCCTAAGCCCTGCTGACACAGGATCAGACACTGCCAACCACGGCGGTTTCTGCCCAGGCAGGCACTCCCTCTATGGTGAGGATACCTCTGAAGCTGCAAGCATCTGGGGCTCTTTGCCCATCTTTTGAATTTTCAAGTGCCCGGAGCTATTGTGAATGCATTCTATGTTTATATTCCAAGAGGCTTGAAGCTGTGCCTTGCAAAAGTGCAAGTTGAAAAGTTAATTCATTCCTTTATGTCAAGGTAATTGCAATTTCACCCTAATCTGCTCTTGTCAAAGACATTTCCACAATGCAGGGAGTTATCTTTTACAAGAGACACTCAAGGTGATTTAATAACAACACTTGCCATGAGTCACATTTCCCCTGTAGTCATCTACTCTTCAGCTTGGGAGAATAGGGTTTCAAGTACAGAAGAGAGAAGGCATTTGGTGAGGCTCACAGCCCACTTACACACTCTCAGCCAAATGCACACCTTCAAGAAGAAAGAAAACCCTAATGAGCACTTGTGATAACCAGGGTGCTAAATGGGTCTTTCAAAGCAATGCCATTTTTCTTTGTTCACTTTAGGGCAACCTATATTCATTTGGTGCTTTGAAGCTTCTTAAGATACTTATGAATTTGACAACTGTGGACAAAGAGGAAATTTAATATTGAGATCTATCATTAATTTGAGCCAAGCACTGACTAGGGATTTGGATATAACAGCTCACAGGCTTGTCTGCTAGCTGCTCTCACCAAGCTTAGTCTGTCTGAGTGACAAGGGGCTCTCTACCACTGTTTGTGTCTATGTCTATGGCTGTGTGTGTCTGTGTCTGTATCTGTGTCTGTGTCTGTGTCTGTGTCTATGGCTGTGTTTGTGTCCAACACTGTGTCTGTATCTATAGCTGTGTTTGTGTCTGTGTCGATGTTTATGGCTGTGTCTGTGTCTGTATCTGTCTGTGTCTATGGCTGTGTCTGTGTCTATGGCTATGTCTGTGTCTATATCTGTGTCTGTGTCTGTGTCTGTGTCTGTCTGTGTCTATGGCTGTGTCTGTGTCTGTGCCTGTGTCTATGGCTGTGTTTATGATTGTGTCTGTCTGTGGTTGTGCCTGTGTCTATGTCTATCTCTCTATACCTCTAGCTCTGTCTGCATATTAAAGCAAGTGGGGGCAGATTTTTTCCAACTCACTGCACAATGGGAAGAAGTTTGGACATGCTTCATGGTTTCTAGTTCTCATCTCACACTGGATCAGAAGGCAGAGAGAACTGGCTGAACTATGGCTAAGCTTCAGAAGATTTTGTTGGAAGGGCCAGCAATTGGTTCAGTCTTGAAGACTGTTCTGCTCTAGAGGGGTGAAGTCTTCTCCCATCAGCTACCACACCATCAAATGTTAGCCTCAACCCAAGAGGAAATCGAGGTGATAAAGAGAAGGCTCCGGGGAAATTATCTTTGAAAAGCTCATCATAATGTCTCTTTTCCCTCCACCCCCCCCAAATATATACACACAATACATTTTTAATCAAGACTAGGCAATTAGGACAAGAGGACAACTTTGCCAAGTGCCACTTACTCCCACCTCCAGGTGGAATTTTCTGAGCATGCCAGCACTGGTGCTACTTGCTGTAGGCAGATTCCCTACCCATACTTATAAAAACCCATACCGGCTACTCCTAATGGAGTTCTTAGCATTTCTCTTTCAACTGGATTTCTGAAACAAGGAACAATGTAAATGGCAGGTAACAACAGGTTAACAGGACTGTCTTAACAGATACTTGTGCATTTTCCATTCAGACTTTCACCAGGCAAAATGTTCCGTATAGAAGAAAACTGACATGTTGAGCCAAGCAAACAGACATTGAAACTCTGGAGAGCTGTAACCCAAATGAGCCAGGCCTGCATCTTAATTAGAATAAAAAATTGCTCTGCTCAAAAATATGTGATCTCATATTTTGAATATGGTCATTTAAAGCTTAAAATTACTTAGAGTTTAGGCACCCTAGATTCTTTGTGAAATTAAATGGGATAGAAGTGATTTAAATGGTCAGAGACTTAACTGTCTGGGCTACATTTCTGAAAGTTAGGGAAACAGAGAGCAACAGTAGCTGTCTTCGTGTTGACAATCACTTCTTCTTCCAGCAATTGGCTCTCCGTGGCTGAACTGAATCCTTTGCCTTCACAGAGAATCTGAACTGCCAGCAGAGGACCCTCGTGTTTAGGAGAGATTCCTCTGAAAACAAAGAACATTAGGACCTGGAATCCCACCCCAGTCTCTTGTGGCTCTTGAGTGTCTGAGGCTCCCTGCAAGGGGTCTGTGCAGTCACCTGGGTTACCTTTGCCCTCTCGGAGTTGAGTGACCCCCTCCCTGTGAGCTAATGATCCCACCTGAAATGCACAGATACTCCTCATATAATTTCAAAACAAAGGCAAAAGTTTAAGCTGAGGAAATCTCAAAGTGTGGGTGCAGCCAGGACTGAGAACTACTGGCTTGGCTTAAAACAGTTGCTTTTCTTGAGCAAAATATGTGGGTGAACGATGTAGCCTTTCTTCCAGATGAACAATGCACATGAGTGCTCTGACAAGGTGCTGTGTCCCCGAGGATGGTGGAAAGACAGCTAGTCAATGATGGCTCCGGAGTGGACATCTAGTACTGCCAGGGGCAGGTTTGTGGATCCCAAAGCCGATGTCATTGACCACATGGAATGGAAAATCCAAAGCTAGATAAGTATTATGAGATACAGGTGTGGGATCCAAGAAGCCTAAAAGGGTGGGAAAGGGGACAGAGGTGGCCTGTCAGAAGGGAAGATGGCAATGGTTTTTATGTCAGAAATAAGATAGTTCCCACGTTGCACACCCAGGGGGACTTGTAGAGATGGATCTCATCCTAGGGGTGTCCCTGCCTGCTCATTGGGTAGTTATGGTTATGGTCTTCCATGCCTGGAGTTTAGTTCTGTATATGAGAGGCAATTTGGAGGGGGTAGTGGCCATCAATTCAGTTCAACAAACATGAATGTACATTTACTGGGCATTAAGCACTGGAATTTCAAAACACTGGACATTGATGCAAAACAGTGATTATGGAACCAATATATAAGCCATTCTGAACAATCCAGGATGGTCACTGAACTAGTCAGTGTTTCCCAACAGGATATATATATATATATATATATATATATATATATAGACATTAAGAGGCGATTTATTCAGGATATTGGATAACATGATTATGGAGGCTGAGATGTGTTGTGTTCAAGCTAGAGAACCAGGAAAGCCCATGGTATAATTAGGTCTGAGTCCAAAGGCCTGAGACCCAGGAGCTCCGATGTCCAATGTCCAAGGACAGGAGAAGATGGAAACCTTAGCTCAATAAGAGAGAATATGACCTTCTTCTGACTTTATGTTCTCTTCTGGGCCTACCACATTGGGAATGGTAGACCTCTTTACTCAGTGTACTGATACAAATGCCAGTCTCTTCCAGAAGTACTCCCACAGATGTACCCAGAAATGTTGTTTTACCAGCTAACTGGGTGTCACTTAGTCCAGTCAGGTGGACTCATTAAATTAACCATCACAGTCATTGTAATTACATTCCACAGAGAGAGACTTGAATGATCAAAGCCATGGGCTTGAAGTCTTTGCTCATGCTTATGCTTCTCTCTCATGTCCTCTCACAGAAACTAGTTCTGCCATATTCTAGAGATTTCCCATATTAGTTTTTCATATGCACGAGACATGATACTTGGCTTCAACTTGGTAAACATCTCTCTCACTCAGGCTTTCTCTCCAAATCTCCTTTCCACTTTCACCAAGTGCCTTTCTGGGAGGAAAACAGGTTTGATTTTCAAACAGAAACTAAGAGAGGCCTAATGTACCAGTGGTTGATCACGCCCTCTACTCTTCAGCATCCCACTTGGATTTTCAGCCATGGCACCCTGTTTGGCCAACCATACCGGCCAAAGGATGATTGATGACATTTGGGGACCTTGCTCTAACAAATTTAGAGTAACCCAATCCCATTTTTTTCTACCCTGAGTAATATTTACAACTATCACCTTAATAAATCATGTTGTTTCTCAGTGACTAGGCTGGTCTCTCCATGTCCAAGTTTAGCAACCATCCTAGAGCTGTGGTGTTCAGTCCCAGTTGCATATTAGAATCAACTGAGACATTTTAAAAATTGCTGCTGCCTGGTGGCTCACCACTCAAGATTCTGATTTAATTTGCTGGGTGGGGTGGTGGTTGTGGTATTTAAAAATATATATTTGCTAAGCTTCTAAATATTTCAGCTAATTACTTTTCATTGTTTCAGAGATAAACACTTATAACCAACTCCCAACCTAATTGTATGCAGTGCTTATATTCCCTCCTTGACAACACTTAATAATTAGTCATCTCTAGTGTCCTAAATGGGAATTTGAAGATTTGTCAAATGAAAGCCTGGCATTTTTAATGAAACTAAAACATACCAGCTGTTCTTCATGAAATTATTCTGAGAGTTTACCAAGAATTTCCCTTAACTTTGAGGGTTAGTAGCTTCAAGTTCCTTCCCAAAAGGGGAAGGTGTGTCCTATTGTGGGATACAGTTGTCCTTGCCATCTTCCAAATATTACCTACTCTTTTCATATCTAATAGTCTTAAAATATTAACTAATATAAGAAAACTAAATTGTCTAACCCAACTCTAATGCAAGTATAGCCTTGTTCATGAGCAATGTTTTTTTCCACTTCAGAAAAATCCACTCCCAAGTTTGCCATGTTCTCATTCTCTCCATCGAACAAATAAGAAACAAACTGTTAATTGTCTGGCCCACTTGGATCTTTTTACCATATTTCAAGGAATCTTTTTAAATGCTTATGTGGGCAGGGAGGAAAAAGGTCAGGGTTGGATTTATTTCAGGCCCACTCTAGTTTTTCAATGAACTTTGAATGTATACCATCTCTTATACTTACAGTTAATTCTGATTATGAAAGGGGCGAGGGGGAAGCCTCCATCATTCAGAAATAGCTCAAGGCTTTTTTAACCCAGAGTAAAAACACCAGATCCTCATTCTGAGATACATGCCAGACTGAGGTATGCCTCCCAGGTTTTCAGTACCTTTTGTCTAGATCTGTACAGGTTTCATGATTTATTTTCATTAGTTGAGCTTGTTTCCTCTCTCCCTCCCATGAGGCCCTTCAGGGCTGAGGCTGCATCTTTTCTTCTAAAAGTATCCAGTACAACACATAATAGGTACTCAAATGCGTAGCAGTAAAAGAATGAACAAATGATTAAAGAATGAACTCCCGCCAAATGAGCTGAAAGTAGAGTAGTTAAAGGCAGGAGAGAGGGCAGGGCCAAGAGCACCTTGAGCAGGGGCTGGCCTGCAGAGATTCATTGCTAAGACTCCTGCTTGTGCCTCCATTTGTCCACTGTTGTTTGGCCAGTCAATATCAGTAGTTGTTGAATAACATTCATTTATACATTATTTAGTAGGTGCAATCAGTCACAGTCCCCATGATCGTGGCCCAGTGTTTTAAACTTGCCTCTTATCTATAAACACATTTCCTGAGCAGCTCTATCTTTTCATCTTGTCGAGGTGATCTATGGCAATATCCCACAACCTGCCTATTTTCTTTTTAATCCCCTGATGGATTATAAATAGCCTGCTCTAAACCTCCCAAAGCTTCGAGAGCAAATTACTGCTTTTGACATAACTATCAACCTCTTGTCCCACACTCAGACCCCGTCAGGAGTTTGTCCTGCTCCCCTGGGCAGACACAAAAGCCTTGTCCTCTTCTCTGCTGAAGTAACGCTATGGCAACAACCAGCGTGTGGACCGATCGCTGACTGTACACACATCACTCACTGCCTCGCACACTTCATAGAGGTGATTAAGGAAGAGAAATCTGGCACATTAGGGTGTCAGGGTGAGAGCTAGTGAATGAGAACAACATGTGACAGGGTCCAAGGGAGGTGTAAGGGGAAGCTGCAGGAGTGAGGTTAGGACAGAAGATATGAAGAATGGTGACAGATAGTGCCTGGCTGGCTTGTTTCAACTTTCAGACACTACACATCTGCTGAAACACCCAGGTCTGTCCAACCACCACCGAATAAAGGCTCTTATAGGAAGCAAAATGGCCTGGAAAGAACTTGGCTCTCTGACGCTTCGTGGATCATTTTATTCTCTAGACAGAGAAGAGGAGCCCCAATTACCTGACTTCCTAGGATGAATCATACAAACTCCTTCATCAAGGCACGCAATGGGCCCTGGGGCCGTGGTTTCCGTGGCCACCTCTGAGTGTTCACTTACGGAGGATTGGAGGATCGAGTTTCCAAGCCTCACTTCATCCTCTGCCTTTAAAATTCACTTAACACTGCAAACCGGAGCCCTACCCTCCCCAGCTCCCAGTGGCTGCCTCTCAGGCCAGAAGTGAGTGGTTAGGTTGCCCTTCTTTGAGCTCAATTCTTTCTAAGTATTCATTTTCAATTTCTAGTTGTAGCCTAATCCACTAAAAAGCACTGATTCTCAGCAAACCTCTCGAGCAAACTCTAATTTGTTGTTTCTCAGTACATATTCATTTTTATATTCAGGTTCAGTGTTGACACTTAATGAGGCAGAGCTTTCACCCCTCTCATCATCACAGCCCTGAATGCCTCTCCCTGCTTCAGCCTCAGGTTGGCTTTTGTGCTTCCATGCCATTGGAATCAGGTTGGCTTTTCCAGGTGTCTATGAGGTTAGATGGGTGGCAGGTAATAAATCCAGTTCTACAAAGCCATTAGCAAAAATGTACATAGGACAACCTTAGTCTTCTGTAGGCATGCTCTGAACTGCTCCAAAGGCATCCTTAAACACAACTATCATTTTCGAGCCATTAAGCTCTCAATAGCTAAGTCTTCTCTACCATGAATGCCCCTGTCTACGTCCCTGAGGGGGTAAACCCCACTATGGAGAGAGCATCCTTTAGAAAAATCCCAGTTTCTTAGGCCCTAAAGCCATTCATCTGGATGATACAGAACTTTGCAAATATGTTCCTAAAGGCTTGATGCTTTGTGATCAGAATCCCCCTTTCCTTGGAAATAACATTTATGGTTTGTTATTGTTTTAATCATCATCTGAGTAATGGATTCATATAGAATTGTCTCACATAAATTACATACAAGGAGATGGTAATGATTATTGATTTCAGAGAGAGAGGAAGAAAGATAGAGATCATCGATTTGGTTGCCTCCCATACTGGCCCCAACTGGGGACTGAAACTGCAACCTTTTGGTGTACAGGATGATGCTCCAATCAACTGAGGCACCCAGTTTGGGCCACATATTATTTTTCTCCATGTTATAGGCATTGTGCTGATTTCCTTGCATTAACTCATTTAATTCACCCCAAACTCCAGAATAATACTTAAAACAGCAGTCAGATGATGACACTTATCTGAATCAAAGGAAAGCCACGTCTTGCTACAAGCTATAGTGGGGCCTCTGTGATCTGCTCGTATTTCCTGCATAGCTTCCCCTCAGTTTCTCCTCTCCAGCTGTGTTGGTTCGAGTGTTGCTCCTCCCCCTGTGATGCTCCCTCCTTCCCCTGACAGTCACACCACTTGTCCCCTTTACTCTTCTTGGGCCCTTCCTTACCATGCAATATACACAGCACCCCACCTCCACCAATTTTTCCTGCTCTGCTTACATCTTCTCCATTCCACCTCAACCCCAACCTCCTACATGCTTAATGGCCCCCTAACTAGATAGTAACTACACAGAGGCAGGAGTTCATTTTGTTCACTTCTGAATTCCCACTATCTGGATCTCAATAAAACATTATTGAATAAAGGAATGAATTAAGGTATTCTTCTCACCCCCATTTTACAGTTGAGAAACTGGCTTAGGGAGGCTAATTAACTTGTCTAAGGTCATAGAGCCGATAAATGGCGGGATTATATAAAAAGTACTGAGGGCTCATTAACACTCCTCTCCAAGCTCAAAATGCCTTTGTGGGAAACATTTTTACTCATCTCATCCAAAAAGGTTAACAGAGATGGAAGATGAAGAACAAGAAATCAGTGGGGAGGCTGGGTCTGGAACCTATGTGTACTCTCATACTTCCTTCAAACTCATTTACCTGGTAGGTTCTCTTCTCTTTGCACTTGACATGAACCAAATTCAGATCTTCCTTAAATACACACCATTGGTTTAAAGTAAAGTGAAGAGGAGATCACATACATTTTTTAACAGTTTGAGGAACGTTTGTTGTTGGTGTTGTTCCCTATAAATATTTTGAAACCATTTACTAGATGGCACTTTTGTAAAAGGGCAAGATTATATAACATGAGACAGGACAACCTCAAAATATTCTAGAATCTATAAGCTCCTATAGGACTGATACTGTGGTTTATTCCCTCAGACTAACACTGAAATTAAGATTCAAGAGGCATTCAATAGATGTTTAATAAATAAATTAATAAATAAATCTGGAAAAGAAATGTTAGTTTTATCTAGGACCAGATGTGGATAATGGCCACCTTGTCTGGACCAGCCAATTACATAATAACCATGCAAAGACTGGCACCATCTTAGAGATTTGGGCGAGGCTTGGGAGTCAGTCACATTGGAGAAACAGTCATAATCCCAATGGAACATTTGAAAAACTAAAACATATAACTAGTGGAATGAAATACCCTCAACTATAAGAGAGAAACCCGGAGGAGAGCCTGCCATGTTAGTGCTGCACAGGAATTAACTGGGGTGGGATTTGTGATCCAAAACCAAGTCAGAGGTAGTTGCTTTCCAACTACTAAAAACTTCCCATAGGGAAAGACAAATGGCCATGATTTACAAACCAGAAAGTTGAACTGATGAAGCATAAACAGGCAGCCTATAGAAATCCAAGCTGACTCTTTCTAATATATATCAACTCTTTCTTCTCTCGCCATATGTGGGCCTTGGAACTCTGCCACATTTCTTTCCCTTTAGGGTAGGAGGATGCAGCCCAGCTAAGGAACAAAATGCCTTCTTCTGCCTCCTTGAATCTGTTCTAAGATCTAGGATATCAGGAAGTGCCTTCAAGAAACATTATTGCTTCTTATCCAACCACCAAGTTCCATCTGAGAGGAAGGCTGGCCCTTCAACTGAGGAATCATCCAGGTGGCATGTCCAGATTCCTACATGATAACAGAAGTAACCTCTCCTTAAATCTTGGTTGGACCTAGTGACTTGCTTCTAATGAATAGAATATGGGAAAAGTCACCACTAAGATTAGATTATGAAAGATCAATGTCTTCCATCTTGCTAGCTAACTCTATCTTGCTGCCTTTAATAAATTAGCTATCAGTTGTAAAGCCCATGTGGCAACAAATTAAGGCAGCAAGGAGGCTTCAAATCAACAGCCCATGAGGAATTGACTCCTCACAGCAACTACTAAATTAACTTGGAAGCACTTGAGTACAGCCTTGTGAAAAACTCTGAGCAGAAGACCCAGCTAAGCCCTGTTTAGGTGCCACAGAAACTGTGAGACAATAAATATGTTGTTTTAAGTTGCTTACTATTGGGGTAATTTGTTACACAGCAGTAGGTAACTAATACAAGGATAATGAGAATACTGTGAGATGCATGTAACTGAGGTTCATGCTAAAAGTGTCATGAGAACACAGCAGCTTGGAGTCAGAGGGCACTTACAGTGTACACCTTGTGGAGGGGAGGTGTATGGGACCCTACTTAAAAATGTAAAGTTGTTCATGGTACTCCCATTTATTATGCTGACCATTTATCCAGTGGATAAAGCCCACATTTCTAAGTCTGACAACAATGACTACCATCACCTGGATTTAGCTAACTTCTCTAGTTTTATCTCTTAAATCTTCTCTATCTGCATTCTATCTTTGAATCATACAAAACTCAATGATGTAGTTAACTGAGATGCTCTATATTTCCCCTTTATCCATACTATATCCTTTTCTTAGAGTGCCTTCCTGTACAGGCTCGGTCACATGCCTTCTTGGTGCTCTGTGGGAATCCACTCAGACTCCTACACCTCCTCCAGTGACTCCCTCACACCACATAGCTCCTGCTCTGTAATCTTTATCTCCTTGTCTAGCACCTCCTCTCATTCTAAGCTCTTTATAAGGCCTCTTCCTCAACATGGCATCGTCAACCTAGTTGGTTGCTTTTAGCAGTTGGAAAGAAACCATCTTGGCTTTGGAGCATAGATCCCACCCCAGTGAATTCCTGCTCATTCACAGTCTGGAAAATCACGTCAGTGAGCAAACTGATGAAAGAATAACCACAGGATGGACCTGCTAGGAGGATAAACAGCTATTGATTGGTTTAACTATAATTTATACCATGCTATCGAAATAACAGGCAGTATATCAAGCATTTTTTCAGATCACAGTGGCATAAAACTGGAAATCAACTATAATAAAAACAATACAAAGAAATCAAACATATGGAGACTAAACAGCATGCTATTAAATAATGGGTAACCAGAGAGATCAAGGAAGAAATAAAAAACATCATGGCAACAAATGACACTGACAACACAACAATACAAAATTTATGGGACACAGTGAAAGCAGTCTTGAGAGGGAAGTTCATAGCTCTACAAGCCTACTGCAAAGAAAAACAAGAAACAATGGTAATAAATTACCTAACCCTATAACTCAAAGAGCTAGAAAGAGAGCAACAAGAAAAGCCCAGTATAAGCAGAAGGAAGGAAATAGTAAAGATCAGAGTGGAGATAAACAACATAGAGAGCAAAGAAACAATTCAAAAGATCAACAAAACCAAGACCTGGTTCTTTGAAAGGATAAACAAGATTGATGGACCTCTAGCAAGGCTTACCAAGAAGCAAAGAGAAAAGACCCAGATAAACAAAATCAGAAACAAAAGAGGAGAAATAACAACAGACCTTCTGAAATACAAAGGATTGTTAAAAAAAATATTATGAACAACTTTATTCCAACAAACTGGACAACCTGCAGGAAATGGACATATTCCTAGAAAAATATAACCTTCCAAAAATCAATCAGGAAGAATCTAAACAGCTCAATAGTCCAATAACTATTGAAGAAATTGAAGCAGTCATCAAAAAACTTTCAGCAAACAAAAGCCCGGGACCAGATAGCTACACAGGAGAGTTTTACCAAACATTCAAGGAAGAATTAAAACCTTTCCTCCTCAGACTATTCAAAAATATTCAAGAAGAAGGAACACTTCCAAATACCTCCTATGAAGCCAGCATCACCCTAATACCAAAACCAGAAAAAGAAAACACCATGAAAGACAATTACAGGCCAATATCTCTCATGAACATAGATGCCAAAATCCTCAACAAATTCTAGCAATTCAGATCCAGCAGTACATCAGAAAGATCATACACCATGACCAAGTAGGATTCATCCCAGGAATGCAAGGATGGTACAATATTCACAAATCAATAAACATAATATATCACATAAACAAATTGAGAGATAAAAATCAAAGTCATATCAATTGATGCAGAAAAAGCATTTGACAAAATCCAACACCCTTTCCTGATAAAAACTCTCAGCAAGGTGGGAATAGAAGGATCATACCTCAACATCATAAAAGCCATATAGGATAAACCCACAGCTAACATACTCAATGGGCAAAAACTAAAACCATTTCCCCTAAGAACAGGAACAAGACAGGGATGCCCACTCTCACCTCTCCTGTTCAACATAGTACTGGAAGTATTAGCCATTGCAATTAGACAAGAAGAAGAAATAAAAGGCATCCAAATTGGAAAAGAAGAAGTAAATTATTTGCAGATGACATGATACTCAACATAAAAAACCCGAAGGACTCCATCCAAAAACTAATTGACTTAATAAGTGAATTTGACAATGTAGCAGGATACAAAATGAATGCCAAGAAATCTAGGGCATTTCTATACACTGATAGTGAAATTACAGAAAGAGAGACTAAAAAAGCAATCCCATTTACCATCACACCAAAACAATTAAGATACCTAGGAGTAAACCTAACTAAGGAGGTAAAAAACCTATATGCAGAAAACTATAGGACACTGAAAAAAGAGATAGAGGAAGACATAAACTGATGGAAGAGCATACCATGCTCATGGATTGGGAGAATCAACATCATTAAAATGTCCATACTACCCAAAGCAATCTATAGATTCAATGCACTACCCATTAAAGTACCAATGACATATTTCACAGACCTAGAAAGAACTCTCCAAAGATTCATTTGGAACAAAAAAAGACCCCAAATAGCCACAGCAATCCTGAGAAAGAAGAAGAAAATAGGTGGAATCTCAATACCAGATTTCAAGCTATATTACAAAGCAACTGTTCTCAAAACAGCCTGGTACTGGCACAAGAACAGACATATAGATCAATGGAATAGAATAGAGAATCCAGATATCCACCCAAACCACTATGCTCAATTAATATTTGACAAAGGAGGCATGAACATACAATGGAGTCAAGACAGCCTCTTCAATAAATGGTGTTGGGAAAATTGGACAGATTCATGCAAAAAAAAATGAAACTAGACCACCAGCTTACACCATACAAAAAATAAACTCCAAATAGATACAGGACTTAAACATAAGATGGGAAACCATAAAAATACTAGAGGAATCCACAGGCAGCACAATCTCAGACATATGCCGAAAGAACTTCTTCACTGATCCTGCTCCAAGGACAATGGAAGCTACAGAAAAAAATAAAGAAATGGGACTACATCAAAATAAAAAGCTTTGCACAGCAAAAGAAACCATCAACAAAAGAACAAGAAAGCCCACTGTATGGGAGAACATAACCTGATAAAGGTTTAATCTCCAACATCTACAGCCAACTTATACAACTTAATAAAAGAAAGATAAATGATCCAATAAAAAAATGGGCAATGGACCTAAGTAGATAGAACCTTTCGAAAGACAAGAGAAGGAAGACCAAGAGACACATGAAAACATGCTCAAAGTCACTAATTTTCCGAAAGATGCAAATCAAAACAGCAATGTGATACCATCTCACACCTGTCAGAATGGCAATCATCAACAAATCAACAAACGACAAGTGTTGATGAGGATGAGGAGATAAAGGAACCCTCATGCACTGCTGGTGGGAATGCAGACTGGTACAGCCACTGTGGAGAACAGTATGAAGTTTCCTCAAAAAACTAAAAATGGATCTTTCATTTGAGCCATCAGTCCCACTCTTAGGAATATATCCTAAGAAACTAGAAACACCAATCAGAAAGGATTTATGCACCTCTATGTTCATAGCAGCACAATTTACAACAGCTACAATTTGGAAACAGTCTAGGTGCCTGTCAAAGGATGAGTGGGTCAGAAAACTATGGTACATCTACACAATAGAATTCTATACTGCCATAAAAAAGAAGGAATTCTTAACATCTGCAGCAATCTGGATGGAACTGGGGAGCCTTATGCTAAGTGAAATAAGTCAGTCAATGAAGGAGAAATATCACATGATCTCACTCATTTGTGGATAATAAATAACATTATAAACTGATGAACAAAAAGATAGATACAGAGGCAGTAAAGCTTCAAACAGACTTCAAATTATAGCAGGAAGGTTAAGGAGAGGTGGGGTAGACATCAGATCAACCAAAGGACTTGTATGTATGCATATAAGCATAACCAATGAACACAAGACACGGAGGGGTTAGGGTATGCCTGGGATGGGGAGGCAATGGGAAGATATATATACATGTAACACATTAATAAAAACAATTTTAAAAAATAATAGGCAGCTTACAATGAAAAGACCTATATTTAGGAAGGTCAGTGGCACACAAAATCAAAAGCCACACAGGAGGATGGAAAAGCAAAGCCTACACACTATAGGTGAATTTGTCACAACAGAGGATTATGTTTCATTCTACGTTTGCCCATAGAGAAGCAAGAAAAGCCCAAGAACTATTAACTTGCTTACACCTTTCACTTTAGTTCAGGTTAAAAAAAAAAATCTCCCTTATAGCAAGAGAATGGCTTTCATAAGATTTGTCACATTATTTAGGTTTCAATCCTACATATCAGTTATATTCATCAATAATCAAATCAACTGAAATGGGAGTAGATTTAAAAATCAATATCTAATTTTTATGCCCTCCAGGAAATCAGCCTTCCTTCCCATTTGCTAGCAACTGAAACTGACAGGTGGACCGAGAATTAAATCAACGTAGGAATCACTCAAGGGGTGGAATGCTCAGGGAGGAAGGTAGTGATTACACTTGTTAGAGAAAATGTCTTTCTTATGTGGAGTAACCCTCAGGTGGAGATATTTGATGATCCTTTTAATTTATCTCTGAATCAATGGCACCTTCATATGGATGACATATCTTGAAAAGAGAAAATATTAGATGATTTAGACAACTTATCAAAAATTTGTTCCCATACATTAGGCTTATTGTCATGATGGATTTCAATGCAAGGATCAATAATGAATCTTGGAGAAAAGGCATTGAATCCTATGAACATTAAATGACATAAAAAATTATATTCCTGCTTAGTCGACTTACTGGAAATAACCATCATTTTTGGTCTACAGAAGAAAATACATCCAAAACCTAAAGGGAAATCTCTGCAATCAATTAAAACTGTGGAGATTTCTTGCAGGGTAAATCACACTGAGGCTTCCTAAATTGGTTAGGTGTGAGGACATGATCAATGGATTGATGATTTGATTATGTAAATATGCTGGAAAATCACCTGTAAAGAGGGCTTGGATGATTGTACAAAAATTCAGGCTAACAAAGCTACTCTATGCCACTACAAGAAGGCTACATAATTTCAGGAAAACAAATTTTGACCTTGGTTACAGGGTACATACATGAGAAAAGAATGCATTCATTGAAAAGCAAAACTAAAACAGTAAGAATAAACTGTTATTTTCTATACTGGAATTGCTAACAAATTTGATTATGTAAAAGAAACCTCAAAAATGTATACTTGGTATGGGACTGTGGAATCAGAACAGACAAAAGCTTTCACTGCCAACATGTTGTCTCCATCACAGAAAATGTGATTGGTACATTCTTAAGTACTTCTCATTTATTTTTATTCAGATGGATTTGCATCTGATTTTTGTCTTCCTTATGCACAGTGCTTTACAACAAACCACCCCCTTTCTTATTGATAACCTATCAGATGACCTAACAGATCTACACATCACTTTCCAGGTGGCCATCAACACCCACAAAGTCTGAATAGAAATACTTGGGGATGGAAGTATTCCATACTACTAGCATGACACCTAGTACAGGTTCCTTATACGTGTCCCTCAGGCACCACTAACCCAGCCCCAGGAGTATTGGACAAAAGCGTGGACCGACAGAAGATTCATGGGCTAGATTGCTCTATGTAAGTCAAGGCCCAATTGTAAGTGCTTTGCGTAAGGATCCTCACTAGCCATCAGGGCTCCCTGCAATTCTCTGGTAAGAATCTGGGGCTCATGTTAAACCTGCATCTCTCTGGACGCTGCTCCCGTCAGGAAGCCTGGGATACAGGTGGACTCCAGGAATCTGTATTGGTAATAAGTCCCTGGATAACATCAGGGACCCCTGGGAAACAGAACCCTAATGGCTGAAAGCTTGTTGCTAAGACAGCAGCCCCCCCAAACCTGGCTGCACATTAAAACACCTGAGGAACTTGAACAATCATGATTCGTACCCCAGCGCTAGGCTTACTGAATCAAAATCTCTGGCAGTTGGAATCAGGACTTTATTTTTCATACCTCCTGCCCCGGCTTCACATTAGAATAATCAGGGGAGTACTTGAAAATAGCAATATCCCAGGCCCCTGCAGAATTGACTCAGAACCTCTGGAAGAGCAGCTTGTAAAAGCCCCCTCGGTGACTAGGCTGAGCCCAGACCACAGCTGAGCACACGGAACCACTGAGTCAGATGGTAGATGATGAGGCTGACATCATGGAGTTTTTCATCTTTTTCAACAAACACGCGCACCAAGGAGCAATGCTGCGTGGACTCTGGGACAGACACTGCAGGGTGGCTCCTTTGTTCAGTCGGTGCCCCAGACTGCTCCCTGTGCATGGCTTTAAGTTGAACTATTTATTCAGAGCAATCCTTTAAAATGCTCATGTCTCAGATCAGATTAAGAAAGTTTGCCTTCAGCAAGGAGAACGAGAGGGCCGGGAGCCTATAACGGCCGTTCAGCCTGCCTGCCAGGGAAAGACTCCCATATAACTCCAAAGAAGCTCTAACCACACGAAGACATTGCTGCTCAGGAGGGAAGAATCTCCATCTCATCCAAACGGAAAGGAAATTCCACAGCCACAGCTGCTGCATCTTCAGAGGCTCCTGGGGTGCATGATTGGTACATGGTGGGCACTCAGTAAATATCTAGTGGCTGATTGAATTTTCGTCACCAGAGCTAAACAAAGCCTTAAATAACATTTTAAGATGGCTCACTGTGAATTGTTCTCCAACTTCTGAAGAAATTGCCACCACAGTCATCATCAAAAAGTAGCATACCATGAACAATTGGAACCAGTAGCAAAATTGCTTTTGTTTATGATGTGGGGCAAATAAGTTCTACTCAGATATTAAATAGATTTTACATAAACTTCCAAAAGACTGGGCATCTTCACACAAAATCTCCCCCATCTGTGGTAGGCACAATAATAGCCCCCGAAAGGTAGCCACATTCTAATCTTCCAAACCTGTGACTATATCACCATACACGGCAAAGGGGCAGATAGGATTATGATTAAAAATGTTGACGTGGGGAAATTATCCTGGAGTATCTGGGTGGTCCCAAGATAATTACAAAAGTCCATAAAAGATGGAAGAGAGAAACAGAGGTCAAGGCAGAGAGAGATTTTAAGAAGCTATGCTGCCAACTTTGAAGATGGAGGGAAGGGGCCATGAGTCAAGGAATGTGGGCCGTCTCCCGAAGCTAGAAATGGCAAGGAAAGGATTCTCACCCTGTAGCTTCTGGAAGGTGCACGGCCCTGCTGACACTTTGATTTTAGCCCAGTGAGACATATTTCAGACTTCTGACCTCCAGAACTGGAAGATACATTTGTGTTGTTTTAAGCCACTAAGTTCGTGATAATTTGTTACAGCGGCCTTAGAAGATTAATACATCACATAGTATGTAAGGGGGAAAAAGGATACAGAGAAGAGTGACTAAAGTGGCATTTCTTTGCATTTCAACATAGTGAAAGGTCTATATGGTGAAAGCAGGGTCCTCTACAAAATGAAGTGGCCAATAATATCTCATCAAAACCAGGCTATAGCCCTGGCCTGGTAGCTCCACTGGTGGGAGCATTATCCTGATATGCTAAGGTTGCAGGTTTGATTCCCAGTCAGGGAACATACAAGAATCAACCAATGAATGCATAAATAAGTGGAATAACAAATTAATGTCCCTCTCTCTTTCTCAAAACAAAACAAAAACTGTGGTGTGCTTTTTAAGAGTACAAGGCTGAAATGCGTTACTGAAATGCTTGCATTGTAAGATAACAGTGGCCAATTCTACATGATATACATGTCTGCCTTTAAAAAAAATGCATAATACCATTCTAAGATCTATATGTTGAGTAGAACATCTGGCTAACCAGAGTCACAACCTGGGCTTACTCAGGTGAAATGGCCAACATTCTCAAGAGGATGGCCTCCTCCCCAAATACCCCTCACCACCATGGTAAGCCACAGATATGTAAAGATGACAATGATGCCAAAACCAGTTTGGCTCAGTGGATAGAGCATCAGCCTGCAGACAGAAAGGTCCCGGGTTTGATTCCGGTCAAGGATATATACCTTGGTTGCGGGCACATCTCCAGTAGGGGGCGTGCAGGAGGCAGCGGATTAATGTCTCTCTCTCATCGATGTTTCTAACTTTCTATCCCTCTCCCTTCCTCTCTGTAAAAAATCAATAAAATATATTTTAAAAAAAAGATGACAATGATGATCACACTAGATAACTGCCCCCTCCAGATACCATAAAGTCTGAAAGGGTGTGCTCTCCCCCTTATCTGACCCAGGACAGTCACTATATGGTTGTGTAGGATTAGGAAGTGTGTAGCCATGTAAGGGGATAAACCAAGGAAGTCGCAGGCGTCTTGAACCTATGACCTGAGCTTCACCAACATTACTTCCAGCAACTGCACTCATTCAATGGAAGTGTGTTCTGTTCTGAGGCCAAAGTGAGACCTGAAAACTCTGATGTTTACTTCTGGCTCCCTTTCCTTTCCATGGGCTGAAACTAGTTCAAAGGCAGCAATTACGTAGCTGATGGCTGCCTTGCAAGAACATGCCTGTGAGATTGGCCAGGGATCGTGGCTGTTAGTATGTTGGGCAAATCACAACAAGCTGACAACTGAGGCTACACACTAAAAAGTAAAGTCACCACCATTTATTGAGTTCCTTACTACAGAGCAGGCACAGTGTGCTAAGTGCTCTATAAACATCTCCCCTCCACAGCACCTTTAAAACAGAGGTGCATGCTAATCCCATCTCACAGGGAAGAAAACCAGGATTCAGAAAAGCTTCGGGTTCCCCTGCTAGGAGTGGTAGAGCTGAGATTCAAAATTACGCCTTTCTGATGGCAGTGTCTATCCTTCCTGCCTTTGATGCAAAAGCAGAAGAAGCGACAACATTTTAGAGAAAGAGGCAGCTGAGAATGACATCTACATAGCAACGCATTTGCAAGCCAAGAGGTTTATTTACAGCCATTCACTCAACATTTTTTGAATGTTTGTTTTGTGCTAAGAATTGTGCCTGTACAACTTGGAACCACCAAAATATTAAAGGTTATCAGGTAGCAGGTCCTGGAGATAGACAGGAGGGCAGCAAAATTCCAGAACATGCTCCAACAGTGAGAGAGCCTGCTGAGTGGGCAGTTCCGGCAGCAGGCAGAGTGGCCCGGAGGTAGCATCTCCAGCAAAGGTGTCAGGTATCCTGTGTGGGAAACCACCCAATCTCAACATGCAGTAGGCTCTGGGATCAGGGCAGGGACTAGGGACCCAATATATGGAGTGGGTCCCCCTTGCATATATCATAGAAAAACTGATCATCTATACTGGCCTATTCATTACTCAAATGAAAGGCTAACATGGCCCAGCGGTGGGGAAAGAAGGGAGGCCCAAGAGAAGGAGCCTAGGGACTTCAACCATGAAGGATCTTCAGTAACTCTGAAAACGTCCCATATACCCTCGGTTTTAGGGGCCTGCTCCTACCTGTCACCATAAAGAGCCCAATCAGATACCTTTTATGTACACCAGTTCAGCATTTCCCAAACTTGTGTGCCTTGGAAATGGGTGACCTCGGATTTAGCTTGCCAAAGACAACCCTGGTTTACTTACATTATCCTTGAATAGTTAATAGTGTCCCATTTCATTCTGAAAAGTGTCCTAGTTTGGACAATAAGTGGTCACCTAACCAAGGAAACTGTTTCCAGGCATATTAATAGCTATGTAGCCTTCCTCTGAACCTGTAGCATCCCAACTTATGTTGCAAACCTTAAAGAATGAAATCTACTATAAATACTATTTTGATCAAGGAACTTAAAAGCAAAATATCTATTATCATCTTGTGTAGCTACCGTTGTGTTATATACAACTTGGAAAATATTGCATTAAGTAAAGTTAAACAAGTTGGGTGGTTGTTGTTAGAACATAAGGTCTCACAGAGATTTAACACAGGAGCATGTCATGAATTTCCAAGAGGGTCATATACTAGGCAGTTTTTCCAAACATATTTAAACATAAAATCATTTTTAATGAAATGTCAAAAGAGATCAGCAGTCCACAAAATGCTCCCACATTTTTGTTGGACAAACGTGGATGCTCTAGATCCTGGGGAGTCAGCAGTGAATAAGACAGAGTCCACGTCCTCATAGGCTTTTACTCTAGTGAGGCAGACAGGCAATAAACCTGTAAACAGACCAATAAAATGTGGAAAGCAATGATCTATCCCCCAAGAAATGACAGTCAAAATAAAACCTGCAATTCTGAGGAATATTCATGAAGTAGCAACCCATCTTAAGACAAGAGTTGGCAATGATTCATGTCTGTCACAAGCCATCAATGGCCCTCATGTCTCCTGAACAGGAGACATTCCCTTAATAAATCTCCCCTCCTTGAACCGGCTGGACTTCATTGAACATTCTGGTTAATATACTTGTGACTTTGTAGGGAGTCCGTCTCCCTCTGGCTTTTGTTTGTGGACTATATTCATAATTGGTGCTTTTAGGAGTTTTTCCTGTTGTATATAGACTAAGGTGTTATTGAAAACAACATCTCTTTCAAAGAGATGTTTATAGTTACCTAGCATACAGAGAGTAAAGGAGAACAAATGGAGAGTTATTACATCTTATGTCATACATCCCACCCCCTAGGGCTAGGAGGAGGGACAAGGAGGTGATTTAGAAAAAAACGCACATGCGTGCGTACACACACACACACACACACACACACACACACACACGCCTATCCTTTGGATTGATTCTGTGCAGCATAGAGACTCGTATTTAAATGAATAAGCTAAGTTAAAACTTTCCCTCCTGGAACAAAACAAAAGGAAAGCCTCTTATGTTGCAGGGCCTTCTATGCCACTGCTGAGACTGTCCCAAAGCTTCCCTCCACTGCTCAAAAACTAAGCCATCTTGCTGCATTTAGCACTTCTCACCAGACCACCCACCCGGTCTCGGATACACAAACCACATGTGTGAGGAATGCTGCGCAGCTAGGAAATCAGTATCAGCATTTCAACCTTATTACTTGCACAGACGGCCTTTTTTAGACTCATTTGTTTTATCTTTTCAATAGCTTTGATTATTTTCTTTTAATGGCCTGGATTTATCCTTTTCTACTCTTTTGAAACTTCAGAACTCTGTGGTGGGGGCTGCATGTGGTGGGAGACATGATTACCAGGGGAAAATGAGCAAATAGCTGCGCCTTTACTCACCATCTATCTCCCCCTCCGGCGACCACCTATTCTGGGTAGATTGCCGAGGGGAAGTTGGCACACAGTGGCCTCCAGGAGCCTTCCATTCAGGTGGTAGGTGAATTTTGTTATTTAACAGCTATTGAGCCAGTTGTAATTACTGGGCTGGCTTTTAGTTTGTGCCATCTACTTCCCTTCCTAGCCCTCATATACCATATAGGTTACCCTTCTTTAATGAAGGGGAAATTAAGACCAAGAGGCTGATAGCCCAGGGCAAATTAATGGCCTCTGAAAAAATCTGGCATGGACTCTAAAGAAGGGGCCACATACATAGGAAGGTGTGGATACTGTCCTTTGGCAGAGGAAGCAGAGCCCAGAAATGCGCTCAGGGTTTTCCATCTGGGTGGTATCCTGGGCAAGGAAACCAATAAAAGACGAGTAGTTGCTCCACTAATCAGAACAAACAAGACCACTGCTTTTGGACACTGTCCCTGAATTACCAAACACACAGGTCTTGGTGTCATGACCCAGTTAAGCTGCCCTTTCTCTTCAGGGGCCACTGCCTATATAAGGGGAAACACAGTCCCAAGAGGCAGAGGGACCATTGTATTGGGAGAGACTGTGGTCTACAACATTCTGAGTTGTCCACAGGCACCAGATGCTCATCTTGACTTTCTCCAGGCTGGAGAAGATGCAGGGCCATTCTTTTAAAATAAACAAAAGTATACCTACACCGAAACAAGGGGAGAGATGATTCCACGTCAAGCCTGGTCAGTAGGAAGCATAACTGTCAGCCAACCCTATCTGGGACTGATGCATCCACACCTAAAATCAGGTGCTAACTGATACGAGACAGGGCCATCCACTCTTATCTCCTTCTTGACTGTCAGCCTGAAGATAAGTTTCTCAAATTTGATGTCTCTTTATTATTAAAAAGAGCCTTACACCCAATTCCCTGGTTATCTGTCCAACTCAACATATTCTCTCCTCTTTGTGGAAGTAGCTTTTCTCCTGCCAGTCTAGGTAAGGCAGTGTTTCTTGCTGCTACAGTCAATGCAGGGCCTTTTGTCAGACTGACTTTGTCCAGCAATAGCAGGCTGTTTAGTTTTATGAACAAAACCTTCCAGATAAATAAGGGAAAAGAAAAAATATCATGCACAAGGAACCTGATTTATTCCAAGAATGTGCACCACCAATTTTGCCCAGCTCTGCAGCACTTAGAAAACATACTGGTTTTAGGACATAGAACATCGTGCTCAGATGCGGGATTTGGGCACTGGCAGTCCCTACTGGTCTGGTCTCTGCATTCCCTCTCCCAGCGTCTTTCCTGAGACAGGATAGAGGCTCATTTTTCTGTATGCAACGCAAAACCAAACTTCGGTCAAATGACTCTTCGCAGATCACTAACACTATACATCCTAAAGAAAATGGAGCCACAATAGAAATGAATTTAAGTAAAACACCTAATTCTGTCCATCTGTATGTACATTTCACCATGAGTTTTAGCAATGGGAAATACATCTTGTGAATGCCTTGGGGTTCACATAAGAGCATCTACATACACACATACACAGGGTATCTTTCAACATTACTACACATACACACACTATTAAAAAAGATACTGACAGATTTATAAAATGTATTGGCCTTGCACTATTAATCACAAGAATCCATTTTTACTTAATTTATTTTTGCCCTGCATGGTAGCTCTAGCCACCGTTAGGGATCTGTCAGCATTTCCATCATAACTGTATTTTCAGAATATTGAAATAGAAGTGCCAAAATACATATTTACAGTTTACAGACAGCGGTGGCTTTGTCTTCCTCTTAAACTGACTTCGTCGATGCATCTTTATAAGGAACATTCAGGGATGGCAGTGCCCACATGATAAAAAGCATCATATAAAAGAAGAGGTCAAAAGATGCAGACTTCCAGCTCAAGGCTAAACCGCGGGGATTGACTCTTGTACATTCATTGCAGCTGTAGTAGACTCTATATCACAGTCATTGTTTTAGAGCAACAGTCCACAGCAAGTTTACAACATGCATGTGTGTATCTGTGTATGCAATACAGCGCATGAACACACACAATGCTAAAGGGAGACAGTAATGAGCATACAGGAAACTACTCCAGAACTGATCACATCCACAGTGAGAAAAGTGAACACCAGCCACCAACACAAATACTGACCATTTCCAACACTGAACATCCAACTCTGTTACCTAGGCAGAGTTAAAACATTAAAGAATAAAGTCTCTCTTAACCACGTGTTACTTTGTTAAATTGTATAGGGCTTGGAATGTGATGCAGGTCCAAACTGTCTTTTATGAAGGTTAGCCGAGTCTGTCAAAGGTATATGTAGAAACATTTTTGGTGGAAGAAAACCAAATAGATTGGCTCTTTCCACAAAAAGATGCATAATTATTCAGATGAGAGAGATTTCCTCAGCAATTTTAAAATGTTTAGGACACTCTGATTTTTTTCTTCTAGTGTCCTGATATTATGTTTTCATGGTCTTCCCTACTTTGACACAATATGCAAGCACATACAGATATACCTAGCTGTCTACATAGAGAGGATGTGTATTATGATAAAGAAACAAAGTCACTGCAAACATTGTTGTAGCTGACATGACTGCCATATGCCAAGACAGAAGCACCCACTCTCATACATAGTCTGCTGCAAAACCAGAGGCAAAAGCTAATTTTTAGGGGAAAAGTCCTGTACATACATTTCCCCTCACCTCAAATTACTGGGGGAAAATTTAAAGTAAGTTTATCATATTCTGTCTGGCTCAAACCACATTCACACTCACCCAATTAATTTTATTTGAATATATATATGTATGTATACATATATATTAAAAAAATTAAACCCTGCCATTTTTCTTTTGTGCTTAAGAAACCAGCGCCACTGTTAGGATACATGTGTGCCAAAAACATTTTTTAATAGGTTTCAAAGGCACGTGTACATAAATGTGGCAGCACTGAGTGGGTTACTTGAAGTGTAACTATTGAAATTAAGGGGCTTTATTATTTCTGCATTTATAAATTAGATGAGAACAAGAGTCTAAAAAATTAACAATGTGACTCTTACATTACTGGAATTTCGTGGAAAACTCATTTTGCTGTCTCCATGACTTATAGATGGTAGGTAGGTTTTTCCGAATTTTATTATCAATTATAAACTTACATCTCAATGATGTTTGCTTTATTATCTAAACTTTACATCTAAATTTTATCACTGTACTGCTGTCTCTTCTTATTAACTTCATTTGTTTGTTTGATCATTTATTTTGCTTGGTGTTTTGATTAGTAACCTAAGGAACAAAAAATATATTTGCAATGCCAAATCATAGTTTTTGCCACATAATTTAGTTACAAAAATAAAAAATGGCCCAAACTACATATGTACATTCCTGGTTAAACTACAGATATTTCAGTGAAACCACATACATTTCTGGCCTAATTAGAATATGTGGACTAGCAGTTATAAGCTTTAAAAAAGAGTTTTAAATTTTGCAAATAATTCCATATAAGCATTATCCTCCCCTTTTACCTGTGAGGTTAAGAACAAAACAAAACAAAACTAAACTAAAACCATGTAGTTGGTCAGTCATCTAATGTCTAAGACAACTCAAAGTTTCTCCTAAATGCTAAGGAGTGGAGTAGACAGCAAATGCTTCAAGGACAATTCATGCCCAACATCAAAAATCACAATGTTGTTGAAAACATACACAGTCCCCAGGGAGGACGCTTCAGAGAAGTCACTGCCAAGAAGCATGGCTGTATTACTTTTTAAAGAAAAAATAGTGTCTTAGGATGGAAAGAAACAAAGTTTAAAAATCCCCCTTTTAAAATGCAGAAAAAAATCCATTATCCATCTGCATTTACATGACTGTAAATGGGCCTGGAAAGACCATTTTCTGTACAAACACCAGTTAATCTCTGGATGAAAAGAGAGCATCTGGCATGGGAATAAAAAAGGGAGACACAGGTCTGTTAGCACATAGGGACTTTCTTAAGGCTGAGCCAGGGAGGGAACCTTTGGATCCAGAAGTATTTCTTCATTTCTTTTCTTTCCAGTTGAGTTTCTAGAAAGATGAGCTGTTCTCACTTTGCGTTTCTCCATTTATGGAGAGAATGGAATAATGACACCAAAAGTACTGTTTTTTTTCTTTAAAAATAATTTGCTTTCTTTTGCATGCCACAGGACAGATTTCTAGTTTTAAAACAGGGTACATCAAGAACAAAAATATCCCCCCTCCCCAACCATCTTTATTCTCACCAATACAAGAAATCCTTCTGGAAACATAAGCAAGTGACTAAACAGGTATCAAAACACTGAATCTACAAGTTCATACATAATCTGTTATGGCAGAATAACCAAGAATTTCCCCCAAAGGAAGATTTTAATTTTCCAAATACAAAAGAGTCTAAGGGGAATCATATGAGAACACACAAAAATCTCTTACTCCAGGTTTTATGGTAAAGATGAAGAATACACTGGCAGCTGAAGAAAGCCGAAGCTCTTACTAATAAATAGATCCAAATTAAGAATTTCTACAACATTTCTTTAGAAAACAACCAGAATTCCTCTTTCAAAAATGATGAACCTGTGGAATGCCTTTACTTCCATATCCCTCTAATATTATAACAGTAAAACAGACACACAAATGTTGATATGACAGCTCAACAAGGCTGGATGCAGGACATTTACATGTACACTTTTGTTTAAAAGTCCTACAGGTTTATTGACTAAGGCTAGACAGCAAGTCATGATCCTATTTGGTGCTTTTTCTACCATGGTCCAAGATCATTGTATGGATACAGCCAAAGACTGGGACCCAACTTTCAGGAAAAAGACCACAAAGAAGAAAATCAGAGTGGTTATTTGGTTCCCCCTCCCCCCAGTTGATCATTTGTGTCCTGGAATTGGAAAAACAAAAGGTGAAAAATACAGACTGCAACGAGTTAAAGGAGTTGGAAAAAGTTGCTGCAAAGTGGCACGGTATACGAGTAAGGTCACTGGGCTTGGGATGGCAAGGGCGCTGCATTGAAAGAGCATCCACGGGACCAAGTACTTGTAACGTCTTGTGGTGTCATTCCCTCAACGACTTTAGGATATCTGTATGCGATAATAAATAGATCAGTTATGTAATAAGGCAGTGTGTTGAATATGCATTCGTCCTGTGGGAAGAACCACCACAGAGAGAGATACATGATACCATACACATTCTTTAAGTTTTCTTGTGTTGTGTTTGATTTGTTTGTTTTCAAGGCTATCCAGGCAAACTCTTCCCGGGGATGTCCTTGGAGAGAAGAGTGGTCCGCTGAGGCTGGTTTGCTTAACCTCTCCTTTATCAAGAGATGATGACTGGCTTTAAAGAAAAATAAAGCTGAAAGTTGTTTGATTTTTATTTTTTTCCCTTTTGGTTGCATCATTCTGAGTGTTTTCTTATAAACAACAACAACAACAAAAATCTCACAACCAAAAAAAAAAAAAAACAATAGTTTTTTTGATGCATCCAGTTGTTGTGTCCTCAGGATGTTCCAGATGTTTCCAGGTAACTCTGTAGTTTACGAACTGTGGTTTTGTCCAGCGAGCAAAGGTCAAAATCAAATGTTGTGTTTGTGATGTGAAAGTGTCCAGTTTCTTCTATAAGGTTGACAATCTAGAGGAATAAAGAAGAAAAGTTTGAGCAATAAGAAATGGACATTAAAAGCCAAAGAGAGAGAGGTGGAGGGGGTCAATATGGAACATTTGACAAATACAGAAAGAAGGTCCTATACTGTAAATGGCACCAAAGTATCTCTTAGCCAATTTGTAAGCCAAAGGAATATTAACCCTTTGAAATTCTGAGTGAGAGCAGATTACCTGTTCTCATTCATATCCTTTAAACTGATTCATACTTTCAAGTAATCAGCAGACTATTTTACTGCAGGGGGGTGGGAGGAGTAGGCTGTGAAGGGGAGATAGAATTTAAAAACCCCTTTAAAAATTAGTAACTGATTCAATGGACAGTGATTGCACTACTAGATGTATGGAAATTCCAACCTAGAAATAGGTTTTATTTAAAAAAAGAATACAGCCTTGGCCAGTGTTGGCTCAGTTGGTTGGAGAATTATTCAGAACACCAAAAGGTCTAGGGTTCTGTTTTTGTTCAGTGCATATATCCAGGTTGTGGGCTTGATCCTTGGTTGGGAGGCAACTGATAGATGTTTCTCCCTCACTCCTCTCTCTCTCTCTTCCTAAAAATCAATAAAAAATAAAATAAAAACTGTATACGCATATATACAATGAACATTTTTGTTTCTGATTACATTATTGCCAAACTTAAAAAAAAAAATACAAGAACCCACGAAGAAAAAAACTGAAGTCATCTACAGTTCTTCCCCCTGAAGACCAGGGTTATGGAGTGACTGTACAGAGGCTTACAAGAGTCCTCTGGAACTGTTTTGTTGTTTGGTTTGGGTGCTGGTTATAAAAGATATACTCATTTTGTTAAAATTCACATGGCTGTACATATTGTTGCATTTCAACAAAAATGAATAAAAGTATATATTTAATACTTATAGTCATTCTCGTTGATTCACTTGAATTTTTTTGAGGGGGAAGGGGGGGTAAGTATTAACGAGAGAAAGAAAGAATGCCTTTGTCTCCCGTTTGGAATAGTTACACCTCATTTCTTATTGCATTGGCTCCAACTTTCAGAAAGACCTATGGACCCTCTTCCAATTGCTATACAACTCCAGACCTGGCTGTGATTGCCTTATTAAAGCTCTGATACTATTTTTACAGATATAAACATTAGCTTAATAATAAAACAAGTTAGTCCCATTGCAAACCCATGACATACACAGCAAACAGCCTACCCAATTCCCTTCTTTACTTATAGAAGCTTGATTTTCTGGCAGTGGCAACACACTCAGCTACAACACCTGCTCCCCCCACCCCACCACACACACAGGCACTTGGCAGATACTGCTTTTAAATATTGTTTGGAAATCATTGGGCTTTCAGGAAATTTTTAGTAAAGGGTATGGCTTTGCCCTCTGCTTGTCTGGAATGAAGATACAATCCTGGAAGTATAGTGGCTTTGTTTCCTGAAGAGGATGAACGCAAGATGTGAAGGATGTCAGAGTAGGATGGCAAGGAGCCCGTATCCTCAGTGGCATCTTTTAAGCCACCACATTGACCATAAAGTACTTACTTCCAGGGCTGTTATTATGGGGTTGAGGTGGACAAGGAGCCTTACTTGCTTAAACCACTGGACCCAGGGTTCTATTACATGCATCAAGAGATTATTAAAGGGGTATTCCCAATTATAGTTAAATTACTATATTCACATAAGAATTTATCAAGCAAAATCTTATTATTACACTAGAAGATTCAAAAAAACACATCATTTTTAAAATAGTTATAGAACTTTGGATAAATCACACACAAACACATCTATAAAAAACAGACACACACTCAGCTATGTCCACATACACACACCTTTCAAGGCAATCAAATACTTAGTAAATATTTAACATGGATTGGTTTAAGAGCACTTTCCTGAGCAGATTATCTGTTATACTCCATTATGTAGAAATACTATAGAGCTAGTGAAAATGTGTAAACTTCCATAGAAACAAGTTTCCTTTTAATGGATACAATAGAGGCAAATGACAATTATTCTAGAGTGCAACCCATCTCCCCAACTAGCAGGCCAGTAGGTAAGCAACAAAACATTCAGAATAGAGAGTACTGACTTTGGCATATCGAGTTCTGGCTCTGCTCACTACTTGAAAGGCATTGGAGAGGTCATTATCACCTTTGAGCCTCAGTTTCCTCACCTGTAAAATGAGGACAATGCCAGCAGACCTACCATCATACAAGGTTGTGTAGAGGATCAAATGATATGGTAAATGAAGCTTCTGTATGAAGTGTAAACTGCTTCACAGACCAGGGCAGCATGATTACGACTACCATATAAATATAAACTTATCCTTAATTCTGGAAGTAACCACATGGCACATGAATCACCAGACGCAGTGCTGTTTTTTTCTATTCCTCTCATTGACTCTTAGCCATCCCATTAGCACTAAAACAGATGAGGCAGGGAAAATGCTAGAAGCTAAACTTAGAGAACACATACTTAAATTTTTAAAAAATACTTATAAGAAAACTTTGCAGGGGAAGAGGAGAAAGCAAGGAGAATGGAAAGTGAAGGAAATTAACTGAATGACAAACTAAAAGGAAGGGGTAAAGAAGTCCCTTGAAAATGACAGGTACCTTAAAAAGCTAATTTTAAGAAAATATATACCCTGACTGGTGTGGCCAAGTTGGTTGAGTATCCTTCCATGCACCCCGAGGTTACTGGTTCAATTCCAAGTCAGGGCACATGCCCGGGTTGTGGGCTTGATCCCCAGTAGGGGGCTTGCAGGAGGCAGCCAATGTTTCTCTCAATATAGCTATTTACCAATTACTTCATAAATAGAAAACAGAGAAAAAATACCTTTTAGAAAAATTCACTTGATTTTAAAGCAACTAAACACATTTGCCCACTAGAAATTCAGCTTAGTAATCTCACAGGTATTGTAATATCTCATAAGTTCCTACTTCCTCCAGAAACAGCATGTCCCACCCGCCTGCAGCCATAAACACATAAAGATATGAAGGGGAACTGACCACTCTCACTAAAGGAGCCCACATTTTTATGGGTGCCTATAAGAATACATCAAGGCAGATGCAGAGATGGCCTAAAAGCAGTAGGAGTGGCGGCAGTTGGAGTATCAGAACTATTTGCCAAAGGGAATGGCATTAATGATCTGAATTATTAGAGCACGTACCTACATCCTCAATTAAGACTTCATAAGCAAAAAATAACTGTGGGCTCCTTTCCTGAAATCTTGATAGAACATTAGAAACACAGCATTCACCCTCATTGTGTCCAATGACACAATCCACAAGCCTAATAACACACTGTTAGTCCCCGAACGATACCACTCTGCCTTTCCATCAGAATCCCCTCCTCTGCAGGTGCAAGTGGCCCCAACTTGGTGTTAGTGCCCTGCATCACATCACAATAATAAATGTCTCTCCAAGTGATAATAATAGAAAAAGGGAGAGAGAGAGTAACCACAGATAAGAAAGCAGGCAAGGGCATGGGGTACAGGTGGAAGGTGGGTGAGTATGTAAACTGCTTAACTCATTCTTCAGATGATGGTTGTTGTGAAAATACTGATGATGGATTATTTCCTGCCATGTCAGCCTTTAGGGGGTACCACACTGGCTGATTTTTGTTTTTTTGTTTTTTTTAAACAGGGAAGATCCACTTGTTAAATTGGTTTTCATTATAAAAAGGTAGAAGCATTATGTCTAGTCTGGTGCTATTTTTTTTTTTAAACCAAGGTTCTTTTCTACCCAAAGCAGCCTCTTGAATGAGTGGGAAAAAGTAAACAGACTTGGCTTTAACTGCATCTGCCTCGAGTGGGGTCCGGGCTGGAATAAGCTAGGTCTTCCTGCAGAATGACATGGCTATGGGCTGTCAAATGCTATCTTGCCCTGAGACAATGTGCCCCCTACCTTGGGTCACTAAGAGGCAGAACTCCAGCCTCCAATCTGCAGGGGATTCTAAAGCATGGCAGGTGATTTCCCAGGAGGAAGAGAAATCCTTTCCAGCAGGACTTTCTCAGCGAGGGCTCTCCATGTTGTTAGAGGGAACACTTGCTACCCCGCCCATTCCCATACCCCGGAAGTTATTTCTGAAAGTACAATAGCTGTTATCTAAAGCCCTGGTTTCCTCAGAGCTCTATTCCTGCCACGTAAAACACAAATCCAGGTTCAGGGCTGAACTGTTGAGTTTAGAAATGCTCAATCTCCGTTTCCAAATAAATGTCAAGCATGTGGTTTAAGGAAGAACCCAATTATTAGTCAGTGCTGTCACTGACATCTCTGGATTTCACTGTACCGGCTGTACTGGTCTTGTACCTCATGGGAAAGTGGCTTAAGAACAGAGCCCTCTTGACGCACGGCTTTCTGTCCATTAAACCAGCTGTTGGGCACCAGCACTGCTTGCCCCCAGAGTTAGACAATGACATTAATCACCGTCTGTGAGCCAAACAAAAGTGACAGAGTGGATTCAATGCATTCAGTAGGAAAAGACATAGGATGCGATCTGGGCACCCTTAGAAATGGTCTCAGGCTTCCCAAGTCTGCGTGGCTGAGAACACGTTGCCTTTGGAACACATTCCTCAGAGTGAGCAGCTCTCAAGGTGGAGAGTAGCCTAGTGCTCCATGCACTCGGTTTCACAATAGGAATTAATTAAGCAGTAAACCGTGACAGGACATGCATCATGGTATCATAATCACAAGCCTCAGATGCACTACAAGGCAAAAGGCCAAAGACGGCGAGCTTTCAAGCAGCCTGGGAATGCAATTAGGGTGAAACGCTGTGTGCCACTGAGTGCCTTTATGCCAGGTTAAAAATTCATAGAGATCACTCTCTTTCTTCAGAACACTAAAATAATCTACTTTGAGGGAAGTCTCACATAAGCCATCTTCCCTCAGAATGCTTTCAAAGGTCAAAATAAAGGGCAATATGAAATTGGGAAGGCCAATGACACCCCAAGGTAAGACTGTGCCCAATGGCCTAATATCCTCGACGCATGGCTGGACTTCCTTTGTAAAGGTGTCCCAACCCTGTCTAACATCTGTCTCACTCTCCCAAGAAACCTACTATTGGGGCCTCGCTGGCATATTAATAACTTTATTGGATAACTGCTGTGCAGTGGTTCAGAGCTGGCATTTGGGAAGGGATAGGGAAATCAGCTAATAGAGTAAAATCACCCTTCAGTCAAATAGTCCCACATAATTGGTAAATAGCAGGCTGAACAATTGTCTGTTCTACAGAAGAGAGCTAAAGAAAAATATTAGCAAAGCCTCAGGGTAAGCCATTGAACTCCTGCTCCCCTACTCATACTCACTTAAATGGTAATGCAACTTATACCCAATTAAGAATCCTAGGATCTGTAGTCTTTTGTTCAAATCTGAAACTCTAGAAAGGTTAAAAGCTTATCAGACCAATCAAAGAACTTGGCAAGTCTGAGAGTATTTATAGATTTAAGCAAAAACGTACACAGAATATAAATGTTACCATCAGCCATTTGACTTTAAAAAAAAAACAAAAAACACCAACACACAGCTGGGGTAGATTAAGTACTAACTTCAAGTCATTTGAAAGTGGTAAGAAAAAAAATTAAAAAGTGAAATAATCTAAAACCCACCCTGGAATTCAGAACACAACTTTCTCTTTGGGTGTTAAAGAAAAAAATATTTTATCAGTAGCCACTGTTCATGCAAGGGTCACACATAACTGTATGAAAACTGAAAACCATCCTTTTTATCTTCTCAACACATCAAATTGTACTAATAGAAGTTTCCTCACTCTACAAATATCCCACTGTTGAGTTCATAATAATAGAATGTATGCTGTACAAGATAAGAGAAATGAGGGAAATATTTATTTTCCTTAGAACAGCACTGGCAAAAGTTTACTAAATTGAATCACAAATGTTTACAACACTTGACTGAAGTTCTTATCACTGTTTTCCCATGAAACCAGAAGCCTGGCCCCACAGGTTTCTGCATCCCAACTATCCTCTCCCTCAGCCCACAGCACAGCATCAGCCTGCTGAGGGGTCAGTACATGCCAGCAACAGCCCCTCTACACATGCCCCTTCACTGCCCACCGCAGTAGGGAGGGGAGATCATTACTGCAAAGCTCCAAAGCAGACATCCAGGTGGCTTCAGAAGTGAGTGCCCTCCCAAAATACAGTTGATCCTTAAACAGCGCAGGGGCCACAGGTACCCTCCCTTCCCTCTACCCCCCCAACCCCGCCCCACACAGTTGAATATCCACATATAACATGTGACTCCTCCGAAGCTTAACCAGTCCCTTAGTATCTTGCAGGAATTTAGATCCAGGACTCCCTGTGGATACCCAAATCCTCAGATGCTCAAATCCCTCATATAAAATCCTCCGCATATACAGATTCCCAACTGCAGATCAAAAATGCGGTCTTTGATCTACAGCTGTTGATCAGAAGGGCCGACTATATATTCATTGAAAAATATCACCATGTAAGTGAAGTGGTGCAATTCAAACTGGTGTTGCTCAAGTGGCATTGGCCTGGTGGCATCGGCCTGGTTCTGAGAGTTTGGGGCTGGCGTGGCCTCCAGATGTTATCGCAATAACCCAGGGCAAACCAGGCCTTGAGTCTTCTGGAAAGGGTAGCACTAGAAAGCAGTTCTCACCTGCTGCAGAATGTGTCTTTCCCTCAACGTCATTAACCTTCTGTGAAGCTCTACCAGCTCATCTAGGTATGCCTGAAAGAGAAGAGTATTCCCAAGGAACACGCATGTTAGGAAGCAGTTCATAAAGAAGAGAAAAGATCAGTAAGAACAGACAAGCAGCAACTGGAGGTTCCCATTCCACCCCCACCCAGGCTGTATGGACTTGGTGCCCAAGGCCTTTGAAGACCAAGTCTTTCTTGGCCAACTATTATTGTTTTCAAACCAGCTGTTTTAAAAGGAGCTGGTTTCTCTCGATGAGATTCAGTGAACAGCCTCACCTACAGTAGGTACTCAGGTTACATCAGAGATCCGTTCCTACAGCTTGATGAAATTCGGTTTCACTGTAAGTCGGAACCCACTTACATAAGCGCCTACGTCACTCACATGGAGCACATACACAGTAGTAATGAAGTGACACAGTAACAAAAAGAAAAGAAAAGAAAGATAACAATTCCTGACCTTTACTTGTGGTAAATAAATATAACAAACATAAAGCACATATTTATATACATCGAAATGCCAGAACTTTTTTTTTTTTAATAAATAGGAGAAGGCGACATAACCACGAAGTGATGTACATCTAGTCCAACGTAACCCGAATACTGCCTGTATTCACAACAATGCCTCTTCAGAAAGAAGGGGAAGTCGGCGATAAATTGCGAGTTATCAGTCCAATTTCATTTAAAAAAATCTGTTACCTTATAAGCTTCTTAACTAAGAGAAAAAGTCTAAGTTTGAACATGGAGGGACCCATGCATGTCACCAATTATGTCAGGGCAAATTCTTAAATTAAAAATATAAAAAAGCCTGCCTGGTTATCTAACATATCCAACACTGCTAGTGAACAGCAAGTGACAGTATAGAAGAATGTCCATGAAAAATATAGATCACTATCCAAATGAGCATGTGGATTGTCCAGATCTCCCTGGAAAAGCAGAGGTGACCTCTCCTTGCAGATGCTCAGACCCATGCATCTCTGTTAGCATCGCTGCATTGGTATTCCTACTACCATTTTCAATGAAGGTGAAGGAAAGGTCTGGGAAGCATCAGCCAAGCCTGCCTTGACCCTGCAGAGCACGTTAGGACCCTGCCCACAATGGGAGACCAGCCCCAGCAGGTCTTGCAGTCAGATTTCAGATGCATGATGTGCACTTGGGAAAAGCACACTGCACATGGCACAAGGCTCAGAGGTCCTACTCACCTACGTCTGAGCTTCCTTCACCTTCTACCTCTACAGCAAGTATCCTACCTCCCAGTCCGATGGGCCTGAAATCCCGGTAATGTAGGCACCAGGGCAAATGGTAGCACAAGACCAATCTTAATACTGGAGATAGTGGAAAGATTTGGAAAGAAGCTACTCTCAAGGGGAGGAGAGGTTGGGTGGAGGTGGGAAATAGTCTCAACAATAAAAAACTTAAATTAAAAAAATTGAAATATGCTTAAAAATAACTTTTTAAAAAAAGTAAACTACTCTTAGGCACTTCTGATGAAGACAATGAGAGATGAACCAGCATGAAAGATCCAGGGAAGCACAAAGAAACAGGACATGTCAGTGCTGTGGCACTCCCGAGAGCACAATGGAAACTTACCTTGTCACATTCGCCATTCTTTATTTGCTTATCTGATTTGCTTTGCTTTATTGGACTTTTCACTTCAAGAATCTAGGGATCCAAGAGAACACTGTTAAATTTGATTTCAAGTACTTCTTAGTTAACCAGCCACCCGAACAAAAGCACTTATGGATGAAATGTCACAGGATAACATCATTTTCCAAATAGCATTTCTCCTCTATACATTTTTTTCTTCTCTTCTAATGTTACTTTTTCTCAGAAAATGAATTATTTACATCTAAAATGCTGAGTCAGGGCAATAGAGGATTTTTTTTTTTAAGTTGACAATAAGGAAATTGATCTAAGCTTCCAAGGCCGCTGCTTTGTGACCACACACACACATGTACAGCAGCTGAGTCCTACTGAATTATAGTTCTCTTGGGTAAGAATTTTTTCTTATTCATTCTGCAGTTTCAGGATGGCTATCAGTGCTCCATACGTTAGAGATGATAAAACAAAATTTCAAATGCCCTTTTTAGTACCTGACTTTCATATTCTAAATATTACTCACATTGCCTTGACTGAGGGCTCCGTTGGTTGGAGCACTGTCCTGTACACCAAGAGGTTAAAGGTTTAATTCCCAGTCAGGGCATATACCAGGGTGTGGGTTTGATCCCTGGTCAGGGCATCTATGGAAGGCAGGCAACCGATAGATGTTTCTCTCTCTCTCTAACTAAACATATTCTTGGGTGAGGATTTAAAAAAAAAATTACTCATATTCACTAACTTGATGCAGCTTTGGAAATAAAGAAGGTCATCAATGACACTGGCATGTTTCCAACTTGGGATCCTCCAACTCAAGAAATAAAAAGCTAGGACTATCTTCTGTATTTCAAGAAATGATGTCTTTACCAGGATAAAATACCAGGTGCCTCTCCTTTCATGTGAACCAATTACAGCTTATGCTATGAACAGTAGTTTTACCTACTTTTCATAAGCTTCCCTGGAAAGCTAGGTTTCCAATTAAGAAATACCAAAACATTATTTAATAAATACAGTTGATTTCTTAGAATATGCAAAATTGATGATTATAAAGAAAATATTTTTAAATGGCTCATGATTAAAATGGCTAAAAATCACTGAATTTATTGTTGAATGTTAACAAATGCATCCTATATTATAAAAGTATAATATGCAAATTGGCCAAATGGTGTAAAGACCGGTCCCTATGACACACACTGACCACCAGGGGGCAGATGTTCAACACAGGAGCTGCCCTGTGGTGGTGAGTGCACTCCCACAGGGGAGCGCTGCTCAGCTAGAAGCCCAGAAGCCGGACTCATGGCTGGCGAACGCAGCGGCGGGGGCCTCTCCCACCTCTACAGGAGTGCTAAGGATATCTGATTGCCGGCTTAGACCCACTCCCCAGGGAGCGGGTTTAAGCGGGCAGTCAGACATCCCTTGAGGGCTCCTAGACTGGGAGAGGGTGCAGGCCAGGCTGAGGGGACATTCCCCGCCCCCCACCAAGTGCACAAATATTGTGTATCAGGCCTCTAGTATAAATATAAAAAGCAAAGTAATCTGTCTTTTTCATTATGACCTTATTATCAAGTGAGTGGTTATAATATAAAACTAATATTAAGGAGGAAAATACCAAATAAAGCATATTTAAGAAATTTCATATTTCTGTTGCTCTTTATCGATTTTCTGTTTACACACACACCATAGTTCAATTCAAAGGTCTTTCATATTCCATAACACAAAGAAAATTTTAAAATAAGTCCACTTTTAATTTGTAATGGAAAGAGCCCTGATTGGGCTCAGAAACCTAAGTTTAGGTCCTAGCCCTTTCATTTAACATTTTGGGGCCTCAAAAAGAAATGAGATGAAATGAGAGAGGTGAGCCAGATAATGTCCAGATGCCCATTCAGCTGTAAAATTTTATACGACTAAACATTTCACCTTTTGAGAATAGGACTTGACATTCTAGGAAAGACCAAATACTTCTAGAAGGGTATATATTTCCTTTGAATTTAGAATAATGCATGGGTAAAAAGTGAGCCTCTTTCTTGCAGTCTTTCCTAGGAATTATCCTCATTCGTTTTTAACATTAAGATAAGCAGATGACCAGGCTAACTTAAAATACAGTCCTGTTGGCAAATACGTACAAGGAAATTCCTTAGTAGCAGAAGGATATATTTTTAATATGGTCCACTTTAAAGGAAACCAAACACTCCGCTACATTCAGAATTTCCTTCTCTCTATTGTTGTTGGAAATGAGACCTCACGGGAAATCTCTAGCTCAGAGACCTAGGAGTAAGTAGGTCAGTAGATGGCACTCCTCGCCAACTCAGATACAGGGCTGGGCAAAGCTGATTTCAGGCAAGAGAAAGAAACAGTGCCTGCCTACCTGCCTGCCTTGTGCATTTTAAAACTAAATTTTGTTCCCACTCCATCTCTAACTTACAGCACCCCAGGGGTCAAAGGGACTGAGAAACTCTGTATTTGCAATAGAACTTTGCTCACTAGGCTTAGAGAGTTCTACCACCTCCTCTTCAAAGCAGAAAACACACAGGACATTGTGAGGCCCCTAAGTCCCACCCTGCACATTCCGTAAGTGCAACAGCACAGAAGGCCAAACTACATTGAAATCCTCGTTTCTTTCTTCTGAAGCTGCAGTGGCAGGAACAAAAGCTCTGGGTGTCAGTGATCCGCCTCAAGTTACGGAGTGGCTGCCCAGAGAGGCCTCCGTTAATCTTCCTCCTTTGATCTCTCCCTGCTCCAAAATAAACAGCTTTGTCAAAACCCCATTCTGAGAGAGCTGAGCCTGGCTGTAGACAATTGTTTTATTTATGATCATTTCTTATCTTTGAGGAAATGACTTCAGAATATAAAAGTACAGCACCTTGTCTTCCACGGGCTTATTTCAAACCAGTTTAACTGGATAGACTCTTTAATTTCATTCAACGTGCCTTGCAGGCGCATAGGTGATTTATGATATTCTGAATATTAACTCAAGTCCCATGGATCACTTCCTTCCTTCAAGGCCCCTCTCTCCTCCTGCCCATCCATACTTTCAGCCAGAAAGGATCTGGAATTTTGATTTTGCTTGAAATTCACATAAGGAAGATTGAAGTAAAAAAGCAAGCAAACAAAAAAACCACACACAAAACCATCTCCGGATGGAATAGCACAGCATTCACTATGATCACCTATGAAGTTGTACTGAGGGAAACAGCAGCCCAGACTTCGGAGAGCGTCATATTTATACACAGGGCCTTGTCTGAAAATGGAACTCTGGCTAGTTGCACTTCTACCCTTCATCTGAGGATACGGTTTGAGAATGAAAATTTCAGGATTATTATTTTTTCTGTGTTCCTTTGTGAGGATTGACAACTCAATTATTCAGCAGATGGATTCTCTGCTGATAGGGCATTCACGTTAATGATCTCTAGTTGCTCCTAACAATACTCGGGTTAATTACTTGCGTTGTTGACATGTGGCTGTCTCTCTGTCCACTTTTTTCCCCCAATAGTTAGAAAATGTTTGACTCAATTAGCACTTTCTTCCTTCTTCCTTTAGCCCTGGCAGATTTTGAGGAAAGGTAAGGAAAACTCAGGTTGCCTGGTAATTAACAGAAACCCGAGAGGTCATTATCAATGTGCAAAGAACAGAGAAGGGGGCATAAAAGAAGGAAACTGAGTCTTCTTATTTCAGTTAGGCCTTCCCAGTACGTTTCTGATTATTTTAACTGATGTGTAACCTCAGTTAATCACTCCCCCACACTCAAACATAGGACTAAAAAGACATTCCAGGTGAAATTTACAGACTTTTAGATTTTTAAGAACTGTTTACTATTTCTTCTTCTGAGACCTGAGGTATTAAGAAAGATAGTAAGAAGACAACAAGGTTTTTAGGAAGTTTTAGAACACTGATTTAAAGGGATAGCATCACACCTGGCACATTGCAGGTTATTTGAAGGATTAAGAAACAATATTACACAGAGTTTTAAAAAGCCTTTCTTGCTCTCAGCTCCAAAAGATAGCTCCAAGGAGGGAAGTGCTCTTGTGGTATGTGTATTTTCTAGCCCCCAAGTAGAGAAAAGTGAAAGCATATGGACTTTCTTATTATGCTTATAAGCCCATGGAGAAAGTGACATATAACTGAGTATTCCTGACAGATTGATGATTCACATGTGTGAAGCTACATTTGTTGAATAAACATATGCCAAGGAGCCAGTGGTATGCTATTTAATTGGATAAAGTAATTTTTACTCTCTCTAGATAAATGATTTTATTCAATTTTGTTCTTAGTTTGCTAGACAGGTTGGGGAAAAAGTAGCAGTCTGATGAAGAATTCAGACTTTTCCCTTAAGCCAAGCTCAGCTCAAGGCTGCCCATCCAGGTAGGGTGTATGGGCAGCTATTAGATTTGAAAGGCAAGAGAAGGGCTTGTTGGAGCTGCACTTACTTAGCAAGCACAGAGTTAACCCTGACTGGGAAAGATGCTGATGGGGCCTCCTGAGGGCAGGAAAGCAACCTGAATGCTCTTTGCTCCTGGCACTGCCTCTACTGCCCGTGAAACAGCCTAAATCTACTATACCACACGTGGGAGCTAAATAAGGTTAAACTGCATATAAAAATGTTTTCAGGGTTCAAATTCGACTGTTTTGTCAGCTCATGCTGAAGCACAAATTTACAGAAGAATTCCAAGTTATCCAGTTAGCCAACCGGTTGGTGACGAAGGCTATATTTGTGGTGCTGGGCAGTCAAGTTAGAGGTAAAAGCTGGCTGTGCCCTGGGCATGGCTGGCACTGGAGATGGGGAAATGCGTGAACTATAGAGAGTTAGGATACAAATAAGAACACGCTAACTCCTTGATAGCCAGTCTGTAACAGATGATGAGGTGGGGCTTGCACTCATATGGCGGCCCAAAGAAACAGCAGTTGGTGGGGTAAAGATCACTGATATTATTCCTACTTAATCATGAGGGCTTTAAGATGTAGAGAAACATCATAAATGAGGAATTTTACATTTTAGGAGATCTTTGCTTATGCTTCACACAAAAGTTGAAAAGAAAAAGTCTTTAGCTAGAAAATGACATTTTCCTAACAAAACAGAGATCCAAATTCAAGGGCAAGGCCATTTAAAATTGTAGGACACCTGGAAACAGAATAATCTTAGGAAAATGCAGCTCTTTCATTTTCAAATTAATAATATTCATACACTAACTTGAATTAAGCAATTATTGAAGAGGTCACTGAGAATCTAAAGAAAGAGACAAGGATAAGCTTCGGTAATGAGAGTTATTAACTCAATGCACAATGAGGCTTTTACAATTTTCATGATTTTTTGAAAATAGTTTATATTAGTAAGCACTTAAAATATCTGTCCTAATCACGTAAGAAAAGCTCTTCATCGTGGCTTTCAACAGGCCTGCCTAGACCTTATCCAAACAACCATATTCTGAGTAAACTATCAAATTAATAAGCTTTCCTTTAGCTCGACTGTAACAAGGATAATGACCATTATTTACTGCGTACTTTATTAACCATCCCCTACACTACCAAGTGATGGTCCTCTTTTCCTGGATAAGCACAGAGAGGCAGAGCACCTAGAGTAACAAACTATGCCATTAAACCAAGAGCCAGGTAGTTATGGGTACTACCTTGTGCTCTTCACATTATTATCATCCTCCTAATAAGCAGCAAGGTAGGTATTAATATCCCCATGTACAGATGAGAAAACCAAGGATCCGAAGTTAAAGTTAATTTTCCACCTGTAAATTACTGTCAAATAGTAAAAGAATCAGGCTTTATATTAGTCCCACGGGTCCTAGCTTCCTAATTCATTAAGTCGCTTACTTACTGTTAAGGGGGAAAAATACATAGAAATCAAGAGTATATAGAAATCAAGAGTAAATGGGCAACATTTTTGTTACCACTCCTTTCCTTCTTAAATCTAATTAACCCATTGAATGGAACATGCTTTCCATGACAACAGAAGTTTTGCATAAACCCTAACTGCATGTCTATTTCTAGGTTGTACATTACCATTTATTTGAGATCAGGAGGAACTTTATTTACAATGAAAGGGTAAGAAGTTTTGTGCGCTTTGTAAAATGGTCACATCTTAGTCTTGAATAGTGCAAACCCAGTGATTTACCTGGTTGTTGTTGGTTTTTAATAAGGGTGGTGGGGGTTCGTGATGTAGGGGCGAAGAAGCAGAACTGCTTTCACTATCGCTGCCATCGCTTAAGCTTACTCTGAAAAGAAACAGAGAAGTCATATGTATCATTACAGATGAAAAACTATGGAAACAGTGCAGAGAGTGAAATATGTAAACCCTCTGTGCCTTGAAAACGTGCTTTAATTTCTACAACCGCTACCCGTATCCATGCTTATTTTGTATCTGGAACTGTGTTGTGTGTTAACCTGCTATTTTTCATGTAATGATCCCTATTTCACAGATGAGAAAACTGAGACTAGGAGAGACTAGGTCACACACCTAGGGTCACAGAAGTAAAAGTGGTTCATTTAGGACTCAAACCCAAGCAAGGTAACCCAAAGCCTGTGCTCAGCCACTAAATTTAGCAGCCTCATTTATTTATTTATCTCCCTGCTCCAGCTCCACCCACCTACTACTATCAAGCATGTCACCCAGGCTTGTAGAAGGTCAACTAAATTACATAGTTTGTAAGTTACTACCTTTTAGTCCCCTTCCCCCCTGCCTCTTTGCTACAGTTGAAAATTTTACAAATATAGCTAAAATACAGATTTCAGGAGTGGAAACAACTGCTAAAAAGAATGTGGACAACAGCCTTGTATGACTGACAGCTCAGGAGACATCTGAGGATGGAATGTGTAAAGCTTCTCATGCTAGAAGCATGGCCACTCATTTCTACTATGTCCTTAGGTCTGACCACTGAAACAATTTATTGGGAATATACTAGAGCAGTGTACAGAATGTGGAATTATAAGTGATATGAATTGCCATCTGATAATGTGGAATTATGCTTTAGAAAAATACAATGGTATCTTTCAACAACTAAAGACAATAAAAGTATCATCCACTTCCCTAAGTTTTTCTTTTCAGAACACAATGAAATTCTCTTCTAGCCAAAATAGAAGACATTTCTTTATTCTACTCTGCTGACTACATGTCCTCCTTCAGAAATGCCCTTCCGTGTTTGCTCCCTCTCTTCTGTGATGCAGTAACCTAATGTAACATTCTTCTCAGAAACACAAAACGCTTTAGAAATCTGGATGGTTTTCCTCTTCCTCTGAATAGGCAATCACATTCTAGCTCTATAATATATTCAGATAGACAAGATACAAGATAGGAAATGAAAAGAATACTGGGACACCCTTTCAGCAAAAACGAATAGAACTTGTTTTTCTTAACTAAATTACACTAATGAAGTGTTCAGTTGAAGCGCTGCTTTAAAATGCTCCTTGACTGAAGTGGAAGGCTGAGTAGTTAAACTGATTATGCAGTTGAGACTTCACAAGTGCAGTGAAGATCAAATGTTACGCTGGCGCTGCTGTACTAACGGCACGTGTCGGGCAGAGAGAAAAGAAGAGCACCTCCAGCAATGTGCCTGGCATCGGAGAGCTCACAAACATGTCCGATCTGACCCACACTGACTCAGGGGATGGGATGCCAAGCAGCTGGGCAACAGCTAATCAGAGTATCTAGATCTTCTCAATAACAGTAACTTGGGTAATTGTCTAAATAGGTCAAGCATTTTTCATCAGCCAAAACTGAGAGCAGCCAGTGGTCAGGATTTTGATTGTTGTACAGTCCTCACCTCCAAGTTTCAGTCCATTTTTAGGTCTTTTTGCCCTAGCAGTGTCCTTCATGCCAAATTAAAGACTTCTGAAGGGAAATGATATAAGGCTATGGCCATACAGTTTCTTGTTTTCTCCTGTTTAAAATGAACACAGCCCTAGATGGTATGGCTCAGTGAACAGAGCGTTGGCCTGCCAAATGAAGGGTTTAATTCTGGTCAAGGGCACATGCTGGGTTGTGGGTTCAATCCTCAGTAGGGGGCATGTATGAGGCAGCCAATCAATGATTTTCATCGTTGATGTTTCTATCCCTCTCTCTTCCTCTCTGAAATCAATAAAAATATATCTAAAAATAAAATGAATACAGACAGGTGAACTTGGGAGACAAGCTAGGGAAAGAAGTATTGAGGGATCTGATAGGAATACACAATTAAGAGCCTCTTCTAAAAGGACACTCAGAAATTGCCATTTGGGAAACATGGTCTGTCCGGTTTGGACTCAGATCACATTACTTTTAGCAATTTTAGAGCCTTCTAAATCGTAATGAATAATGGGGAAAGATTTACTGCAATATATTAAAAATGTAATTGGATTTTAAGTTCAAGTACATTCTTTTTTTTTTCCTACTCAAAACACATTAAAGTAAGCATGCCTATTTGTTTTCCTCATGATAAAGAAATAAAATCCTCAAGGCAATTTCAAGCTGACTATTAATTATAAGTGACATGAATTACCATCTTATAATGTGGAATTATACCTCACAGCATTAAAGCTACTTAAGGAACCTAATTGTCAGCACACTTTAAAGGAATTTATTTTCTGGAAAACACACAGGTGATCCTCATTTTAATTAGGTCACACACATAATTCACTGACACCAATTATGTATTTCTAACTACAAACAGCAAACACATTTCCTCAAATTCTGAGACTACCTACAGCAATGGATATACAAACTCTTCAAATGAAAACAGAGTTTAGTTCAGCAATCAGGCTTGCCACCTTGGCATATATTTTCAAGAACAAGGACTTCTAGCCTGGTCAGTGTGGCTCAGTGATTGAGTGTTGACCTATGAACCAGGAGGTCACAGTGCAATTCCAGGTTGGGCACATGCCCTGGTTGCCACCTCCATCACCAGTGGAGGCATGCAGGAGGCAGCCAATCAATGATTCTCTCTCATCATTGATGTGTTCATCTCTCTCTCCCTTTTTCTTCCTCTCTGAAATATGTGTGTGTGTGTGTGTGTGTGTGTGTGTGTGTGTGTGTGTGTATTTAAAAGGACATCTAATAGGACATTTCCCCTATAAAAATTTTAAAGGAAAAACCTCTCCCTTCTGATAAAAGTGGTAAATGGTTCCCTGTAGAGGTGAGTGCAAGCATGCCAAAGTGCCCCAAGTTAAAACAAATGTGGCCATTTACTGCCATTGTTTTGGTGTTTCACACCTTGACTGTGGTTTCACTAGTTGGTATAGTAAAAATGTCTGATTCTATTGCAGAAAACCTGTTTCCTTTCAAGACACTCACCTGCGACTTCGGCTGCCTCCTCTATTTACAGGTCTCTCCATTTCGGAGTCATTGTCATTATCCTCTGCCTCATCTGATTCCTCCTCATTGTCGTCAGAATGCAGATCTTTCATTATAGACCTTAAAGGACCTGAGTAATGATAGAGAACCACAGGCAATCAAACATAATACTTCAAACACACTTAGCCATATTAAACACACCAGCACTGAACACTGCTTAAAAAGAACCATCACCATATATATTTATACAATTTACAAGACAAGTTTAGTAGTTTCTAGAATGAAACCCCTGCCAAACACTATTGTTTTCATAACAGATGCCCTACGTGTTCACTAGAAAAACTATTTCCTAGGAATGTTTTTCTATGAATTTTTCCTTCCCTTAAAAAAAAATCCCCTAAAAAGAAACAGAAAGATCTATTAGTAAATTGAATGTTTTGTTAGGTTAATCCATGTATTGAAAAGTTGAGACTAATAAATCACCATGGTTGTAACTTGTTCTTGGCAATGCTGCCTTTGTGAGGTAGTTTTTGATCTATTAAGGTTTAGCTATTCCTTTTATTTCAAGGTCAATTTCAGGTCAAGCAAGCATTTCAGTCAAGTTCAGATTATAAAGTATTTCAATTCCAAGGTGTAATGTCCTATCTCTGATCTTCATATTGATCTTGGACACAATGTCTAGTTACAATAATTTTGTGCAGCCAATTTTTAATCTAACTTTTAAAGAAATCCCTGGCAAAATACCAGCATATATTTACATAAATAAAACTGTAATAAATCGGTGCCCAGAAAATTCAAGAGAGTATGTAGCATTAGACTGAAGAAAAAACAAAAATCAAGTCGTAATTCATTTTATTCTAGAATAGAACAAAACCAAAACCAGAAGAAGAAGAAGAAGAAGAAGAAGAAGAAGAAGAAGAAGAAGAAGAAGAAGAAGAAGAAACCCACATAAAAACTCAGTAGTGTGGCTTATTTTCACTTTACTACCCTACATGTAATGAACACACAATAGACACTTTTAATCTTAACTGAAGAGATTGTAAAGAGAGGCACTTCCATTCTGGATCAGGCAAGTCCTAAAGCCTAATCAAATACAAGTATCTGAGCTACCATTCACTCAGTTCTAAAATAAGTCCTGACTCTACAATCTCACATTCTTCAAAGCCCAAAGTTCTCTGCTTTTGTGCAGGGCTTATACCTTTGGAAGTCAGTGGAACAAGAAATCTGAATAGGCCCAGTGACCAGTGTCTTTTACTTTTTCCTGGAAGCTTAGCCTTAGCCCAAACACATACAACAATTTAATCCCTTTCAAAACACACAAGGCCATCAGGAATTCAGTGTGGTCAATGGAAAAGGCAATGTACAACATGATGCTTAAAAACAAGTGATTCCTCCATATGACTTCCCTTTTCATGATTAAATTTTTTTAAATAAAGGATCCCATACACAAAAGTGAAAAATGTTTGTAATGTTCTGTTTTAAAATTTCTTTCAAAAATGTCTTAATGTTTAAATTTCTGAGTTTGAATAGCAAATCTATATGTAGGATGTCCCAAAAATAAATGTATACACACTTTGAATAATTGTAAAGGCAGTGTTTATTTAAATACATTTCATTTTCAAAATGTAATAGAATTTATAGACATAGTATGTGTATGTGTATATATATATATATATATATATATATATATATATATATATATATATAGTGTGTGTTTGTGTGTATGTGTATGTATGTGTTACTCAACAAATTAGCACTTGCCAAAGAGAAAGGTTTATTAATCTGTAGAAAAATAAACAAGTAAAATGAAAGATGTCCAGGAGGGAGAGTAAAAAGCGCTTTCTCTATGTCAAAGCCTTCAAGTCCAGCTTTTGCTATCGCATTTCCGCTGGGAACTCCCTGGAATGGGCTGTGTCTATAATCCTTTTGTAAAATGAGACTCTGAAGGCAGGGACTGGAGAAAGGGGAATTTCTGGAGGCTGGCCTCATACATCAGAACAATACTCAAGTGCATTCCTAGGGGAAATAAATACGACTACATAAAAGCCAAGTTATCATTCAAATAATAAAACAGTAGAAAATAGGCCATAAATCAACTCATTAAGATGTTTTATGAGAAAAATGTCTCTTGTTTGCCTGGGAGATGCTGATACCTTGTTGCCTCGTCTGGGATGGTGTGAAGCTGGAGCTGGAGCTGGAACTGGAACTGGCAGGACTGGGCTGTTCAGACTTTAAAGAAGAGAAAGGTACCATCAATATATTTTATGGGACATCATTATATCTAGTATTGAAAATAATATTGTTCCTCAAAAAATATCATGTTCAGCAAAAACAGCCCTACGCTACACAAGAAAAGTGACAACACATTGCGTTGTATGTCAAATACACTAACCCAGGAGAATCAGATGTTCTTTCATTTTGACCACCATATTTTACTAGATGCAGCCACAAGAATATAAACTCCAGGATAAAGAGATGAACACCTGGGCATTACATAAGGAAAGAACCTGGCTTTAATTTCACTCCTATGTTTACTACTATCCAGATCTCTTTCTAAAAGATACCCTTTCTGCAATGTTTGATTGACTCATCTGGTTAAAACATAGTGGTAATGAGGCCAAGGTCATTAGTTCAATCACATTATGAGCCAGTTAATTTCACTCTGGTCCAAGGCCATGACCCAAGCCTAACCCCATTCATCCACAGTTCACAAACGGAGGCCAATGTTCACAAGACCTGGCCAAATCCCACCAATGAGTCGGGGGGAAATGTTGCCACTACTTAAGAAAAGAAAACAACCCTTTAGTTCCACACAGCCTATTGATGCAGGGAAAAGGCATCAAACACAAACCTCATTCTTTCACTCATAGTGAATTCTCCTCATCCTTTAATATCAAAACAAGGGCCACAACCTCTTTGATCCACCCAATTAACTGAGTTCTCATCCTTCTCCACCTCTACTGAAAATACGGACCATTTTTGTGCTCATCAGATATGCTGCAGTATTTTGCTACTTCTGATGTGTGTCATTTATCTCCAGTAGATTGCCAGCAATTGAAAAATTTGGAGTGGGGGTTTTGTCCTGGGCTTCTTAACCCCTCACACTCGGCATAAAATATTCCATATAGCAACCACTCTATATCTGTGACTGAAAGTAGCATATGCCAGTAAGGATGGGAAAATAAAATACATGTTCAGAATTATGCAAAGAAACTGATCATACCACCAACACATTTAAGCCAAATTTATTTTAGAATAACTTAATAAGATTGATAAATTTGGTTGTGTGGGCTATTTATATCCTATTTCTAATGTTCTCACAGTCTCAACTTCATACTCAGGTTATTTAAAAAAATATTGGAGGTCTTCTCATGTACAAGAGATATCTTTTTACTTTGCTCAATAGGTGCCCAAGTTTATCAATGCCATATGGAAGACAAATTAAAAAGAGCACAATCAAAAGCCATTAAATGAGGATGAAAATCTCAGTTCTGTTGATATGGCAATTTCTCACCACTGATTTTTCTCATCTCCCCTCCCGGCACGGAACCCCCACCCACTCTGCTTCAAGCAACACCAAGCTCACAGACTGGGACACAAGGAAGCACTTTCAGGCATTCCTCATGCACACTTCACATCCTCGGGCTGGATGGGAAAACAGGTGTCAGCAATCTACCACTCACTCTGCAGGAAAAGAGCCAGACAGGATCTCTAATGAGCAGCAGGCGGCCCACCAACCCTTCACCTCGGCAAGATTTACTTGATATTTGCAGTACAATGTCCTGCACGTTGCTGTTTGCGGCCCTCAGAGAAGCACTGGTTTACAAGCGCACAGGCCTATGTGAGGCACCCTTCATTTCCGTGGAGTGGCTCTTCCACTGTGAGGCAACACGGAGAGTTACACAACTGAAAGGGCATCCAGTTAGCATTTATGTGCGATGGCAGCTGCAAAACATTTCTCCCTCTGTCTGAACAGCACTCCTTTTCCTAGCCAAGCTGCTCTTTTCAGTCATGAAAAGTATCTGTAAACAGTATTATCATTTTTTTTTGATAGCTCTGGAAACCATTTGGGCACCAAGAAAGAGGTTTCCTTCGAGTGAGGGGAGAGAGCTGATTCCCCATCCTGTCTGAACAGCACACGTTGCACTGAACTTAAAGCCGATCTACCAGAGCTGTGTGCTAGGAGTGAAACTAATGAGGATAGCAAGAGAGGATGGTGGCCATCTCTACAACTACCCCACGCTAAACTTGAACCATCTGTCTGCAGCATCATGGCCATGCCAGAACCAAACCTGCAGGCTGCCTTTTTTTAGCTTCTTAACCATCAACAAGGTTAATAATTTCACAGTTGCTAACCATTAGAAAACTGACAAAGAGTAAAAAACATAATACAACAGGGGGAAAAAGGCTTTTTAAATTCAACGTTTTCCATTAACACTCTGCCTCATCCACAAAGCATTTAAGGAGGTTTATAGCAGAAGACACATTTTAAAGAATGAGACTATTAATGTAGAAAGCTTAATACCATAGAAGTGGATAGAGAAGGATAAAATGTTGACTGGAAAACAAACAGCAAATGTCCTGGAAGCTTTTTGCAACCAGGATAAGGACTCGTGAAATTTTGGAGCTGAGGAGACCTTTGATGGAAGAAGTGATTCTCTTCCATGGGCACTGAATTATCTGCCAGACTTGTTAGCCTGCAGAATCCCACCCCCGAGCGTCATTTAAAAGTCTGAGGTGGGGGTGAGGACCTAGAGTCCTTACAAGTTCCCAGGTGATACTGATGCTGCTGTCCCGTGGACCAAGCAGACTTGAGAGAATACTGATCAAGGATGTAGAGATTCATAGCCATGAATATGAATCAGATGGAGGGATTCGGTACATCAAGAGAACTGATTCAATAGGTTTGGTGTGGGGATCCAGGCATGTTTATATTTTAAAAGCTTAAAAATGATATGAAAAATCCATATTGAACACCATTCATATACTAGGTTAATCACAAATTTTTTTCTAAAGGCAAAACAAAATGTTTTTGAATATATCTTCAAATTAACATGGCATAAAAAAAAAAGCACCATGAGAAAAATTGGAAACATTGATTTATCCAGAGAGAGCATTCCTGCATACTCTTCAAAGCATATTGCAAGAAAGCACCTTGACAGAATACAGCTAACACTCAAGAAAAACATTTATAAAGCATGTCCTGGTGGATAGACTTCAAACTAGCCTGAGAGACCAGGAGAGAATTCAACAAGATGTTAACTGCTCAAAAAAGCCATTCTGCTACTAGATGAGGCTGACACAGTCTTACATTTGATCAGTCCAACAAAACAGAGCTATAGCTCACTTACATCTGTATTTTATTTTGTAAAAAATCAGATTTACCCTCCAAAAACACAAATTCTGGATGATTATATAAACTAGGAAAGATTATTGGCTTTACAAAATCCTATATAATAAAAGCCTAATATACAAATTGTCTCCTCGACTGAGAGTTTGACCAGGAGTTTAACCGCTCACTATGATGTCGCTGACCACCAGGGGGAGGTGCAGAACATGGTGGGTGTCGGTGACACTGTGCTGGCAGCAGGCAGCAGGGGAGGCACTGCCGGCCCCAATGGGCCCCAACAAGAGCTGGACCGTGGTGGGATGGTGGAACAGGTAAATTGGTGGCGTCAGGCCAAGGCAGGAGAGAGTAGGGCCCAATCACCTCACCGATCATGATCACCCTGCAGATGGTGACCAATAGTGGTGGCGGGGGTGGAGCCATGCCCAGCTCCCAAATGCTGAGGAAGTCAAATGGGGGGGCCTGATGACTCAGGCAGACAGGGGCACATGAGGCCAGGGACCCAGGTGCTGCCCATGACCCAGAGTTCAGCTGGGACCTGCCCATCCACACCAGATGCTCGTGCTTTGATCGCCGGCCAGGCCTAGGGACCGCATCTGTGCACAAATTTCGTACACAGGGACTGTAGTAGTCACATAAACAGGGCTAGATTAAGAACTTCATAGGCCCTCCAGATTGAAAAAATGATGGTACCCGCATTTTCCTAAGTGTATATGTGCCAAAACTGAAGTGTGGGGGAATTTCAACGAGGTTCTGATTTTTCCCCTAATTTGATAATGCTTTTGGAATATCAAAATTCTTCTGACTAAAACAAATGTTTTGTATCTTCTTTCTGATGCCCTTAAGCATATGCACAGCTGACCTTCTGAGTAATCAAACCCTAGGAATGAAGTTTTTTGAGTGGTGTGCCCATGTGATAAAAGTACAGGCTTAAGGATTTCAAATTCTATAGCTTGTGGGTATGTTTTTGGGAAGACTGCTCATATAGAAGTGTTACATTGATATTATAAAGTAAAACTCCTAGTCCACTGCTGTTATAATAACTAATCAACCTTTGGTTGCTACTATTATTTACAATAGATCCAATTCCTCTGTGGCCTAAACCAAGATAAATCTTTACTACCAAAACAATGGGCCTACCAAGATTTGCAATGCAATCTTCAACATTAAGTGGCTATGCAAAATCATTTTGTAATGGATTTTCTACGGAAGATTACTTTTGTCCAACACAAGTAAGAAAAACTACATGTTTACAATTCCTAAAAAGTTAAGTACTTCAAAGAGAACACCTGTCAAGGTAAGTCACACGAGAAAACTTGTAAAAAGCATGTTCCAAACACTGAAAGCAGACTTCCTCCTTAGGTAATCAGAAGATAAAAGTTGTTTCATCTTGTCCAATAAGCAACTATATTTATAAACACAATTCCAATTTGATCTTTAAGCCAATCAAAATTAAAAAAGGGAGGAGGTGAGAATAATGTACACCTTTCATCAGGGGGAAAGAGGAGACTATAGTATAACAAGTAAAACAGAAATTATTTTAGACACATTGCTCCATTTCTTTCATAAAATTTATACCTAGTTTAGGGAAAAATACAATAAAGATTATCTTTTCTTTGCACAAATATCCAGAGAGACTGTGTTAAGTAAGAGTACTACTCAAAGAAGAAAACACCAATATGACACACTTTATTTACTTTTCTGTTCAGTTTTCATGAGTGACTGAAGAACTAGGTTCTATTAATTTAGTCTTTCCTTCATTAAAATTTATAATCAGACACTTTGTTTTTGCCTAGCATAAAAAAAAGCCACTGGTAATGGAGGGATGAGGACACACATATAATTCCCTAATCAATAAAGAAATTTTTAAAAAAAAACCACTGGTGCAGTCACTATGGAAAACAGTATGAAGTTTCTTAAAAAAAAAAAAAATTAAAAATGGAACTCCCATTTGACCCAGGAATCCCACTTCTAGGAATATATCCCAAGAAATCAGAAACACCAATCAGAAAGAATATGTGCACTCCTGTGTTCATAGCAGCACAATTTACAAAAGCTAAGATTTGGAAACAGCCTAAGTACACATCAGCAGATGAGTGGATTAAAAAAACTATGGTACGTGTACACAATGGAATACTACACTGAGGTAAAAAAGGAACTCTTACCATTTACAACAGCATGGATGGAACTGGAGAGCATTATGCTAAGTGAAATAAGCCAGTCAGAAAAAGACAAATATCTCATGATCTCACTCATTTGTGGAATATGATGAACAAAATAAACTGATGAACAAAAACAAATCCAGAGACATAGAAGCATCCAACAGATAGTCCAACCTCAGAGGGAAGTCGGGGGGGAGGAGGATGAGAGAGAGACAAGACATCAACCAAAGAACTTGTATGCATATACATAAGCATAACCAATGGACACAGATAGTAGGGGTGTGAGGGCATATGCTGGGGATGGGAATGGCCGGGGTGAGGTCAATGGGGGGAAAAGGAGACATATGTAATACTTTAAACAATAAAGAATTAAAAAAAATTTTTATTAATGTATTACATGTATACATATCTTCCCATTCCCCCTTCCATGCATACCTTAACCCCCCAGTGTCTTGTGTTCATTGGTTATGCTTATATGCATGTATACAAGTCCTTTGGTTGATCTCTTAACAATAAGGAATTTAAATTTTAAAAGACACTTTAAGGACTGATAGACGTTAACTAATGTCATTTCCCAACATACAAATGTATCAAATCACTGTTATAACCTTAATAAATATACATCAATTATATATCAATAAAAGTGAAAAAAGACTACCTCATTTAATTTCTCTTATATAAAAACTTTTATAACTCAACTTTAAAATATACAATTAATTGTAAAGAAAAAGGACATACATATAACATTAATTCTAAGCAATTGTGGAAAATGTTCTTCATATTAATGCATTCTGCTTACCAATTTCCATTAATAGGTAAAGTACTGTGAGAACTATGTCAATAAAAGGTTAAGGTCAAAGTTAAGCAAACAAACAAGTATTGCTAAGTTATAAAATAGCACTTAGGTTAAATTAATCTGAAAAGATTGACACAAGAGTAAATTGTCAAAAGGCTGGAAAGAAGAGAACTTTTATTTCCATGTAGTTTTACATTAATAATTGCTTCACAATAGATAAGCTAAAAGCATAAAACTTTATCATATATAAAGGTGTATGAAAAAAAGATTGGACAATCATCTGTCAATAACTATAACCTCCTAATGCATCTTTGTGTAGCTCTATCATATCTTATTTCATTTGCTCTACCATGAGCAAGGAAAGTGTTATGGACTAAATCTGTCTTTCCAAAATTCATATTTTGAAGTCTTTACCTCCGTGTGATGGTATTTAGAGATTGGGCCTTTGGAAGGTAAATAGGTTTATATGATGTCAATGAAGAGAGGGCCATCAGGATGGGATTCATACCCTTAATTAGAAGAGACACTAGAGAGCTTGCTCCCTCTCTTACTCTTCCCACAGTGAAAAGACATCCAGCTGTAACCCAAAAAGAGAGTCTTCACATGGGAATCAAACCAGCCAGCACCCTGATTTAGACTTCCCAGCCTTCAGCAATATAAGAAATGAATCCTGTTATTTATGCAACCTAGTCTGTGATATTTTTTTATAGCAGCCCAAGCTGACTAAGATAGCAGGATATACTTTATTCTCCCCATTCTATTGATGATGGAAAGAAGTACAAAAAGATGAAGTGATCAGTGGGTAATACTTAGGTGGATTAGAAGCAAGTTTTCTATCTTTTAATCCAGTGCTACTACAGCTATTAACTTGGAAAAAGTGTAGTTAATTTAAAGCAGTTATGAACACAGTAACAGCTATTTACAACACTAGAGTCAGGGAATCAAGTTTTCTATGTTACTGTAAAAGATGTACTGAATATCCCACCATCCATAATGGACATCTGATGGGCATCCAAAGCAAACCAGTAGTAAAACAAAACCTCTTATCTTTAGGTCTGAATGTGTCTGTATCAAACGTTCCTAACATTTGTTCAACAGATACTAAAATGATCCTGGCTGCTCACCTCACTACTTTGATAGCTTTGTTTATAAAAGCAAGAGAGTTTCTCCTCTGAACTGTCCAAATCCTCTTGACTTTATTGGCACTGATCAAGATGACTGACAAACCCATCAGGAATAGACTACAACCATCTATTTTATTTGCCTTCAAAGGCAATCTAATCTCTTTTCCCAATTTCTCTATATAATTCCCATAACCTCCAGAAACAAATAATGCTTTCAATAACCCGACCATAGCTCTTTCTTTGAAAGCAAGGTGAAACTGGGATAAGGACCCTGGAATAGGAAATGGCAACCTTCATTTCTAGATAGTTACTTTAGTCCAGACCACAGGGAAGGCTCTTCTTTCTTTGGGAAACCCTTTCCATTTGTAAGTAGTATGACAAGTTGAATGAACTTAATGTTACATTAGAATCCTATGTAGCCTTTTGGGCCCTGAAATTACTAAAAGCTATATTTATGAGCATCCTTCTCTGGTGACAGAGAAAAATCTTAAGAATTACCCTTCTTGCTAAAACTGGTTTGGCTCAGTGGATAGAGTGTTGGCCTGCGGACTGAAGGGTCCCAGGTTAGATTCCGGTCAAGGGCATGTACTTTGGTGGTGGACATATCCCCAGTAGGGGGCGTGCAGGAGGCAGTTGATCAATGTTTCTCTCTCATTGATGTTTCTAACTCTGTATTCCTCTCCCTTCCTCTCTGTAAAAAATCAATAAAATATATATTTTTTTAAAAAGAATTACCCTTCTCTACTGTTAACAAAACAGGAAAGGTCCTTATTTCTATTATATTTTCCACTTACAGACAAAATCATCCTGGATGCTGAGATAATTGGCTTTATATACTAGGTGCCTCTCGGTTTTCACAAATTCGTTTGCTTTGTTATTGTTGTCATCTTCACTATTATTACTATTAAATGTCGTCATCATTTGTACCCATCATCCCTGTCTGAGAACATAAAATCCCATTAGGAAACGAAATGGCCTTGGGGAATAAGGACCTTTAAATCTTTCCATAAGACTTTTTTCCACACTTAGGGATGGCTATAATTTTTTTTTAGCTTTCTCTATTTTAACAGAAAAGCCTAGTCTTTTATCTCTCATCACCAGTTGTACTTTGAAGGCTGCTTGCTACTCACTATTGTGGTCAGGACATGTAATCTGTCAAAATATCCAGTTGTTGCAAGATAGTGTATATGCCAGATGTATTCTAAAATCACTCTCTTGTTAAGAAATTTAGGAATGAGAAATCATTTGGAAACAAGACCATTGACAGTTGTACACCTATCAGCATGTTGTTATTCCTTGAGCAAAAAGACTGTGTGCATAAAAGTTGAGTTTCACAACTGGCCATTAATGTGTTTTAAAGGTGGTGGGTAGAGAAGGTAAAAAGTTACAAATGAAAGGTTTCAAGCTATAATGCTACATGAAAGAGAAATTGGGGGGAAAAAGTTTTCTATAGAATTTCTTCATAATTAACTGTTATTGAAACAGATCAGTGAATATCAAAACACCATTGATCATCAGTTAACTAAAACGTCCTGAAACCACTGTCAGAACAACTATTCAGTTACTCATGAAATAACCCACCTGTGCAGACTACAAAAAGCCTGAAATAATGGAAAAGTATTATTGTATTCTCTCTATGTAGAGTGTCCCCCCAAAATTATACACACTTTACAACTGATAGCTCACTTGATATTTCTTTCTTTTCATATTTAACCTATTGAAATTAATAATTATTCAAAGTGTGTATACATTTTGGGGGGTCACTGTATAAGGGCAGTATTAAATTGAACAAAATCCTAAAATATACATTACTTGTGTTTATGCTGTTTTGGATTCTAAAATTTTAAGTATTAAAGTACCTTAAATAGAACAAATTAAGGGTATCATAAAGGTGGTAATTAGTTAAAATGAACTAAAACATAGGAACACCTGAAAAGATCATCTTGACAAAATATTTAACTGCATTTCCTTATTAACTTTAGACCTTTTTAAAAAATGACTCACTTTAAATGGTGATAGGACATTTGATTGACACCAATAGTATCTTTGTAGGCTTACACAAATGTCAAGAAGCTTTATTAACTTTAATCATTTGACAATGTCAGAGAATTTCCCCCCCATTAAATGTGAAGCTTAGATTTACTGTCACAGCAGCAGCAAGAGTTCTTCCTTATTTTTTTCTCTTTCTTTTCTTTTTCTTTACTTTTTTTTCCTTTTTCTTTTTTTGTTAAGACCTTATTTCCCTGGTACTCTTGACTTCCAAAGTGACCAAAGGAAAAAAAAAGTGTTGATTTAAAACTGTCCAGTCATCACCAGGTCAAAAAATGCAACATTTCTTATTATCAGTCTATAAAATAAAGACTGTCAATAGCTGCAAAGATATTTCTTTATAAGCCTTTTATCTTACAAATTAGAACAACAGTCCACTTTCCAGACAACATACTTGAAACCTTTCTTCTAGATCAGGCCATTCACAGTTCCTTGGCTGTGGGTATACAACAGCAATGTTCAACATTTTTCATGTCATGACACACGTAAACTAATTACTAAAATTCTGTGGCACAGCAAAAATATATACCTTTTGCTGATCTGACAAAAAACGCTAAAATTTTAAAAACATATATTTTTATTGATTTCAGAGAGGAAGGGAGAGGGATAGAGAGAAACAACAATGATGAGACTCACTGATCAACCGCCTCCTGCATGCCCCCTAAGGGGGATAGCGTTTATAACCTGGGCATGTGCCATGACTGGTTCATAAGTCGATGCTCAAATACCGAAAACATGGGCTGGGCTAGATGTAATTTGGATTCATTCACACTGGACAACTATTGTTGTGTTGGCTGTTGTTATTTTTTTATTTGACAATCTAAGGGAAAAGAGGTCAGTGTCCCTGACTATATAGTCTGGTATTACATATTTTAAAAATTCTTACAGCACACAGGTTGAAAATCACTGGTATACACAGGGATGAATATAAGATAATCCATAGGAGTAAAATAAAATAATAGAAACTTTATTCAGATTTATTTTGTCTTTTCCTTTTAAATTTTCAAGTTGTTATATGTGCTTTCTTGTTCATGTTAGTATAACTATTACTACAATCTCAAAATATACATTTATTTAGTATAACTATTACTACAATTTCAAAATATACAATTTATACCTAAGAGAGATGAGTTTTTATACCGACTCTATAGACAATTATTGGTTTTAGTTCTATAATTTACCTACTCAATTCTTATTATATAACATAGATTTCAAATTCTGGAGTGATATGGGCTAAATGTGCAAGGCAGTATTACTATAATTTACTCTGAGGCTATCTAATTTTTGTCTTTTTATATTTCATGCTCAAAATTAACACATATGTTAAAATTTAATTTTTAAGTTAAACAGAAATGCTGTAATATAGTTCCTTGTTAAATATGAGATATAAACCTATTTAAAAGATTTTATAATGTGCATAAATGTGAACACAAGAAACACAGAATACCTTCTATATATGACCTGCCACCCCACTCCCTGGAACTTGAAATAGTTCTCATTGTGGCCTCCTTTGAGAGTTCAGTGTTATAGTGTGCGCTGAAATTACATAGTATTAAGAGAAACCGAAATTTTTATGAACAGCTTAACATCTAAATATGCTACACTTACATTCACTTTTATTTAAAATGTCAAGTACTAACCAACAGTTTTAAGTCCCTTTATTTTATGAAAATAAACTTAAATAGCAAAAAAATACAGCATATTTAAGAGACTGTTCTGTGAAAACATTAGGAGGTAGATTTGTTTTGTTTTGTTTTGTTTTGTTCTCAGTGTACCCCTTCTTAAAATATGGTATTTAAAATCAACACATTCCCTATTAGTAATATTAGATTATTGTCAAGAATAGGATGAATGCTGCTGCTTATTGGGCCTAAAGAAACCTACATCTCCATGCACACATCTTATATAAGCCTAACAGTTGCTTTTCTTCATAAATCAATCTATTGTTGTACTTCATAATGAGAAGGCAGATTTACTGCCTTTTATCGCATTTTCTCACCATCAGAAAGATGCCTATTTGGGTAACAGAACGTTTCTCTTCTTTAAGGGTGTTTGGGATTAGGGAGGCAAGGGCGAGAACCTTTAACATCTGCCCCCTTCAAGTGAATGACACCTCCAGTTCTCACAGCCAGGGTGCTGAGAAGCAAATACTTATATAAGTTGATACAGTTCTCTAACTTCAAGAAGCACAACACTTTAAATACATTGAGCACACATCTCTAAAACACACATTTGGGATTTGAAGGTTATACTGTAAAACTGTAGAACATATCATTTTGATTGCTAACACTGTCATTCAAATGCCACAAAATCATCACCACCGAACAATAGGAGTTTAGAATAAAGACCTCCAATTCCATCATCTTGAATTTTCTCTAAGCATGAAAACAAATTTAAAGTACTGGCTGGTAAGACTTTAGTAGTCTGTTGTATCAATATTGAGCATTAGTAACAAAATAGTTTATAATGTAAGGTTTACATTCTTCTGTTTTTATTTACTTAATTTATTTTTCCCTTAGGGGGAAATATTTAAGGATTGTGCACTTTAGACTTTAACTTAAAAATAAGAAAGATACTTGTCAGTATCTAATTCCTAACCATCTGCCTTTTAAAAATACACACACACAAACTCACCCACTCTCTCTAGTTAGGCTAGACATTCCTAGCAAGTAAGGAGATCTTGATGGATCTAAACAGACGTTTCAGTAATCACAGTTCTACTTTTGGAAACACAGCTATCTTTAGACAGGCTTCATGATTCCTACTAGAAAATGTAATCAACCATAAATTAAAACCAAATAGACACCATCCAAAACAAAACAAATAAAGTAGAGCAGGTACTGGATTCAAGAACTTATATTTTTGAGGGAAACTAAATTATGTCTTCTGTCCATGAATATGGAGTATTGCCTAGTGAGTGCATACTTTTTGTTATTCTGGGCTATCTTTTGTCACTTAAGCAATGCTTTCTGACAGTTTTACAGGCTGTTATCCCAAGGACTTCAGTATTTATGGCCTTTATTCACTTGGGCTTTCTGCTCTTATCCACTGGTTACTAATCACTAAATAGGTGGGTTTTTTTTTTTATGGGACTGAAATTAGCTCAAAGGATGTCCTTCAACAATGGCAGCTTAGGACAGCACAAGCTAAAGGTCTTCTCCTCGGCCTCTTCCTTGCTCTCCTCACTTTTCCTCTTAGACAAGTTAATGAGGGTTCAGATCCACGCTGTTCAATTAGAGAAATGGCACAGATGATTTACAGCATTCTTAGAGGATGGCTTGGAATTGTTTCTGAATTGATCCCCAGAAATCCATTCGATTTCAATATTTCAAGAGGGATTTAAAAGCCCAAACTTGTTTTTAATCTTCATGGAACATGAGCATTTTCTAGTCATAAAATCATTATTCAGGAACAGCTCAATTCTATACACCTTGCTCTTCACACTCATGTGTAAATGTTTCAAATACATACATTATATTTAAAATTTTTTGGAACATTTGCTTTATAATATGGCATTCAAATATCTTTCTGCATAGCCAAGGTTATGTACTACCTTTTTATTCACTACACTTAAAAGACCATGTGCTGAAAACACAGACTCTTCTTTCTACTTAGTCACATTTGACTTAAACACCTCCTAAAAGATTGGTTCTTATCTCATGAACAATGTGAAATGTGTAATTGATCATGATCTCTTTACCAGCTGGCTGCTAAAAACCTGAAAGTCAAATTAGTCTGAAAAGTGGTATTTTCTCATAAACTAAAAATCTGAAGGAAAACTAGAAATATTAACATTATTATTCTCATAAGTTTCCTGGTGAACTGAACAAATTGCACCATTCCCTGAGTGTGTGGGCTAAGCAATGGGGCAGGGGGAGGAGGAAAAGAAGGGAGAGAGAGGAAAGAAGGGAGGCTAGTTCTGAAAGAGCACTAAGCCGCCACCATCATACTGGAGACTAGAATTTACTAACTATGACTCCTCCCGTGATGAATGGGATTTGTTATGATCAGCTTCTGTTTTCTCTGAAATTATGCTGGAATGAAAACCTTTAAAAAGGAAATGTGCAAAACAAAGTTTCTTAAGCCTTTAGATATTTCCATGTCTGGGTAAAAACACGTATGTTCTTCCCCATGAGAAAAACAAATTTAATTTATTGTTTCGTATTTACATGAAATTACTTTGTATATGTATATATAACATTAACTATTTGGACATCAAGTGATTGCACTTAATTTATAGAGACCCATATGATAAATAAACATGATAAATGTTCTGGAATATAGTTCCAAGAGAATTTATTCTTGCTCATGAATGTGCATGCTGTGATATTCCAAATATAAGACTATGTACCTCTCATATTTCTCTAGGGAAAAAATGGTAGATCTTATTGCCCATGTGTAAAATTCACCTAATTCTGAATGAATGCTATGTTCTTTAAATTGTATTACTACTTATCTTTATGTTTGTCACATGTATTAATCTATAAGCCAAATTCTATTAAAACAGGCACATATAAATATCAAATAAATTAAAAATTAAATACATGTAAGAATGTACATAGTAATATTTTTTAGAAAATAAGATAGTCTCTCAAGGAAACAACATTTCCTTATGCAATTAAGTGATAACTAATTTTTTATCACATACTCTAGTGGTTAGATGACAAGGGTTGTTGGGTTTTTTTGGAAGTTTAATTTAACAGTGTTCAAATATAAGCATCTAAAAACATGTGAATAAAAAAATAAAAACATTCTGGCTATATGGCTTTTCAAAATATAAGCTATATAATTATGACAAAATGGAACAGTATGATTCAAAGATTCATTTTAGATCAGTTAGATATTTAGAAGTCTAATCCTCAGCATTTCTTAGAAAATAAAAGGTAGTGTAAATACAAAATCATGAATAGAAAAAAAACTGCAATTTCTTTAATATGCATTTCAAAAATCCCCAGGTAGCTAAAATACACCTAAATACTTAGAAGTCAGAGGAAAATGTTATTTTTTTCCTACCTTACATGAGTCTGGGAGGGAAATGCACTAGGACTCATTCCACAATGAAGTATTGAAAACCATAACTTCTCTTTTAAAACATTTTTTCTAATTTTTTAATAATAGGTTAAGGCATGTTATATGAACATCAGTGATCTAACATTGATAAAGTTTTCCGGAGTTCTTCTGGTTCTTTTCCTGAAACCCTATGTGCTTTTACTTATCTCATCATTTTCACCTTCCTACCTTTCACTACCTTATGTTAACATCCTAGAAGCTATCTTTCCTACATGGGTCCTGCTTTCTGTAAATAAACTTGACGTCCTTCTAGCCTTTAAAAATCAGAAATACAGCAAGCAAAGAAGTTCTCCTCACCTTATTTAAAAGAAAACAGAGTAGCCCGTCAGAAAAACAGAAGTGCCCCAAAGTTCACATTTGTCGGCTGGGAGTTGAGAGCTGTTAAGAAGGATCCTCTTGAAAAGAAAGAAGTCTCCTTGGGCACCCACATGTATATTTAGATTAGATTGGCAGTTTAAATGACAGCAAACACATGGTCATGACTTCCCAATTGCTCATTCATCCAACACACACACACACACACACACACACACACACACAGGCTAATCAGAAGCAAATGCCACCCCCCCCAAACTATTTCAGAAACTAGCTTCTTACATCTGATAGGACCGTATGTGTGGTAAGCATACATTCTGTTACAGAGATCAGATGTCAAACACTTAACTCTCTTTAGGATTCTCAGATCACATCGTTTTAATATTCTAGAAATCCCTAAAGTCAGTCAGACTCATCAACTTAAGTCAGTTGAGTAAACTCCCTGCGCTAGCCTACAGAGTTTTACGAAGCACCCAGTAAAGAAATGACCATATAAAGGCTCCTGGATCAGTTTGTCTTACGAGTATTCTGAGACTTGCCCATCCCATCAGAATAGCGCACCTATTCCATAAACAGGGTCAAGTCACTATTGAGAATCACATTGCCCTTAAGCAAATAAAGAGTGGTTGACTTAGAAGACAGAGATACCAAGCATGAATGTTAAACTGTTTATTACTAGGGACTCCAGTAACATTTTTAGTAAACATAATATGAACATATTAACATGTGTTAATGTGATGCAGAAAGCCAAAGGTTCTCCGGTAGAAGGACAGATTATAAGAACATGGCAAAAAGATTTTTAAATAATTATATTTTATTTTTGATATTAATTTTGTACTCAAATCTAAATGTAAGATACTTTGAAAACTCAATATGAGAGTAAAGATGGAAATAATGGAATAATAAAATAATTCAGACTCAGGTTCTGGAAATATCAGGCCTGTTTTGAATCCTGATTCTAGCTCTGTGACCTTAGCCAAGTAACATTATGTCTCCTTTCTTTACTTCTCAAGTGGGAAAATGAAATTAATGCTAGTAATAACTCATATAGTTACTATGGAAATGTAGATAATGCGAGTAAAGCATTTAGGACAGAGCATGGAATAAATAACTAGCTACCATTATCATCAATAAGAATAACTGTGAAAGTCTGAAGTAAGAAAAGCCAGGTCTGAGACTATTTGGCTTATTTACTCTCTCCCTCTATGATCGTCTTCCCTAAAATAGATTTGACACTTCAAGAAATAAGACTGATTCAAAATTTATTTTCCCTCAAACTAATCTTAAAGGAGGGAGCTGACAAATGCCTTGTTTTAATACCAGATCCATAAAACATTCTACAAAGGACTTCTTGCAAAAAAGAATAAATAAAGAAGAGAATGAAAAAATGGTAATCTAAGTATAAATTGCCTGGTCAAGTACTAATTAAAATTCACAGAAAAAAAGAAAGTGAAACTAACTCACTGAGACTCAGAAGCCTTTCCTTCTGGAGGATGGGGGGAAATGTGGGCCCCAAGAGTCTCAAGAAAAAGACCCATTTAAAAAACAGTAATACCATTATACTGTTCTTGATATTTCATCCCAATTTTACAGACATATATACTTCTGTCATATGTTAACTTGTCTTAGTAGTAAAAAGACAAAAACCAGATGGATTCTGATGGCTTAATGGCAGAAATATTTGTCCTGTGGTTTATGATACTTTATAAAAGTATTAAAAAAGGGACTCAAAAGTGGGGTGAAACCTCAAACTTAATTGAAACTCCTTTATGTTGTCTGACAAATTAAGATTGTAAGTAGCCTTTATTTTGTAACATTTGTGCATGTGGTATCACCAATGTCAACTTATTTCACTTTTTTTCTTTAAAAACCACAATTATGACATGCAGTTCCTACACTCCTAATAAGAGATTTTGTTATACAATAAGTTCTCACTTTACATGGTCAAAAGGTTCTGCAATGTTAAGCAAAACGATGTTTAACAAAACCAATGTTACCATAGGCTAATTGATATAAACAAGAGTAAAATTCTTATAACATCTCATCAACATTTTAACAAAATAAGGTTGAACATAAGAACATTATTGGAGGGCCTGCTATGTATACTAAAGTGAGCAAATTTTATATACTTAAGAAAAATGGCCAAAACTGGTTTGGCTCAGTGGATAGAGCATCAGCTTGCGGACTGAAAGGTCCCAGGTTCGATTCTGGTCAAGGGCATATACTTTGGTTGCGGGCACATCCCCAGTGAGGAGTGTGCAGGAGGCAGCTGACAGATGTCTCTCTCTCATCGATGTTTCTAACTCTCTATCCCTCTCTCTTCCTCTCTATAAAAACTCAATAAAATATATTTAAAAAAAATAAAAATGATTATTTCTGATATCAATGCTACCCAAAAACTTGTTTTAATGTTTGCTTCTACCTATCATTAAAATTTAATATAACCTAACACAATTATCATCAATCAGATGCAGGTGTTTGATAATTATGTTAGTATCAACATTACAGGCAAATTAAGATTTTCTTCCCATGTGATGGAATTCTGATAAATATCAATTCCTTGGTTTACTAAATCCTGAAGATCAAAAGGCCCTGCATATGGCACTAATAAATCAAAGAGAGTCATCAAATCTCTAGTCTGTTTTCTTTGGCTAAAACTGCAAAGTTTTACTCACAGAGCCTTATTTACTCCTAAAAATTCTCTGCCAAACCAAATTTAGCTCACCAAGAGGACAGAAAGTATAGCATTCCCCAGCTGCACCCTCCTGGGGCTTTTGAAGTTCAGAGATACTATTGTGTGGTGGTCTAGAATATTTGGTCTTTTCCTCTCCATTGCTTTTTCAGATCTCATTATCAACTAAAAATTCACCCAGAAAATAAAAAGTAATCTCTAGATTCAGAGTGGAAAGTTACAAAATACTTTTATCTCTTAGTGAAACTTACCATGCTGAAAGATACTAAATAAAAACCTCTAAGTTACTCACACATACACACCAAAAATAAAGTTTAAAAAAACTCACAAAAATTTTCCTCACACTACTTAAAGATTCATAAGATTTCCTGATTGATGGTGGGAATTCTACTAAGATATTCATAGTCTAAACAATAACTTTCTGATAAAATAACCTAAACTTTGTGGGATGGCAGTATTATTTGAAAGATAAGGGTTTGGAAAAGATAATATAAGCAGATGAAAGCCCAGGAAAAAGTCCACTATCTTTCAGTTGGTTTCCCTAAAGAAGATATTCTGATGTATTAACCATTCCGTTCTCTGGTATTTCCAATCTTGAAAGAAATGTTTGAGTGCTGGAATTATGTGTTTTACTTTTTTCTTTATAAAAATCACTGGAGGCTGGTGCATGAAAATTCATGCACTGGATGCAAGGGAGAGGGGTCTTTCAGCCCAGTCTGTCCCCTCTCACAGTCCGGGAGCCCTCAGGGGTGGGAGGTAATCCATTGATCAGGGGAAGATGATCCACCCATCACATCTCTGCTGCTGCCACTGCAGGCAGTGCAAGCTTCAGCCGGCCCTGGTTATCTGAGCCTCGGGTGGCAGTGAGTGGCTGAGATCCAAGGTTTGCCTGCACCTCGGGCCAGCCCTGTGCGGCTGGGGGACTGAGGGCAAGTCTGGCTGCACCATGCACCTGCCACCTCCCTGCAGAGCTGAAAGAACTGGGAGATTCTGGTGGGGCTGAGGGGACTGGGCACGGCCATTTTGGGACTATGGACAATGCCATCTTTGTGATAGTGTGATGGTCAATTTGCATATTCCCTCTTTATTAGCTAGGATTCTTTAAAAAAATTTTTACATAATTATGTTGGAAATATATAAAAACCAAAATAACAAAATATATTTTCTTGGCTCAATTGAGACCACCTAAAGCAATGGTTGGCAAAGTGTTTTGTCACTCTGTTGACTAATGAGTTTGCTGACCACTGCCCTAAAGCAGTAAGAAATATTCACTTTTCTGCCAAAACCGGTTTGGCTCAGTGGATAGAGCATTGGCCTGCAGACTGAAAGGACCCAAATTCGATTCCAGTTAAGGGCATGTACCTTGGTTGTGGGCACATCACCAGTGGGGGGCGTGCAGGAAGCAGCTGATCAATGTCTCTCTCTCTCAATGTTTCTAACTATCCCTCTCCCTTCCTCTCTGTAAAAAATCAATTAAATATATTTTTAAAAAGAAATATTCACCTTTCATTTCCAAAAGGCATTCAGATAGGTTTAATAATTTGCCCTAATAAGGAGAAAGCTCAGCTAAGAATTTTTGCTCAATAGTTAATTTCTCAGGCTAGAAAATTGTTGAGGGCTTTCCTGTGCATTGTAGGATGTTTAGCAGCATTTCTGGCATTTACCCACTAGATGCTAATAGTAGCACCCCACATACATAAACATGCCCAGATCATGACAATTACAAATGTCCAGATATTGCCAAATATTCAAGGGGGCTGAGGGAGGCTGGAGAGAGGACAAAATCCACCCCAGATTGAAGACCACTACAATAGGCTACTATTTTCTTTAAAAGTCACTCATAGGAGTTTTATATAATCATGTACCACTAATTGGTACAGCATCCATTTGAATAAACTTCTAATTCTGAGACTACCATGAAAGGACATTTTGATCTGAAAAGATACATTTTGATGTTCCCTGTCTGGTATTGATGAAAAGATGCATTTTGGAGGAAACCAGAATTTCTTCCTTTTGATATATTTGCATCTAATCTCTCTCTTTAGTGATCTGGACTGTCACTCCACTATCTGGTAGGATACAGCTGCTGTCCCTTAGGTTGAAACCAAATTCCCACTTCCAGTTGGCACTGCCATTTTTGTATTCCATATAGAGAACAAGTGCAGATGCATGCCATTTGGTGAACAGGGTCCAGAAAGCACCATGTGAAGACACACTTCACATAATGGTATCAAAAACAAGGAGGTTTGCAGTTAGAGTAAGAGTGGGGAGACGGGTTATTCAAAATAACTCTCTGGTCAGTAGTCCCAAGACTACTACTCCCTCAGAAGCCAGTAAGTCTTACAAGTTAGCCTCTGCACTTGGTGCGGTTTTCTTCTTAGGTATTGCTTTGCTAAAGAAGGAGTTGGTCTGGTTCCTATCATTAAGATTTGTTTAGAAGCCCAATCACTAGAGTAATGAACCTTGCAGGAGTGGACAAAGCCTATTAATAGAAGCTTTCAGCTGCCACAGGCATCATTTGAGGTGACAGATCCCATTCCATGGATGCCCCAAAGCTCTGTCTAAAGATGTGCTCCAATGAGATGGCTGAGGGAATGTGTAACCTCACCAAATATTCCAGACCTCAGAGAATTCCTAGTAAGAAATGCCAACTGCTTTTTATGGCTGTTAATATTGGCCACTCTCCTCCTAGGGTAACAGCCACGATATTTTCTGCACATATATGAAATTCCAAACAGTATTGAACTGAATATAGATAATTATTTCAGGCCAACAACTATTGTTTTATCCTTATAGCCATTACTCTCCAACATACAAATTCTGCTTCTAATGGTCTTAATATATTAAGATGTTTTTTACATGCTTTTTATTCACTGACAATTCTATTTTCTTTTGCTTTGTGTAGGAGTTATATAAATACAATTTGTTAGCCACCTTCCCCCACAATCCCACTAGATAAAGGTGAGGGTGAGGACAGAAAGTACAATTACTTTAGACCCTCTATAGTAGGAGTTGGCAACCTTTTACTGTGAAAGGCCCAATAGTAAGCTTTAGACTTCATAAGCTATATAGTCTCTGTCAGAGCTATGGCCCTTTAGTGTGAAAGCAGCCATAGACAATATGTAAAATGGTCATGGCTGTGTTCCAACAAAATTTTATTAGCAGAGTACCAGATTTGGTCCAAGGTCTATAGTTTGCTGATCCTACTCTATTGGTATTTGCTACAATATCATGCTTATAATGGCTTACACTGAATTTCTCTAATTTAATTTACTATATTATTTCTCTTGATCTATGTTTATTTGTATAACATACTTTAATTTTTTTACAAAAAAAAATGCTTAATGACCTCACTCACTACCTATGTGGTTTTCAGTTTCTTTAAGACATCTGTCCTATGGCAACTAAAAAGTTTTATCCGATGAAAGAGTAATATTCTGACCTTGTTGTCCAAGTTTCTCAGAGTTACTGTGGAAGACATAACTGTGATATATTAGCCTGAAAGCTAAGTTTTCATGCCAATTATATTTGTGAATGTGTACAAATAAAGTCTCATCAATAAAATAAATTACTCTTTATCAAATAACAGCTAGTTCCTCTAATATAGCAACATCCTGGAAAAGGCAGTTGGAAAAAGTTACAAAATTAGAATTCTAAAGCCACTGCAAACCCTACAGGAAGGCTATCCAAAGGTCATTCATTTAGGATGAGCAATTAATTAACTGTTTAAAAAGTTCAAGTATTTTAAATGGGTAAATTTTACATAGATGTACAAACATGCAATAGTATTGCATTTTGAGAAATAAACACACAGGACCCTGTATATATTTAATGTACATAAGCATGACTAAAAGAACAAAAAATAACAAAATAGAAAACCCAATAGTACATTAGGCAAAAGACTTGAACAGACATAATAACCTACCTTGTTTTTTGTACTAAGGATACCTAAATAATTGACCAAATCAGAGAAAAATGACCCATCTCCTACAACTTTTATCAAAATTATCTAAACTCTCTCAAGATGCTCAGAGTTAAGGAGAAACAGAAATATTACACCAACAAGAATGTCAGGAACTGAATACTAATATAGGATCAGAAGGCAGTATTTCATCAATAACAGATTATGTAAAACTAGCATTATTCACAATAGCCCAAACTGAAAGCAATCCAAATCTCCATCAACCAATGAAAAAATAAGCAAAATGTGGTATATCCACGCAATGAAGAATTATTCAGCCATAAAAAGAAATGTTCTGGTACATGATATAAAATAGATGAGCCTTGAAAATATCATGCTAAGTGAAAGAAGCCTATCAAAAAAAGACCTTGCATTTTGTGATTCTATTAATATGGACTGTCCATAATAGGCAAATCGATAGAGATAAAAAGTAGATTAGTGAATGGCTGGACTAGAGAAGATAAGGAAATTGAAAGGTAATAACTACTACTAAATAGTATGAAGTTTATTTTAAAGGCAATGAAAATATTCTAAAATTGATTGTGGTAATGGTTACACAACCATAAATATACTAAAAAACACTAAATAATACACTTTAAATGAGTGAACTATAGGTGTGTGAATTGTATTTCAATAAAGTTGTTTTTAGAAAACTATACTGAATATATTCTGACAATTGCTCATTCAATGTTTCTTCCTTTTCTTATTCCATCCAATAAAGCACTTTGATTCAATCTCTATGTTTTTAAAGATCAAAATGTAATTAAAGCATGTATGCTTTGGGATATATAGCCCATCAGATTATTATAGAAGTTACTAAAATGGAAATGTTATGAAAATCAACGAAAAGAATTTAATGAGTTTGATAGTATTCTTTTCAAAGAACTACAGATAAAATGTAAAACATTAACCAAATGAAATAGTAATAGATTTGATAGAGTTACATTAAGAATCATATAAATTAGTAAAATATGATTTGCAGGTAAAATGTGGTAGGTTTAAACAGAAAACCGAAAAGGACATTAATTTTTCTCCAAGGTTGTAAATATAAATGGGGCTTTCAAAATAATTTAAAATCTTGTTACAAAGACTAAGATCGACAAACTGAAAAAGAAAAAGTAACAGTGGAGTAAAATGCAAGTAGAGACATAAGTAAGCACATATCAGATCAAAATATTGACCACCAATCATAAATCAATTCCTTTGTGTAAAGCATATCAGCAAATTTTGTACATACAAAAGTGTACCTTTTATTGACTTGTTCTTACATGTCTACTGTGTGTCTGGACATATGGTAGGACCCTGGGGAAATAGTGCTGGGCAACCTAGATAAGATCCCTGACTTTACAGTTTAGTTTATGGTTTAATATTTTGTTTTAATATTTCACACTTACAAGAACTCTTGCAAACTTGCTACCATTCAAACATTTAAAATCAGAGTTAGAAGTACAAATTAGCAATAGAAGAAGTAATTTCCTTCCTATATTAGTAAGACAAATTTGATATTTTATAGACAAAAATCTAGGTGGATAGCTCAATTAATAGTTATATAAGTACACCCCCAAGTAACTACACCAGGTCAAGATATTGATTAGTTCTCCTGATAATGACTTTGGACAATGGTTTGCTAAGTGCTGATACTGGATTGCTTCCTTGATTCTGGGAATTGGGTACAAAATTTTGTAAGAGGCAAACCAATTGATATTGGTTAATCATTTTGTAGAAAAAAAAATCACGTCTAGATGATTAACTGTCTTTGCATGGAAAATACTAGCAGATTTCTAGGAAAGAGCAAAGTGGTGGGGAAAAGAAGAAAAGGAAGTAGATATGACCAATGCCAGTGATAAACAAGAGACTTTATGTGGAAGGAATTGTGTTGATTCTCCCCATATTTATTTTGCAGGGAGGTGGATAGTTTCGAAAGAATTGTTACTATAAGTCATGGGACTAAAGACATCAGATCTGAAGAGCAGCATATACTTTAATAATAATAATAATAATAATAATAATAATAATAATAATAAATAAATAAATTAGCACAGACATTAAGTCCTATCCTCCCCCCCCCCAAAAAAAAAGCAGAATAAACTGAGCCTCAGAGGACCAAAGAGAGGCCTAAAACACATGGAATAATTGTTCCATCCCATTTATTCATCCATCTATTTATTTATTTATTTAACATTTCATGGAAAAATATGCCAGCCTACAAAAAGGATCCTATGTTTATGCCCCTGATCCACTTTCCATATCCTGTTGCATTTAAGCATTCTTTCTATAAGCTACAATATTTTTCCTAAAACAAGGCAGGGTAAAAAATATAAAACTCTTTGTCACTATCAAATGTAGACTTCAAACTTTGAAGTTAATCAAAGGGAATATAAGTGATAGATGTCTAATTCACAACTAGAAATTATGCAAGTTTATAAAAGTGAAGATTTTAGTATATATTTATTCTTTTGTTTCTCCCATTTCCAAGGCTAAATACTCATATTACTCATTGTAACACTGCCGTTAATGGTAGTATTATAATATCTTCAGTGAACTTGTTAGAAAGATTCCCCCTCATTTTGTTTTTTTGCTTTGTTAATCCTCACTTGATATTTTTTCCATTGATTTTTTTAAATTTCTTTATTGATTAAGGTATTTCATATGTGTCCTTATCCTCCATTGATTTTTTTATATATATATTTTATTGATTTTTTTACAGAGAGGAAGGGAGAAGGATAGTTAGAAACATTGTTGAGAGACATCGATCAGCCGCCTCTTGCACGCCCCCTACTGGGGATGTGCACCCAACCAAGGTATATGCCCATGACTGGAATCGAACCTGGGACCTTTCAGTCCGACGACCGACATTCTATCCATTGAGCCAAACCGGTTTTGGCCCCCATTGATTTTTTAGAGAGTGGGGGCGGGGGATGTGAAAGGGGGACAGAGAGAGAGAGAGAGAAAGAAAGAGAGAGAGAGAGAGAGAGAGAGAGAGAGAGAGAGAGAGAGAGAGA
>JAAGEH010000226.1:47709275-47793591 GCA_011751065.1 Lasiurus cinereus
AGAGAGAGAGAGAGAGAGAGAGAGAGAGAGAGAGAGAGAGAGAGAGAGATCAGTGTGAGAAAAACACATTGATTGGTTGCCTTCTGCACATGCTCCGACCAGGGCCAGGAATTGAACCTGCAACCAAAGTATGTGCCCTTGCCGAAACCGGTTTGGCTCAATGGATAGAGCAACAGCCTGCTGACTGAAAGGTCCCAGGTTCTATTCTGGTCAAGGGCATGTATCTTGGTTGCAGGCACATCCCCAGTAGGGGCATGCAAGAGAGGGCTGATTGGTGTCTCTCTCTCTCTCATTGATGTTTCTAATTCTCTATCCCTCTCCTTCTCTCTCTGTAAAAATCAATAAAATATATTTTTTAAATAAATAAATAAAGTATGTGCCCTTGACCGGAAATTGACCCTGTGACCCTTTGATGCTCAGGCTAACACTAACCATTTAGCCATGCCAGCCAAGGCTCCCCCTCACTTTGAAAATGATTCAATGATATAATTAAACAGAGATCTGTCTGAATGTTTTATGTTATTTGCTATAAAAAGGCTGATGACTAAAGACTATAAATATATGCAGTGCCCCTTTCTTTATCCCAACAGCTCTACCTGAAATTATTATAATTTCCTGGTAAGGTGATACTAATTGAATGATTAAGAAAGACATTACTGGTCCTATGTAATAATTAGTCAAGCTTTTTTCTTTTAAATGCTAATCTCTTAATAGGAACAGGTAAATATATTTTGAAACCACAAAAAATTAGAGTAACAGCTAAAAATGACAACCCTAACTTGAGGTATACTTATAACTGACATTATCGATGTTTCAACATATAACAAATTGGTTTCTAATTATTTAACACTTTACTTGAAAGCATTCCATCATTGATTAGCAAGAGTTATCATTCCTGCAAAGTTTAACATCTAAAAAAGATTTATAGCCATTATAATTTTCCTTGACAATAACTCTGTCAAATCATTCACTGCCATCATCCCTCCTCTTTCCAGATGAAGAAAATGACATACACAGTTTGTAGGATTCTCACCAGTACAACACAGCACAGAGCTAGCTGGATTCCCACATAGGCTTCTAGCTGGAGGCAGAGAGACCAAATATAGGAGATGTGTCCCCGAGCCCGTGCCGAAAAGGGGGGTGGAGGGGATGGGTTGAGGAAAGTACTTCTTCCAGAATTCAATCGAGGTTCCAGGTATTTCCCACGTGTGGAGGGAAGGAAACAGAAAAGTTCTCCCCAACACAAAATACAATGCCAGCTGTATAAAACAAGAAGATGGTGAGCAGTTTTATGGAATCCAGCTATGGTACCTTCTACCTAGACACTGAGCCTATTGGTAATCTGGGCCCTGAGTTACGGAATTAACAGGTCAAGGCCCTGAGATGTTGTGGGGGGAGGGAGAGAAGAGGAAGAAAACTGAATAGTGATCATTTAACTCAATACTCCTAATAGGCAAGTTTGGAGTCCACAAAGAGGATGCCAGCTCCATGTCTAGATATGTAACTCCACCATATGGAGGAAAGAACTACGCTACTGATATATGGAACCAGTTGTAACTTCTCTCTACCACTGTGAGATAACACCTTGCCTGGGGGTTGTCTTTATTCATTCACCAAATGCCAGACATTGGCAGTAAAATGTACTTATAATAAATATGAAAAATGCTATTAAATTTCTTCCTCATAAAAGACAAGAAAACAGGAAATAAAATGTTGGGGAAAGAGTTTGAAGAAATAAGAGAAAAATAGAGACAGTCTTGGCCTATTTGGATTTTTTTTTTTAATGGGCCTATTTAAAAAACAAGAAAGAAAGAAAGCTGTGCCTTAATTTTTTCCAGGGGAGGGGGATTTCAGTCCAAGGTGACCTGTGTGAGAGAAGGGCAGGTGGAATAAAGTTCCCACAAGAGTTATGAAAGGCAATAATCTCCCCAAGAGTTCATTGGTCACCACCTGTGAAGCTAATAGTTGGAGGAACCAACCCATAGTGTCTCCCAAGGCAACAGATGAATCAAATGAATTAGTCAATGCCCTTCCCAGGATGCAGGGCATAAAACGCTTTGGAGGGAAGGTGGTTAAGCAGTGCATCCTGCCGAAACAAACCTGACATCTGTTTAATCTTCTCCCTCCGACTCCAACACCATACTGGATATTTCAAATGGATAACAAAGAGAAAGCTCCATGTGGATCTCTCTTTCTTTGTTATTGTTTCAAATGCTAAATGTTATCTACTTAAGGATCTTATCTTGGCTCCATGCCCTGGCAGAAGGCAAGATTTTTCTGCTAATAAGAGCCTGGAGTCTTTACAAGACCATGGGAGTTTTCAAAAACATTTCTACATATTCATAATGGTCAAATTAATAGATCTGATGCCAGATTGAAAGTGGCATTTTATGGATAGCTTTAAAAGGTAGTACTGAGGTAACTTTTAAAGCTCCTTTAAGGCTTGTACCTATGAATCTAATGCAAAACTGTGCTGCCTTTTGATTTTGGCTATGTGTACACTATTCTGAAATGACCTAGTCAGAAAAAAAGCTTGGCATTTTTCTCCCCTGAAAAGATATTTGGCATTCAGTAAAGAAATTTAAGTTAAACACTTTTTAACTGTACTCTGTAACAATTAAAAGCTTTTCCTTTGATTTACTGACACGGTTCACAGCCACACACAATGAAAGCAAAATAAATCTCTGCGTGGTACATTAAGTGCAGTTAGATTGGTTAAAAATGCTCTGTTTTTATAGGCTTTTGGCTGCTAACAGCCAGCAAAAGTAGTGACATCGGAGCAGCAGGTAAACAAAGTATAAGCAGACCTCAATGATACTGCGGGTTCAGTTCCAAACCACCATAATAAAGTATCACAAAAAAGGGAGTCGTAATATTTTTGCTGGTTAAGGTCTTACCTTTAATTTGTAAAGAATGTAATATTTAAAAAATATATATTTTATTGATTTTTTACAGAGAGGAAGAGAGAGAGACAGAGTCAGAAACATCGATGAGAGAGAGAGACATCGATCAGCTGCCTCCTGCACGCCCCCCACGGGGGATGTGCCCCCAACCAAGATACATGCCCTTAACCGGAATAGAACCTAGGACCTTTCAGTCCACAGACCGATGCTCTATTTGCTCAGCCAAACCGGTTTCAGCAGAATGCAACATCTTTGAAGTGCAATAAAGTGAGAGCAAAGTATGTCTGTAAGGAAAAACCACTGCTAACTGTACTTCAGGATCTTCTGACCTGGTGGTTGGGACAGACAGGCTTGTTCTCTGAGAAAGCAGAATCCTCATCTTCAAAACTCACAATCCTAACTAGGGGACAAGATGAAGCATCCTGGGCAAGTGTTAACTAACACATCTGAACAAAACATCCATCATGGCAATTTCAGATCAAAACAGAATAAAATCTATCAACTAGAAAAATAAAATGCTTACTTTGAATTATGTTTTCAGTATTTTTTTTTAGATAAAGCCATCTCGTTAACATCTTTTGAGCAGTATTTTAAAAAATTGGGAAGTCCTTTACACATATAATCCCAACAATCTGTGTGGTGAGCATTATCAAGAGGATCCCCATTTTATTCAAAAGTATGTGTGTGGGGTCTATGCTAGAAATATTCAGATTTTACTAGCATTTACAGGCTACCAACTATGTGTCAGGTACTGTTTGCTACTCATTTGAGTCACACAATTTTATTGTTCACACTTCAGAACTTATAAAATTAAGACACAAAGGGGTTGAATATTTGTCCCAGGTCACAAAGTCGGGACAATTGTCACACCTGTAGACTTTACAAGGTCTCAAGATTATTTCTGATACCTTTTTCACTTTGGTTCATAAAAATACATGGTCTGTGTGCCACACCAAAATATAAATACTGAAATAGGCTTTCCTCGGTCCAAGCAGATTCCTGTGTCCAGAGTACATTCATACATGAGCATTCTACTACTCAAGAGAAATATACTGGGTGTGGATGCTCTCAAAGTTGACTGAACCTGCAAACTCATCTAGAAAACACTGAAAGAGGTGAGATATGAACTGGATAGCCATTGATAAAATGGGTAATGGGGAAAAGGATAGGTGACTATTGCCAAAGTAAAGCTCATTCTAACTCAGGGATCAAGGGGGGAAAGTATCAGAATCATGGGTGATAGGTAGTCAAGATTTTTGGCTAGTGAAGCATTTGTCAGGTAGAAGACTCTAGAACAGTGGTTCTCAACCTTTCTAATGCTGCGACCATTTAATATAGTTCCTCGTGTTGTGGTGAATCGTAATGTAAATATGTGTTTTCTGATGGTCTTAGGCGACCCTGCTAGTGGTTCTCAACCTGTGGGTCACTGCTGTAGAGCCTAAGACCATCAGAAAACAGGTCACGACCCACAGGTTGAGAACTGCTGCCCTAGAACTAAGGGGGTGGGGAGCGCGTGCGCGCGCGCGCGCACACACACACACACACACACACACACACACACACCCCTTAAGACATTTTACTTGAAAGTCTATAAATATACATTAAGCAACCAATCTTTTGATGTAGGGTGAAGGATTTTTATTTGAGTGAAGTTGGGAAAGTCACATAAACCACAATGCATTATCTATAGTCTCCATCTATAAGCAAAAAGCCAGAGACTCGCATGGCTGTTGGAATTCAGAATCCTCTTAGGTTCTTACGATGTTTTCCCTTGCCATTTTGCACCTCACCGGAGAACAAATTTTCTCCAGGGACTCCCCTTAAGTTTGCAACTTAACTTTCAATTACTTTTTGTGTATATTATTGGTTTATACAGCATGTAATTAATTAATGTAATTATAAGTAGAACTGACACTCATTTGGGAGCAACTGCATTGATTCGTGGTGACTGTCCCAGCCAACCTATGGAAGCAGAAGGGCCCAGGATGAGAGACCCACCAGTGATGGGCAACAGCGAGTATTTTTCACAAGAAAATGGAGAGCAGTTACCAGCACAGGCCAATAAGTTGAGTTTCTTTTGGTTGCAGGCTGTGGAGGGTCTCAGAAGGCTCGGCAGAGGGCAGCTGTTCAGGACCTACCAGCATGCAAATTCCAACTCCGGGAATCCTTAGACAGGGGAGAACCCATCAATTTATAAGTTTTCAGATACTTTAATAAAGTTTTTAAAGTTACATGTGTTGGAGTGGTATCTTTCCGTAAGATAAGATCGTTGTGATAACATTTTTCTTTCCAAAATGATGGCTGCTGTCATCAGTTCATATTTTCTCTGAATAGATCAACCTCCCACAGAGATAAATTATATTTGGTTATAATTTTAGTTTTATAGTATAATCATGATTCTTTTAAAATTACCCTTAGAAATGCTAGCAGTCTCCAATGAGTATAATTAAATATACATCTGAGTATAATTATATATTTTAAACTGACTAATCTGATAATTCTTTAGGGGAACTAAATGCATCCCCCACATCTTGTTTCTCTCAATAGAATAAGTGTGATTATTCAGTATAACTCTTTTTTATAATGCTTGTCCCTTGTGGTCAGAGACTTAAATCTTTTGACTATTTTTTTATTCCTTCTTTCACATATAAAATAAGCATTTTATTGCATGGTTGCAGATACTCAAATCTGAAGGTTTAATAAATATTTAACAACTAAATTAAAGTTATTAATTGAAAACTAACCTGTTGTGATAATTATGAGGAAACAGAAGAGAGAAAATAGTTCCTTTTACATAATATGCAAGTGGTATTTTACCAGTTCCAATAATTTCCAGAGCACATATAAACATTGGAGAAAATATCACCATATTTCATGATCACCGACAGCAAAAACAAGGTGGTCGTATAACTTTCATGTTATCATGCCTCTGCACAGTCCCTATAGGAAATAGGAAGGCAGAAATTTCTTTCACTTCAACATCCTGTTATTGAAATTTCTCTGAAAACTATTTGCTTTTTTAAAATACAGAAGCAAATGTTTGGGATTTTAGACTCTCACATCCCTTTGCTGTCTCAATAAAAGATTAAATTGTGGTCCTTGCCTCCCCTTTGTTATTTTTGTGGTTTAATACTTTACATAGTACAATAAATTTTAAAAAATCTTGGGTTGTTTTCTGGGAGTTTTCGATAGTTCTATACTCCTTGCCTAGCGTACATAGTCTAACATAAAAGCAAGGGCTACAAAGGCAGGCTAAGTGTAACCCAATGTGTACAACTGGCTTCCTTTGGCCACCAATTTACTCCAGAACTTTGAACTATGAACTTAACAGTACAAGGGTGGCTTGTCCCCTGAACTGTGTGCCTCTGAGAGAGCCAAGACTTGTCTTATCCATACAGTGAACTCTTCCATTTCTTGTTCCCTGTCTATTCCATTGAGTAGAAATCATATTTCCCGGTCATTCAGATATATTTATAGTTGAGACTCTTTGGGACACAGAGGTTCCTCAACTATAAAAACATGGATTAGTTAAGAGGAGTCTTAAGTATAAATACATATACATATAACTATAAATACATCTTTGCACTACTTAAACATTTGTTGAGCACCAACTGAGTGCCAGGCATTGTGCAAAAAGCTGATAAATCATATAGTTAAGAGACCATATCTGCCATGAAAGTACCCCACTAATCAGAAGAAAAAAACTTTAATATGAGAGAATAACAATAATATTAGTATACACAAACTGTTAATAGAGAGAGCACAAAGGAGGGTTGGGGTTAATTTACGTGAGGCAAATTATGTAGAAAGCTTCAAAGAAAAGGTGATCTTTAACCACGTCATAAAGGACTGAGTGTATTTCACTAAGACATAAAATATGATTGAATGGTCAAGAAATCAAAGATTGTGAGCACATTAGGATCAGTAACATATAGGGAACATAAAGAAAGAAGAGAGTGGAAAGGGAATAGAGAACCCAGAAATTGACCAAACCACTATGCTCAATTAATATTGACAAGGGAGGCAAGAACATACAATGGAGTCAAGACAGTCTCTTCAATAAATTATGTTGGGAAAATTGGACAGATACATGAAAAAAAAATGAAACTGTACCACCAACTTACATCATACACAAAAATAAACTCAAAATGGATAAAGGACTTAAACACAAGATGAGAAACCATAAAAATATTAGAGGAATCCACAGACAGCAAAATCTCAGACATGCCAAAGCAATATATTTACCAATATAGATCCTAGGGCAATGGAAACTAAAGAGAAAATAAACAAATGGGACTACATCAAAATAAAGAGCTTCACAGCAAAAGAAAACCATCAACAAACCAACAAGAAAGCCCACTGCATGGGAGAACATATTTGCCAATGTTACCACCGATAATGGTTTAATCTCCAACATTTACAGGGAACTCCTACAACTTAACAAAAGGAAGAGAAACAACCCACTCAAAAAATGGGCAATGGATCTAAATAGATACTTTTCAAAACAGAACATAAGGAAGGCCAAGAGACATATGAGAACATGCTCAAAGTCATTAATCATCCAAGAGATGCAAATCAAAATGACAATTCAGTACCATTTCATACCTGTCAGAATGGCTATCATCAACAAATCAACAAATGAGAAGTGCTGGTGAGGATGCAGAGAAAAAGGAACTCTCGTGCACTGCTGGTGGGAATGCAGACTGTGCAGTCACTGTGGAGAATAGTATGGAGTTTCCTCAAAAAACTAAAAATGGAACTCGCATTTGACCCTACAATCCCACTTCTAAGAATATATCCCTAGAAACTAGAAACACCAATCAGAAAAGATATATGCACCCCTATTTTCATAGCGGCACAATTTACCACAGCTAAGATTTGGAAACAGCCTAACTTCCCATCAGCAGATGAGTAGATTAAAAAACTGTGGTACATCTATACAATGGAATACTACGTTGTGTTAAAAAAGAAGGAATTCTTATCTTTTGCAACAGCATGAATGGAACTAGAGAGCATTATGCTAAGTGAAATAAGCCAGTCAGAGAAAAATCAATATCACATGATCTCAATTATTTGTGGAATATAAGAAACAACATAAACTGTTGAACAAAAAAGTTCCAGAGACAGAGAAGCATCAATTAAATCATCAAACCTCAGAGGGAAGGTAGAGGAGGGTGGGGGGAAGGGAGAGAGATCAACCAAAGGACTTGTAGGCATGCATATAAACCTAACCAATGGACACAGACAATAGAGAGCATGAGTGGGTGGGCAGGCAATGGAGAGATAAGGACACATATGTAATATCTTAATCAATAAAGAAATAAAAAAATAAAGAAGTCATAAAACAATGCTTAAAAAAATATTAGCGGCGATTGTTGAAGGATGCTAGGTAATCAAACCCACTCTGAAAGTGATAAAAAAAAAAGCTGGGTGGGATTATGCATCATGTTTTGTTTTTTCGCTTATATAGACTGTATTATCTACACTAATAAAAAAGAAGTATGTAAACTGACCATACCTCCACGATGCCCATCAGCCAATCAGGAGGGAATATGCAAATTAAATTAGCAAGACAAAGGTGGCAGTGGCCTCGCCTCCCAGCCAGTCCAGTAGCAGAGCAGCCAGATGGGGCAGGATACCTGCGATGAGGGAGAGGGCAGGGGGCAGAGGGAGCTACAGGAGCTGCACTCTGGCACGAGCGAAACAAAGACCCATGGCAAGAAACCTGCAGACTCTGGGCGAGAAGCCTGCAGACTCCAGCCGGAGTCAGTGAGAAGCCTGCAGATTCTGGCCAGAGTGAAAACTGGGGCCCGAGTGAAGGTGGAAGGTGGCAGCCAGAACAAAGGCCTGGGTCCCGGTGCCGGAAGAAAACCAGTGCCAGCAGCCAGATGAAGGAAGGCCTATTGCACGAATCTTTGTGCAACAGGCCTCTAGTTGGTTAAATAAAAGACAGAGAAGAAAGAGTTTCACTTCATAGGTGAATTCTGGCTGATAAATTAAGAAAAAGTGGTGAAATAAAATACCAACAATCTACAACCTCTAATGAATTGTGCATAGAGGCACTGAGCATCAGTGGGTGCTAACCTCACACACTAACAAAAAGAAAATAACCTCAGGTTATAGGCCTTTTGATGAAAGAATACAACTCTACCCATGAAATAGTCTTTCTCAAAATTTAACCAAAACCTAGCCCAAATCCAGCCACACCTCTAATTTACAGTAAACACACCACAAAGATACTATCAGCAAAAGCCCAACTGAGAAATTCTATAAGAAATCTAGATTTTTTTTCTTTACACTTTTATGTGAAAGAATGAGAGAGACTCTATAATACACAAATTTATAAGATACAGTAGTTTTAAAAATTGGAAGATGTGGACCTAATTTGGATCCTTATTCAAATGAACTGTAAAAACAAAATGAAAATTTTGATTCTATTAGAAATTTGTCCAGAAATCTGATATTAAAAATTATTAATTTGTTTAGATATAATAATGATACTTGAGTTCTATTTTTAAAATATCCTTTATCTTTTAGAGATTCATATTGAAATATCTATGTGTGAATAATATGACACCTTGGATTATTAAAAATTATACTGAGGGAAGAGTAGATGGTGCTATAATTGAAAGAAAATTGGCCATCTTACTAATAAAAGCCTAGGTGGTCCTCATGCTGTCATGCCATGATGCCCTCACACCATCACAAGATGGCTGCGCTTATAGCGGAGGCAGGGTTCCCACAGCCCCATGTGACCACTGTGGAGGCAGGACCCCTGGCTCTAGCCTACCTCTTTGGGGAAATCCAATGAGGAGCCCTGGATGGGTGGGCAGGACCTATCTTTTTGAGCAATCAATTGCGGGGCTCCCTCACTGTGAGAGGGCATAGGTCAGGCTGGCAGACCTCCCTTTCCCCCTCCTTCACCCCAGTGCACAAATTTTGTGTACTGTGCCTTTAGTCAATTAATAAGTGATGGATAGAGGTTCATTACACTATTCTGCATAATTTGTGTATATTTTAAATTATTCATAATAAAGTATTACAATAAGAAAAAAAAGAAGGCAAAAGAGAATTTGGTGTTTAGCCTATATGGCACCTGAATTTGTATTTTAGACAGTTATATAGAGTAGGCCCTGGGAATAAAAAGAGATAGGTAATAGGTGATTGTCCAGGGGAAGATTATATAATAGAAAAGAAGGAGACTGGCAATGGCCAATGCATGGGTGGTGGAGAGGAGATCAGCTGGCCAAGAATTTTTAGAGAGATCAGGGTAGAGACGAAATAGAACAGAAAAACAAACCAAAGGTGCTGGAGAAGTAAAATCTAATGCTTAGAAAATGATCTCTACATTTATAATCTGGAAGGCCCTGGTGAACTTTTACAGTGGTAGTTTCAAGAATAGTTGCCAAGCCCTGGCTGAGTAGCTCAGTTGATTAGAATATCGTCCCAGTAATCCAAGGTTGTGGTCAGGGGACATACAAGAATCAACCAATGAATACATAAATAAGTGGGACAACAAACTGATGTCTCTCTCTGTCTCTGCCTCTATCTCTCTCTCTAATCAATTAAAAAGAATAGTTTCTAACAGCAAAAGCCAGACCAGAGTGGGTTGAGAAATATGGAGCTTTTCAGATATCTGTCAGTGAAGGTAAAGAAAATGAAGAAACTAGAGTCTGAAGAACACCAGGGTTAAAAGTTAGAGGTGGGTGTGTGTGTGTGAGCAGCTAGCTGTTTGGCATGAAGTGCCATATGTAGTGCCACTAAGGGAAATAACTTAGGACTCAGAGGCAGATACTGAAGATACTGGAGGGTAAGAAAGAATAGGATTTAGATTTCACCTGTTAAAAAATATCAATTTGTCCAAGAAAAGACTTCATTTACAGTAGAGTTCTTTAAAGCTCTTTCTGTATTTTTATTATTAAGCACTATTAAGACTTTTGATTGGTCAGACACTTAAGTGTGTCATTTTCTGTTTTGCCTAATGATTCCACAACCCCTTCCAAAATATTTCAAGCTATAATTATTCTCCTTGGTAATTTCCCAAAGAAAATCAAGGAGGACCAGGGCACAAAGGTTCAAAATTTTCACCAATTAATCTCTATGATATCCACTGAGACTTCCACCCCACCCTCACTCAAGACATGCCATGAGGCTTTCCAGTGCGGTTCTGCTGAGAATATGAAGTGTAAGTTTCATTCACTCAATAAAGGGGCACAAACTAAGAAGTAGGGGCAAGTCTTATGTTTAATGGGCATAAGCAACTCATTAAAAGCCACTTTAAATGTTCAAGTGGAGGAGAGTTTGGGAAGGAAATGAAGGACATGTGAAGGATTATAAACTGTTCCAACTGGAAACAGTAATGGCATACCAATTGGGGACCTACATCATAGGGCCTTTTCGGGGGTCAGTGAGAGCTTTGTGATGGTGTACAAATTGTGAACCTTACTCTCAAAATTTCCTCTGCAAAATGCAAATTGTTAAAGGAAGTTTCTGAAGTCTTTCTGCTTTAAAAATCCCATTATTTTCTCAGTCATGAAGTAAATGCCATATTAAAGACAGTTGCTCAAGTTTCTAAACTTGGTCTTAAATCTTTAAAAGAGTATATTTTGAGCCTTGGAAGCTTTTCTAAAAATGAAGAAATATAACTGAATTGTTAATATGATAAAAATAAGGAGATTGGGCAACATGGGAGACACCACCTCTTTCCTTCACACCTTACTTTTGGGGAGTAAACTCTGAGACTCATTGGTTTTATTATACAAAACAAGGAGGAAGATGCATGGGTTACCTTTAAAAGGGGGGAAAGTTGTCCCTCTGAATGCTCCTGGACAAAGAAGGTAGGATTGATAAACAAGAGAAGTGAGACTCTGACCTAAGATTATCAAATAAGCTAGCACTTTCAAATACACCATCACAAAATCAGCAATATGTCCAATGTTCACTTCTAATTAAAATAATGCCTAGAGAATAATGAGGAAGTGGGGACAACTTGAAAATATGGTGAATATAATATTGAAAATATAGCAGGTCATTATTGAATAGAATTTGTCAGATATAAACATTTTAAATTAGGGACTTTCAGCAAGACTCAGCTTTGACTCCCAGTTTGATGTAAGGCTAAGCCAAATGGAAAATGACATTTTAGAAACATGTACAGGAATAAAAAGATACTGTGACCATGGAGTATAAATCATTAAATTCCTAGACAGTCGCTTTGCCTCTCAATCTTCACAAGAACATATACCAACTTCAGGTCTTCACAGAATACAATTCATGAATTACCAAACCAAAGGCAAGTCTTTGTCTATGATGTGATTAATATTGTTACTTGAACTAATGCTCAAGTGGCAGTTTCCATCTATAATCTCATCATTAGCTTAAAATACACATTTTACAGTCCATGACTAATAAGCTGAACCTGTCTAGTTTTTTTTTATTCCAAGTCTATTCTCTTGGACTATGGCTCCCAGACCACAGTCCCAGGCAGATAATTAATTAGCCAGGTATGGCTGTGTACCAGGCCAAAGAAAGTCCACCCCCTTCATTATAGCCTTTACGAGTACAACCTTTAGATAATACAATACAGTAGATGGAAGTTCTTACAGTAACACTGGCCATGTTCTTGACCTTAGTATTAGGTATATGACATTCCTTAATACGATACTACATGTTGAACAACTGTCCTTGGATGGACTCTAAAGTACTACAGCTTTTTAATACATTTTGCAATTCTGCTTCCCAGAAAATGATACTGAGCCATATGAAGTATGAGTTGATCACATTTTAGACATCATAGCTGGGACTCCTTACACACATAATTCATAGCCAAGTATTCAAGTTTTGGGAGCTACATCTTATTTCTTATTCTCCTCCTTCCACTGAACTGTGGTACCATTGCAGAGGAAGCCAGATGGTGAGAGAGTTAATGTTGCTAATTAGATTTTTCTTGAAAAGGTGTAATAAGTACCACAGTGGTTTTAATTTGTTGTGATTTCTCTCTCAAGGAGGTTTAATTAGTGATATAGTTCTAAAAAGCAAAAGCTTTTGGCATTAGACAGACCTAGATTCAAATTCTGTTTCTGCCACTTGCAGATTTGTTAAGATAGAAACAAAAACGATCTTACACATCTTACTGATTACATAAAAAAATATAGCGTGAAAGGGTCCAGAATCATCCCAGCATGAAGTTGAGTTCAATAAAGCTTCCTTCATTCCTAACAAAGAATTTTATAAATTAACTGAAGGACTTCATTAATAAGATCTCTCTTCAATTTTCAATAAGGACAGTACAGACTTGTCTACATTTGCCATCAGTTCTTTTGCTTCCAAATTGTTTCTCCCAATTAAGAATCCTTTCTCCTGTCCACCCAGTCCTTATCTACACCTTCCTTTTTACAAAGATCAGCTTAATTTTGTGCCATCTGTACTACCTAATACAGTGTTTATATATAGGAATACCAACCACATAAATACTTTCAAATGTTACTGAACATCATTAAAGTGATCAAAGAATATTGAAAATAAACATGTTTAGAAAGAAACATTTGTAGTTACTCAAAGTGACATGATGGTTTATCATATGCAAAAATAAATAAATAAATAAGAAAATAGAAGGACCACAAAATAAAGCAAGTTTAATTTTAAAAAATGGAGCCACAATACTATTATTTTAAACACTGAGCTTCAAACCAGGACACTCTAGTAATTATTTCACTTACTTATTTAAAGTAACATCTAAAGACTTCATACATACATTTTTTTTCTCCATGATAAAGACAAGAAACTTCCTTTTCTCTGTGTCACCAGCTTTAAATATTTCTCCCCATGTCGGTAACCCCCTTTCCCCATCCTTTATGTCTTCTAAATTCAAAGGCAAAGTCTGTTGTCACCAAACACATTAGTAAATGCTTTCCATTTTCTCCTGCCTAATAGAAGGATCTTTGACTTTATCTGGGAACATCTCACTGTGCAGTCACCTTTGGTGACCCAAAGAAGCCTCTTAGGGGTGATTTTTCTTTGTGGACCTTGACACTGCCTTGAAAGTTTACAGTCATAAATTGTTACCTACTGTGAACAATTTCTCAAACTTGGTTAAATAATTACATAGACACCAAAAGAAAATCACCCTCGATCTATATCATTGCATTATCTTGTCTCCTAGGTCAAAGAAAGCACAGCCTACATTTTGAATACCTCAGAGAGATTAAAAAATGAAATTACAAAATGTAACTAGAAGATTCAAAAACAAGGAATCTTCAAACTGGAGGACACCATTTGTTATTTGGTGGCACCTTCTGGGAAAGCTCGATATTGCAGCTCAGCTCCGTTAAACACAAATTCCCATGCAAGACCCAGTGGGAGCAGAGACATAGTGCTCGAGACCTAGTAGGACAATGTGAAATCCAGACCCAGGAGGGTCTGTTTTATTTTAAACAAAAATGTATGAGAAGTTAGAGGCTCCTGGATGTTTCACAGCTCTTCCTGTAATCCCCACTGTGGATGCCAAATCCACCAATACCTCCTGAATGAAGGCTGTAGGTAAAGCCCAAACCAATAGGTAGATCAGAGTGATCTGAGTTACAAATGGAAAATATATCAAAGGCTTTTTCAGCTGTGATGCCAATTGTAAGATGAAGTTATAGTAAAATAAAATTAGTTTCAACCCAAAACCCCTCTTGAGGGCATTCCCTACATTTAAACATGGCAACCATGGGCATGTTTCTTACCTTTTGAATGGGGATAATATTACCTATTAAACAGGGATTATAATATTACCTATTTTCATAGAGCTGTTATGAGGGTTAAATGAGTTAAACAAAATCAAGTGCTTAGAATGGTGACTAGCACAGAAAAAGCACTCAAGGCCAGTTTAGCTACAGCTGTAAGGTACCCTATGGCATGGTAAAGCTTGTGCAAAATCATGTTGAGTTGCATCTTTCACTTTGTTTCTAAAGATGACAGATGGAACAATTACATAAAGATCATGGGCTCTAGATTAAGAAACAACAATAGAGTGAATAGGCCATGCAGGGCTTTTGAAGGAGGCTCATGGAATTTATTGAGAAACAATTCAATGCAAGTACATGAAAATACCAGGTTTAGTCAATTATTGATGTGAAACAACTCTGTAATGATAGGGCCCCCTGTCTATTCATTACTTTCAGCTACCTAAGGCTTCCAAGGAATTATTTGATTTAAAAACAGAAACCATTTGGGCTTATGATAGCCAAACAGGAAAGAAAAACGCTGTTTGTTTTTTGTTTGTTTTTTGTTTTTAAATCTCCCTTTTAATTGCTTCAAATCTTTTTTTTTTTAATCAGCCAGAAATGTGGCTGAAAACATGAACAGTTGGACTGTCTTAACTACACCTCCTTCTTCTGATTACATCTAACACAAAACTAACAAAAACAATAAGGTCAGGTGAAATTTCTCTATGCACCCAACAAAAGTAACTTTCTTCCCATTGTTTTACTTCATGTTGCACACTGAGGTGAATGGACCAGAGGGAGAATTGCAACTCTTCAGGTATTTTTACAAATACCTGAAGAACCAGAGTTATAAAATACAAAGAACCAGAGTCCAGAATGAGAGCCCCCCTTGGAGAGCCAGGCAGCCCCTGAATGAATGGCCTCTCCAGCTGCTCACTCACCGTACTTACAGACTTTACAGCTCTTGCATGTGCTGGAATTGCAAGTCATTAAAAAGCCACTTTGAAAACACAATAAAGACCTTTTTCTTTGGCTGCAACAACCTTCCATCATATAAAAACCTAAGGCCAATGCTTCGACAGCAGGACATTTACTGCCAGCTCCAGACAGTTCAAGCAGGGCAAGGGACAGGGTGGGGCAGGAGGAAATGAGGCACAACAAAAGAAGGGAAGTTTCTTTTTTCCTTCGCCTTCCTTTTCTTCTTTTCAAAAGAAACTTCTGGCAAGGTGGTTTGAAGTCTTTATCCTGTATCCGAACTACCAGCTACCTTTGGGAAAAATGCTCCCATCTGATGAGATTCCATTTTTCTCACTCAAGATTTTGCCCACAGAAGCAGCTTGGTAAGCCAAAAATGATCAAAAGACATGATTGAAATTTCATTCCTCACACTTCAGATTGAAGTAGGAAACATTTTACCAAATGTAATCTGTCCATTTTCAAGGAAAGATAATTAAAACTTTTAACTTCTGCTCTTTTAAATTATGAGTACATTTTTACAAAGCAGGAAATTACTACCATAAACAAATCCAAACATAAATGGTTACTTCAATTTTCTTTTACTGTCTTTTCCATCCTTTTCTGCTATGAATAACAAACTTCCCTGTATCACAAAACCAAATGAACTCAATAGAGAAGCAGAATTATAGGAAGAAAAAACAACAAAAACCTAGGAAATTAAGGAGGAGTAAAAATTATTTGGGTTCTTTGTATTGTCAATTAAAGTTTAAACAGGTTAATACTAACCACAATTACAAACTTTTGGTTGATGTTGATCCCTACCCTTTCCTAGTTCCTAGTCGATGTTGTCTCTAGTAACAATAGTCACATTCCATAAATGACCAGTATGGCCACAAAAAGGTAAATTCATAAAGCAAGAACAGCTTTATTCTAATTGGAATTACCCAGGTTCCAGAATGCAAAATATTCTTAATGTTAACATTAACATACATAGCTAAAACATGTTTTTATTATGTTTCTGTTTTTGCTAAATGCTCACCCACTATTAAAAAAAAAGTCCTCTATTTCCCTACCTGCCCCACCATACATAGACCTCCCAAATTCTGTAAGGGAAATTACTAATGGACTTTCAGTGACAATATTAGATTTCTTTATAAATTGAGAAACATTTCAGGAATTACAAAATACATTTCAACATGACTCTTTCAGTCATATTAATAGTAACCCAAAGATAAATCATTCCTTAGTATATCTTCTTTTAATAGTTAACTGCAATGAAAAAAAAAAACTACCAAGTACCTATTCAATGCAGTGACAGGTACGATTTTGTCCTTTATATCATTTAATTAGAAAGCTAAAAGAAGCTTCTAAGCATTGCCTCTTAATTTAAAAACTAAAATTTTTGCAAGAAACAAGTGTTGACAAAGATCTGGACAAAAGGGAACCCTTGTGCACTGCTGTTGGAACTGTAAACTGGGAAAACAGTATGAGATTCTGCATAAAATTAAAAACACAACTACCAGCTCAGCCTGAGAGGCTTAGTGTTTGAACATAGAACTATGAAACAGGAGGTCTCAGTTCAATTCCTGGACAGGGCACATGTGTAGGTTGCAGGATCAATTTCAATGGAGGACCTGCAGGAAACAGCCAATTAATTATTCTCTCATCATTGGTGTTTCTCTCTCTCTCTCCCTCTTCCTTCCTCTTTGAAATCAATAAAAATATATTTAAAACAATTTTACTACAACTACCATACAATTTAGCAATTTCAGTTTGTGGCATTTATCCAAAGAAAATAAAAACACTCATTCAAAAGATATACATACCCCTATGTTCACTGAAGCATTATTTACAATAGCCATGATATGGAAGCTACCTATGTGTCCATTAATAGATGAATTGATAATGAAAATCTGACATAGATACACATACATAATCCATACACACACACTATAATATTCAGATATAGAAAAGAATGAAATCAATAAAAGCTATAGAAACTGTCAACAAGGAAATGAGATTTATGACATAAAATCTCCCTCCACTGAATTTATGGCTGAAAACTGGCAGAGACCAGTTCAGTCCAACATGGTGACTAGGTAACCCTTAGCCTCATTATATGCTCATTATATACTAAATGACACACTCCACACCACCATGATCAAAACCAGACGGCACATATAAGGACACCAAATGGCCAATGGAACTCTTCTGAGAAATCTAAACCCTTTTCCCAGGGAAATCCTAAATATTCCTCCCACTTATTGAATAACCTACATTCCACCCCACCCCTGATTAAATGAATCTCAATCAAGGAAGCAAATTCTGCTAAAGGGTGCTGTTCTGCCTGTGAAGTATCCCACTCTCTATCTCATCACTTCACTAATAAACTCGCCTTCACTTTAAACTCTATGCTGGCTTGCATTTGAATTCTTTCCTGCACAAAGCCAAGAACCCACAATGGGTGGTGAACCTTAGGTTCCCAGCCTCCCAGAATGCTTGCATCAAAAATCTTGCCATTTGTAACAACATGGATGGACTAAGAGGGTATTATGCTAAGTGAAATAAGTCAAAGAAAGACAAATACTGTATCATTTCAATTATTTGTGAAAACTAACAAAATTAAATAAATAAAAAACAAACAGACTCATAGATACAGAAAACTGATAGTTGTCAAGAAACTTGGATGATGGGGGGATAGGCAAAAAGATGAAGAAGATTATGAGGTATAAAGTTATAGTTATAAGTCATGGGGATGTAATGTACAGCATTGGGAATACACTCATTAAGGTTGCAATAACTTTATATGGTGATAGATGGTTACTAGAATTCTCTTGGGGATCACTTCATAAAGTATATACATGTCAAATCACTGTGTACACCTGAAACTAATATAATATTGTGTGTCAATGACTCTTTAATTAAAAAGAGCTTTAGCTCTGGCCAGGTTGGAGTGTCATCCCCAACACCAAAAAGGTGGCAGGTTCCATTCTGGTCAAGGCACATGACCTGGGTTGCCCCAGTAGGACGTAGCTGGGCAGCAGCCTTTTTCTCTCCATCTCGCTAAAAATCAACTTAAAAAATATATCCTCGGTATGGATTAAAAATAAATAAATAAAATAAGCTTTATATTCCAGAGTAAAAATTAAAATAAAAAAATAAATGTAGTCTTTGTCCTGTTTTTTTTCCTCACAGAACATGTGTAACAAATGAATATCAATATCAATGTCATATATCTCAAGGCAAAAATTCAGAGCAACATGACATCCATTCCAAGTACCTTTCCCCACTAAAACATATAAGCCACACACTTAATAAAGGACAGGAGAATTCTGCAGTGTTATTGAATATCAAAAATATCTTTCAATTCTTTAGGTTATAAAGGTTTCCAGAAGCCAAATCATGCATACCAATGGCTAACTCACATTTTTATTTTTTAGATGATGATGATGATGATGATGATGATGATGATGATTTAATCCCCACCTGAGGATATTTTTTCATTGATTTTAGAGAGAGTAGAAGAGAGGAGGAAAAACAGAGAGAAACACTGGATGTGAAAGAAAACACATGGACTGGTTGCCTCTTGTACATACCCTGATCAGGGCCCGGTTTGGGGGGGAGCCTGCAAAGGAGATATATGCCCTTGACTGGAATCAAACCTGGGACCCTTCCGTCCACAGCCCGACACTCCATCCACTGAGCCAAAACAGCTAGGGCTAACTCAGATTTTTAGATTACTAAATGCTTTACCTAAATTGACTATTTTCACAATAATTTTACGAAGTAAATACTATTGTAATCTCAATTTCACACACAGAAAAAACACACACACACAAAATAAACAAACAAAAACCTGAAGAAATAAAGCAGATTAAATCATTTGCCCAATATCACAGATACAAGTGGAATTCTAAGTACAGACAGCTTGTCTGACACCACAATGCAGACCCAATAAATATTGGATTACTTGACTCCCTTTCTGTCTACCTACCTTCCTAAATATTTATCTTCAAATAAGTGATCCCACAAAAAATATGCAGGCACACAAGACACAGATGTACTTTAGGCTTGCCTTTTCTCATTTACAAAGTATATAAAAATCTTAATCAAAAACAAAAAACTCCCTAATCGGTTGAGCGTCAGCCTGCAGACTGAAGGTTTGATTCTGGTCAAGGGCATGTACCTTGGTTGCGGGCACATCCCCAGTGGGAGGTGTGCAGGAGGCAGCTGATTGATGTTGCTCTCTCATCGATGTTTCTAACTCTCTATTTCTCTCCCTTCCTCTCTGTAAAAAATCAATACAATATATAAAAACAAACAAACACTAGCAATCTAAGCTTCCTAATCCATCTCAATAGCACTGATTTTTATTTTTATATAAAACCTGAATCTAACTTATTTTTAAAACTTCTTTAAAAAGTTCTTCCTTTTCATTGTAACTAATTTATACCAAGGCAAGGTTTTGTCTTTTTACAGACCTACCAGTAAGTAATCTTTTTACTCCAGCCCTTCTTAATTCTTCATACTCTTCCAATTATTTTTTGTGTCTTCCTTCTGTTTCCAATGTTCGAGATTTCCACCTGCTGTGCTTAAAATTACCTACCACCCCATGCCTCACAAATGAATATAAATCTGGCTCCCATTTAAATATTGAAGCTGGAAAGGACTTTTATTTTAAAAACAAACAAATACGTTTTTATTGATTTTTAGAGACAGAGGAAGGGAGCGGGATGGAGAGATGGAAACATCAATGAAAGAGGAACATCATCTATTTGTTGCTTCCTGCACGTCTCCTACTTGGGGTTGAGCCCACAACCTGGGCATGTGCCCTGACCAGGAATCGAACCGGGGACTTCTTGGTTCCTGCTGAGCTGGAAAGGACTTTAGAGAGATGAGGTCATCTGATCACACTTAATCAGATGCAGACAGGACAATGTGAACGTTGCTCACTGAAGTTGGGTCTATCCCAAGCTACCACCAAAGTAGTTATAGGCCAGGGGAGGTTTAGGGCTTCTAAGGACTCTCCATTACAATTGTCTCCTGTTTGTTCTTCCCATCATCTTGCCCACAGGAGGGACACCAGGTAGTAGAAAGGTCAAACAAAAGTTTATTTTTAATACTGAATCAAGGAAATTTCAGCCCTCTTTTATTCTCCTTTGCTCACAGAATGGTCTTTTGGGCCCTGGCTTACTTGGAACCACCATTGTCAATCTCTTCTGTTACAACACCTACATTTAAAGAATTAAATGAAGAGCAGCAACAATAGAATCATCACTACTATCAGAAAACTAATAAAGTACAGTTGTTGGGTTTGACATCCAAATAAAACCTGAAAGTCTTTGCAAGGATGTCAAATTCTTGCAGGCTTTCTCAGTAACTATATGTACCTTACAAAAACTCCTGTTATGATCACTAGATATGTGGCTCTATTATATCATGAATTATTTTTAAAATTTTGCTACCTTCTGTAAGGAATTATAATTCTAACTCTTCATTCCAGAAGGTTTTTAATGTTAATGCTTTGAATAAGTACACCAAGTTGGACATAAAGTCCATGAAAAGAAAAGCCAGACCTTATAAGTCATATAAAAGGGAAAGAGTAAGAGGCAAACTAAAACAAGATCACACAAAATTATCTAAAGAGAAAGATAACCTATGATACTTTCATGTAGAAAGAGCATTCAGTACTGCTTTGTGAATGGCATTGGTCTTCTCATAAACCAGCAAAAATTCAAGAAAGACGCCTTTTAAAAACTTGACCACAACCTACTATAAGAAATAACACACCCTCTGAAATAAAAAATTCAGGAACCATTACGTATTTATCCATACTAATACAATGTATTCTAACTTTTTAAAAATACTGATGATGACATGCTAAATTGATTTCATGGCTCACCAATGAATCACAACCCATAATTTAAAAATCTCTCTTCTTAAAGAATCGCAACATGTCAGAACAAAGTTGCTAAACTTGACCATCTTGATAGACTAATCACAACCCAACTGCATAAGTGAACATTTGATTTGAAATAAAAATTAAACATACAAAAAAAGTTCCAAGTAGCATCTGCCTTAAGAACAAGTTTTGATTTAAAAGGAGATGTAAAAAGCAAATGAGGAAAAATAAATGCTTGCAATATTGGAACAAACCCATTAGCTCTACTCTCCATTCCTCGAACTACAGTATTACACCTTTACCAAACACTGGGGTGAATTACTCAATCTCTAGGATTTTTTATGGTACTCTGCTCCTAATAATGACCTTCTATTTAAATTTCAAGATTAGCTCTAGAGAATAGGGGGGAAGGAAGAGGTCTCTGGATGACTAGAGATGGGTATGGATGTTATGTCCTACTTCTGGCTGGTTTTCAATCCAAAACTGTGCAAACACAGGAGATATAATCTGCTATTAAGATCCCCTAAAGCTTGCCAGCAATTGAACTAGGTACATTTCTGAAGTGAACCCACGGGAACAGAAAGAGAAGTAGTATTCTCAAATCGCCAGCAATTTTTAGCCAGACATTTTCCGTGTCCATTGTCTAGAAATGTTAACAAGCTAATATTTGGAGATTATTAGGACTAATCATGACTGATAAATAATGATAGATGGCCAAAATTAGAGAAAAAGGAAATATAAGGAGAGATAATCTCATAGTAAATAATGTTTCTAGCCGGTTCTCTAGAAACAAAATTGAATACCTTTTGAATTACTAACAGTCCTGTCTCTACAGTGTAAGATTTCTTACACTCATAGGTTAGGATAGATAACCTGAAAATCCCTTACGACTCTGACATCTGTAATTATAAATTTAAATCTCAACATCAGGTAATGTTTGGGGGGATTCTGATGGACTTTTGGGCACCCACAAAAGTTAGTCCCATTTTTTCAGGAAAAAAACTTGCAATGAAGATCATGATAAAAGTATTACTACTACAAGAAAACTAATAAGGAAAGTACAGTTGTACTTTTAAATCAGTCTGGAACATCTATAAAAACAAAACAGTGGCTATACTATGAAAATAAATATTTTGTTTTCAAAATACTGTCACCTGATTTCATAGGTACATATATATGTTAAAATTCATCAAATTATACATGTATAGCATATTGTCACATCAATTTTGCTAGATAAAATTGTTTAAAAATACTATCATCGGCTTTCCATTTATGTAAATAAATTATTTCAAACCATTGATAAAATAGATCAACATTATAGCTCAATCCTAATATTTTCTAAGTTTCTCTTCTAAATTTACTATCCTTTATATTCAAGTTTTATTGCCTTGTTATTACCTTCCTAACTTGGCAATCACTGAAAAGCATAGTACATAAGCTCTAATGACCATCTAAGTTTTTCTACTGCTATTCAATAGCCATTATACTGTTGAATATATTTTCCCTTTAACAATTTAAGTCACAGCCTAAAAATCTACAGATTTCCTAATGATTTCATTTCCTCCTTTCCATTAGTTAAAGAAATTGATTTCTAGGCACTTCCATATCGCCATGTTATGATGCAGCTGTCATTTTCTTCCCTCATTCTTTATCTTGAATCTGTCTGAAATAAAATCTGAAAGCTCAGAAGGGTAAGGAGGGAAGCGAACAGAACTACTCACATCAGATTTAGAGGACATATTTTCCTCCGCATCAGAATCATTGGGATCCACGATATCATCAAACGGCGGTAAAGTTGATTTCTTCTTCTCTGACGTCTCACTCTCAATTTTGACTTTTCCCATCTTGACATGAGATTTGTCTTTTGTCTGTTTTTTGTCAGCTGAACAAGTGAGGATCAGCGGTGGGGCACTAGAAAAACTTTTAAATAGAGCCTCTGAGCTACTCTTTTTCCTTTTTTTGGCTGAGAGTTCTTCAGAATCTGAAATGGGGGGCCTTTTACTAGGAGCCTTCTTATCTTGCTGTCCACTGGTGATAGTGAGTAAGTTACTGTCTGGTTTTGGCTCTTTTGACATGGGTTTAGGTTCCTTGAAGGCCATCTTAGGAACGATTTTTTCTTCTTTCAGTGGTTTATTTTCTTTGGGTTTCTTAGAGGATTCTTTGGAAGACTTGTTGTGATCCCTGGAAGGTTCTTTGAAGGCACTTTTATGTTCTCTGGAGTCTTTAGAAGGTTTTTCCTTGTGCTCCTTCATTAATTTGTGAGGCTTTGAAAAACTGGTGCTGCTGCTGCTGCTGCTGCTGCTGCTACTGCTGCTGCTGCTGCTGCTGCTACTACAGCTGCTGCTGCTGCTGCTGCTGCTGCTACTGCTGCTGCTGCTACAGCTGCTGCTGCTGCTGCTGCTGCTGGTATGGACACTCCTGTTAGGGTCCTGCAATGAGGAGAAGAAATGAAACTCAAAACCAAAATGAAATACAGAGTCAAAAGCTGCTTTCCTTGCATCCCATCTGCACAAAATGATCTCTCTATGACTAACCTTGAGGTATTTAATGGAAACCAACGACAGTATAAAAGGTGGAAATAGGGTGTGTGAGAAACACGTTGAATGAGGGATACCATGGATCAAGGAATTTAATGAGGCAAGCTATTTCCTTAATCATGAGAAGCATGGCATTCTAAACATTTTAATTCAACAAATGTTTACTAAGTGCTTGTTCTGAAAGATATAAAGATGGTTTAACACATGACTTTTTAAAATATTTTATTTTTATTTTTCAATTACAGTTGATGTACCACATTATATTAGTTTCAGGTGTACAACCCAGTGGGATCAGACATTTATATAACTTAACAAAGTGATCACCCTGATAAATATAAGATCCATCTGACACTATATATAGTTATCACAATATTAGAGGTCTGATGCACGACATGTGTGTACATGTAAGGTCCCTAGGCCTGGCTGGCAATCAGGGATGATTAGGGCCTTCCAGGTGCTGGCTGGGGCCTTCCTTCATTCTGCATTGCCCCCTTGTAGTCAGCACACATCATAGCAAGCGATCGAACTTCCGGTCTCCTGGTTGAGCGCCTAAGGGGACACTTTGCATATTAGACTTTTATATATATATATAAATTATTGACTATATTGCCTATGCTGTACATCTGCATGGCAATTTGTAACTACCAATTTGTACTTCTTGATTTTTTACAGAGAGGAAGGGAGAGAGATAGAAAGTCAGAAACATAGATGAGAGAGAGACATTGATCAGCCGCCCCCTGCATACCCCACAGTGGAGATGTGCCTGCAAGCAAGGTACATGCCCCCAACCAGAATCGAACCTGGGACCTTTCAGTCCACAAGCCGACGCTCTATCCATTGAGCCAAACCGGTCTTGGCCAATTTGTACTTCTTAATCCCTTCACCTTTTTCTCCCACCCCCCAATAACTCTCCCCTCTGGAAAGCATCAAAATGTTCTCTATATCTATGAGTCTGTTTCTGCTGTGCGTGTGTCATTTGTTTGTTTTCTAGATTCCACATATAAGTGAAGTCACATAGTGTTTGTTTTTCACTGCCTGGCTTATTTCACTCAGCACAATACCCTCTATGTCCATCCATGTTTTTGCAGATGGCAAGATTTCTACATGCCCCACTCTTATTAATTGTGAGACATCTATGATTCATAGTTGCTAGAAGAGCCACCTATATAGTGCTATGACAACAAAAAGCAGAAGATAAGTAATTCTGTTGGAGGTATTGGGAAAAGAATAATTCAGAAATTTATTGAGAATTATTGAATTAAGTCCTCAAAGATAAGCAGTTAATACTAAAAAGATAAGAATGAAAAAAGTACTTGAAGGAGAGCTCAAAAAATGGCAGCCAAATAGGCAGACCTGTCATGCACCTCCTCCCAGGGCCAGACTGGAAATACAACTAAATTGGAGAACATTTACTCAGAATTACCGACTGAGGTCCAGCTGAAGAGGAGACTTATATCAAGGAAGAACAGAAAACACCTGAAGACCACTCTCACTGACATATTCTTTCACCACCCTTTTTTGTTTCGTTTTGTTTTTATGGGGGGGAGGGTCTGGTTGTTCTGTTCTTTTTCTCTTATTTTCTTTATTTTTTTTCTATCATTTCTACTATCTAGTCTCTTTCCTAATTCCCTCTTTTCTGTATTTTCTGTAGGGTTCTTGTGTAAGTTCTAATTTTGTTTCTTATGTTTTACATTTTGTTGTGTTGTATTTTGTGCTATTCTGCCAGCATTTCCACAACAGCTCGCATGATGTGGCCACATAGTCAGCCAATCTGAGAGGAGATTCTATCCACAAACAGGACAATAACATTCAAGACCCAACTACAACAGAAAAACCCAAGTAACTCAAGTAGGGGGCTTTCCTAGAACACCCAGTCCAGGAGATCTAAGAAACTGCACCACTGGGTACTACAAAATATCTACTACATAAGACCACCCCACAAAGTCTGGGAGGCATAGCAGTTTGATCTAATATATAAAAACAAATACAAAGGAGCAGCCATAATAGAAAGACAAAGAAACAACCTCCACATGAAAGAAAAGGTGGAATAGTCAGGAAAGAAACTAAATGAAATGGGGGCAAGCAATTTGTCAGGTAAAGAATTTAGAGTAATGATAAGGGTGCTCAAACAATTCAGTATTAATTAAAAGAAACTTAATGTGAATTACAAGAAACTAAATGAGAATTATAAGGGTCTTAAGAATAACTATGCCGACATGAAAATAGAGGTTGAAACAATAAATAAGGATCAATTGGAAATTAGGAATTACATAGCTGAAATAAATCACACTCAGAAGGATTCTACATTAGGCTAGAACAGTGGTCGGCAAACTCATTAGTCAACAGAGCTAAATATCAATAGTATAATGATCAAAATTTCTTTTGAGCCAAATTTTTTAAACTTAAACTTCTTCTAATGCCACTTCTTCAAAAGAGAATTGCCCAGGACATGGTATTTTGTGGAAGAGCCACACTCAAGGGGCCAAAGAGCTGGATGTAAGCTGCAGTTTGCCAAACACGGGGCTAGAAGAAGCTGAGGACTGAATCAGTGAAACAGAAAACAAGGTATAGAAAAAAACACCCATTCAGAACAATAAATGAGAAAGTGTTTAAAAGGCAAGAGGACAGATTAAGAAGATAACATGAAAAGTAACAGCATCCACATTATAGGAGGTCTAGAAGGAGAAGAAGCCTAGAAAGGAATAGAGAATCTGTTTGCTGAAATAATGGCAGAAAAATTATTAAGTTCAGGAAACACAGACAGTCCCAGACAAGATGAACCCCAAAAGACCCACACATAAGCTAATCATTGTTAAAATGACAAATATTAAAGACAAAGAAATAATCTTAAAGGCTGCAAGAGAAAGACAGAAAGTTAACTACAAGGGAACTCCCACTAGACTGTCATCTGATTTCTCAATAGAAGCACTTCAGGCCAGAATGGAGTGGCAAGAAGTATTCAAAGTAATGAAAATCAAGGGACTGATTCTAAGACTACTTTATCCAACAAGGGTATCATTTAAAATCAAAGGTTAAATAAAGAGCTTCACAGACAAAAAAAAAAAAGGCTAAAAGAATTTATTACCATCAAACTAGCACTCCAAGAAATGTTAAAGGGACTGGTGTATGAAGAAGAAATAGAAAGAGAACACAAGCAAAAAGAGTATGAATAGCAACAAATAAATACCTATCAATAATAACCTTATATGTAAATGACTTAATGCTCCAAATAAAAGACATAGAGTGGCAGAATGGATAAGAAAACATGACCCATATACTGTATATGTTGTCTCTAAGAAAATCATCTTAGAACAAACGACTCATACAGAATGAAAGTGGAGGGATGGAAAAAAAATTTCCAGACAAATAAAAATGGAAAAAAGAAAAAAAAAGCTGGGGTAGCAACACTCATATCTCACAAAATAGACTTAAAAGTGAAAGCCATAACAAGAGACAATGAAGGCCACTTCATAATTGTAAAGGGATCAGTCCAATAGGAGGATTTGACTCTGATAAATGTATATGTGCACAACACAAGAAGATCCAAATATATTTTATAACTTCTGGAGAATTTTAAGAGAGAGATAGACAGCAATACAAGCATAGTAGGGAACTTTAACATTCCACTAATATCACTAAACAGATCTTCTAGACAAAAAAATCAACCAGGAAACAAAGCTCCTAAATGATATAATAAATCAGATGGAATTGACATTTACAGAACATTTCACCCCAAAGCTATAGAATATACATTCTTCTCGAGTGCACGTGAGACATTTTCAAAGATAGACCACATATTAGGAAAAAAACTAAGTCTCTACAAGTTCAAGAAGACTGAAATCTTATCAAGCTTCTGCTCGGTTCACAATGGCATGAAATTAGAAATGAACTATAATAAAATCACTCAGGCCTAGGGGCATCGCTCAGTGGTTAAGCATCAACCTATGAACCAGGAGGTCATGGTTTGATTCCCAGTCAAGGGAATATGCCTGGGTTGTGAGCTCGATCCTCAGTGAGGGCATGCAGGAGACAGACAATCAAAGGTTATCTCTCATCATTGGTATTTCTGTCTCTTTCTCCCTCTCCCTTCCTTTCTTAAAATCAATAAAAAGAAAAAATAGGGAAGAGTTATTTTAAAAATACCAACTCAGAAACATTCAAACACATAGAGGCTAAATTGCATGCTATTAAATAATGAATGGGTTACCAAAGAGATCAACAGGTTACCAAAGTGAAGAGAGAACCCAACTGCATGGGAGAACATATTTGCCAATAATACATCTGTTAATATACAAAAATATATAAAGAAGTCATACAACTTAACAAAAGTAAGATAAGCAATCTAATTAAAAAATGGGCATAGGTCCTAAATATGGACATACCAAACTGGACATACCGAAGGCCAAGAGACATATGAAAAAAATGCTCAAAATCATTAATCAACCAAGAGATGCAAGTTAAAATGACAATGAGGTATCACCCCTCACCTGTCAAAATGGCTATCATCAACAAATCAACAAATGAAAAGTGCTGGTGAGGATGTGGAGAAAATAGAACTTCAGAACATTTTTGGTGGGAATGAAGACTAGTGCAGCCATTGTGGAAAATAGTATGGAGTTTTCTCAAAAAATTAAAAATTGAACTCCCATTTGACCCAGTGATCCACTTCTAGGAATATATCCTAAGAAATCTGAAACACTCATCAGAAAGAATATACATTCCTATGTTCATAACAGCATAATTTATAATAGCTAAGATTTAGAAATAGCCTAAGTGGCCATCAGCAGATGAGTGGATAAAAAAAAGCTGTGGGGAGAATCCAAGATGGCGGCATAGGTAAACACCTATACTGCTGCCTCGCACAACAATTTCAAAGCTACAACTAAAAGACAGAACGGACATCATTCAGAACCACAGGAAAGCTGGCTGAGTGGAAGTTCTACAACTAGAGGGAAAGAGAGGGGCTCACAGAGACCCAGAGGAGCTGCAAAGAGCTGAGGTACCGAGACGTGCGCTGAGAGAGCGGGTGCCGGAGTACCTGGCTGGCTTTCTCTGGCGGGAGGGAGACGGAGACTCCCAACGGCATTGAACCCTTTATCTTACGACACTAAACCCCAGATCCAGCCGAAACTCATACGGGGGGAGTTTGGACTGTGAAAAGGGAGAGGTGCACGGAAATTTAGGGGAGTTGCAAAGGATCGGAGGTCTGGTTTCCGCACGGCACCACGCGGAGGACGGATTGCTGATTGTGCCGCTGGCTTTCGCGAGTGGGTGGGAGACAGACCCTCCCAACTGCGCCACTTCTGAGTCCACTGGGCCCCTGTTTTGGGCGAAACCCTGGGGACCTAGACTCGTGTGGTCCTGGTTCGCAGGGGAGCCGGAAAGGCAGTGGTTGGAGGCGCTGCGGGTGCGAGCGCACAAGGACCGCTCCAGCCATTACCCAGTCACGTGAGACTCAGGGGCCGTGGAGGGCGGGGCCGACTGGAAGGCAAGGCGGTCCCTTAAGCCCTGAGACTCCACCCTCCCAAGCTCAGCAGAGGCTTCTTCGGCTGATTCCAGCACAGAAGTTTCCCCGGCACGGTGAAAATGCCGAGACAAGGGAAGGGATTACAAGCAAAAGAAATGGAGGAAAAAAAACGACTGGATATAGAGTTCAAAACCACGCTTATAAGGTTTTGCAAGAATATGCTAGAAAAGATGGATAAATTTAGTGAGACCCAAGAGAAGATGATAAATACACTGACTGAAATGAAAACTATTATGCAGAGTACTAACAGCAGACTAGAGAAAGGCAAGGATCAAGTCAAAAATTTGAAATATAAAGAAGCAGAAAACATTCAACTGGAAAAGCAAGAAGAGAAAAGAATCCAAAAATGTGAAGATAATGTAAGGAGCCTCTGGGACAGCTTCAAGCGTACCAACATCAGAATTGTGGGGGTGCCAGAAGAAGAGAGAGAGCAAGATACTGAAAACCTGTTTAAAGAAATAATGACTGAAAACTTCCCACATCTGGTAAAAGAAATAGACTTACAAGTTGAGGAAGCACACAGAACCCCAAAGAAAAGGAACCCAAAGAGGACTACACCAAGACACATCATAATTAAAATGCCAAGAGCAAAAGACAAAGAGAGAATATTAAAAGCAGCAAGAGAAAACAGTTTATTACTTACAAGGGAGCACCCATACGACTGTCAGCTGATTTCTCAACAGAAACGATGCAGGCCAGACGGGAGTGGCAAGAAATATTCAACGTGATGAACAACAAGAACCTACAACCAAGAATAATCTATCCAGCAAAGCTATCATTCAGAATTGAAGGGCAGATAAAGACCTTCACAGAGAAGAAAAAGCTAAAGGAGTTCATCAACTCCAAACCAGTATTATATGAAATGCTGAAAAGTACCCTTTTAGAAGAGGAAGAAGAAAAAGGTAAAAGACAAAAAATTATGAACAACAAATACACATCTGTCAACAAGTGAATCTAAAAATTAAGTGAATTAAAAATCTGATCAACAGAATAAACTGGTGAATATAATAGAATCAGGAGCACAGAAAGGGAGTAGACTGATAATTCTCAGGAGGACAAAAATCATAAAGCATCAAACAGACTGTGAAATTATAGCAGAAAGATTAAAGTTAGGTGAGGTAAATAAGTGATCAATCAAAGGACTTGTATGCATGCTTATAAACATAACCAATGATCACAGACACTGGGGGGTCGGGGTATGCCTGGGATGGAGGGGGGGTAATGGGGAGATATGTATAAAAAATTAATAAAAATTAATTAAAAAAATAATAATAAAAAAAAAGAATATTGAAGAGTAAAAAAAAAAGCTGTGGTATGTTTACACATGGAATATTACACAGTGGTAAAAAATGAACTCTTACTATCTGCAACAGCATGGATGGACTTGGAGAATATTATGCTAAGCGAAATAAGTCAGTCAGATAAAGATATGTATCACATGATCTCACTCATATGTGGAATCAATGAACAAAATAAACTGATGAACAAAATAGATCTAGAGACATAGAACCATGGAAAATACTGATGAATTTCAGAGGGAAGACAGGAGTGAGGAAGGTAAGGAGGGAGTGATTAATTGGGGAATTTATATGTATATATGTATAGCCCATGGACACAGACAATAGTGTGGAGAAGGCTTGGGAGGGGTGGGGTAGTGGAGGTCAATGGAAAAAAAAAGGGAAATATCTGTAATACTTTCAATAATAAAGATAGATAGACTGAATGAATGAAATAAATAAGTACTCAGATACCAGAGACTAGAATGAACAAAAATAATGAGGGATCAAAGCACAGGTTTTATCTGGGGAGCAACATCCAGCTTTGACAAAGGGGTAGATAAATAGTCCAGGGTCATATAGTGAGGCCAGTTATAAAAATTTTACTATAAAGAATCATAAGACCCCCTCCAAGTAAAATTATTCTCAAGTTGAGATAAAAAGCAATTCTGTTTTTGTTATCCAAACTTTAGCACTTAAGGAATATGTCTCTCATCTACTAATGAAAAAGAAAAAGAAAAAGAAAAAAGGAGGAGGTGGGAAGGACAGGAGGAAAAGAAGGAGAGAAGAAGGGAGAGAAGGAGGGAGGGAGGGAGAAAGAAAAAAAAAGAAAAGAAACATAAAAGACTAAAGATTTCACTTAACAGTCATCAAAGGGATGGAAAGATTTTTACCAATTACTGTTGTGTGGTCATAAGGAAAGAGCTAATTGCTGTCTATTTTGTTTTAAATGTGTTACCAATTTTTTCACAGCAATACCTCAGAATATATAACCTTTCTATCTAGGCACAAAATTTAAGCCCACACTTAGAATATTTGTGAATCTCTATCATTAACAGAAAGAATAAGAAATAGAAGTAAACCCTGGATGTGCAAAAACCCAAAGCAATACTAAAAGAAGAGCTCTTTCTTGCTTACTTCTACCTCCTAATGTAACCAAAGACAAATAAATGTCCAAATTATAACCGGAATTTATATCTTCAGACTTGCTTATTAAGTTTCACCTCTAACTCACCCACTTAAGGTTAATGATATGTGAACCAATCCTCTATTTTTAAAATATCTAACATGACACAAAAAGAATAAGTAGAAAGGGATTATGTTTTCCAGTGACATGAACAATCAACTTACTGGATCTATGTGGAGGGAGGAAACCTGTATATGAGTAAGTATTAGAAAATAATACCCAAAATGAAAAATTGTTGTTCTGTGTTAAATAGGATTATGTATTTTTTTTCTTTTTACATTTTTTTTTCTTATTCAACAACAAGATGACACACATCAACTATTCCATTTCTTTTTCTCAAGTGAACATTTGGTTTCAAAATTCTAAAATGGATAAAGCAAAGACAAGCTTTTATGCATCAAACTAGATAATTCCTTACAAAACATTTTAATCTGAGTCTTAAAAGCAAAATGCTAAAGATGGTATTTATATTACTGAAACTACATTATTTTATAAATTCTATTACAAGACATTTCCTGGCATGTTAAGCAATACCATGAATAATTAAAATGAAGTACAATGGGCAAACTAAATTAAGGAAGAACATTTTGAAATCTAATATCCTTGAGTTTTCTTTTTTGTTGTTGTTAACTGGTTTGTTGACTCAATGCATTTTGGCAATTTGCAATCAGTATTCTCATTGTGGCTCCCAAACACCCAAGGTTTGCTACTCAATGTTCAACTTTATGGATATTTTTATAAATGTGAGTTATAAAAATACATAAATTTTAACCTACTAACATATATTCTAATGTTAAGCATTAAAAAATAATAACATTTCAGCACCAACAAAAATAAAGGAACTTCTATATAGGGGTTCTTCCATGGTTTATTTTTTAAATCCTTTTGTAGTACAAACTGGAATTCTTTTTCTTTTTTATATTTTTTAATATATTTTATTGATTTTTACAGAGAGGAAAGGAGAGGGAGAGTTAGAAATATCGATGAGAGAGAAACATCAATCAGCTGCCTCCTGCACACTCCCCACTAGGGATGTGCCTGCAACAAAGGCACATGCCCTCGACCTTGACCGGAATCAAAGCTGGGACCCTTGAGTCCACAGGCCAATGCTCTATCCACTGAGCCAAACTGGCCAAGGCCAAATTGGAATTCTTAACCCAAAGTACATAGTGGTATATGACACAGAGTCTTGTATCATAATAAGTTCAAGTTCTCTACTTAATTATATACATGTGATATTAAGTACAAAACTCCAAATTATATAAATTTTTACTCCCCGTGTTGGTCTAAGTTTTTAATGCCTACCATCGCCTTTTCATCTACCCAACAAATCAGGTACAAGCAAGTGACCCAACCATCCTTGTTCCTTCCATGTTACCAAAAAGCTTTCTATACCAATAAGCTAAGACAACTCAGAGCTAAGAAGGGAAACATATTCAATAACAACACCTCAGACAAATAAAAATTTATAAAATGAGAGAATGGTTTCTGTTTCATGGGTTTACATTCTCTGTGGTCAGTGGCAAAGTACAAATGTATGTCACCTAACTCCATATTCCTACATATCATAAATACAAAGCAAAGACTTCTATACAAAGTCAGAAATTAAATTGTTACTGAAACAGAATGAAAGCTTTCATTGAATTTTAGTCCATCTATCCTTTATCTATTGGGAATCAAGTGACTGGCTTTTAAATTTTTTTATTGAACTATAAATCTCAACATGAAGTGCCACTCAGCAGCAGAGACTAATTATCATTCAATGTGAAGTTTACACATGTTGTATAATTCAAATCTCTTTGCCCAAGGCTGATTAAGATAAACTGAATATCAATATTAGGGGGAGCATGTGTGCATAATTCAAATCTCACATATTTAAGGCAAATGACTGTTTAAATATAAACATACATGTATTTGTACTAACTTTACAATCTATGAATATAGGTTACAGTTTTGTTTTGTTTTTTTCATCTACTCAGATTCTACTGAATGCTTCCTTGTTTTAGTTTTCTGGAACGAATGGGCCTCTTTAATGTATAATCTCTTCTGATACTACTTGTAGGCAACCCCAGGCTTAAGAAAAGGTCAGAATAAGGTTTTCTGACTATGATTTTTAACTCCCATGTTATCACAATGTCTTATTCCTTGTACCACTGATAACTCAACAATTATTCTCTAGCTCTTGTTTCTTCCTCTAACTATCCTATTAATTTTGGCCTCTATCCTACTTTAAGTGGCTTCTCATTGTGCAGATTTTCAGTTCATTCATACCTTATCCAGTAAAATTTGCATATAGACAAATAAGCTTGCCTAGAAGATGTTTATTTATCCCAAACCAATAAACTCCCCTAGAAGAGTTTATTTGCCCACGATACATCTTAAAAGGACACTTCCTAGAAATTGTAGTGTAGTGCAAAAGGTTAAGCATAGAAAGAAGTTGGGAGAACCATGAGAGTCAAAAGACTGGCTTTCAAAACAGAAATCTCTTCTGTAATGTCATTAAATACTTGACAAATGACCAAGGAGGATGAAATAGAATCCAAGGCTATGAATAAAGTATAAGCATTCAGAATTCTGGAAGAAATAATGAACTTTGAATTTCACTTGCTTTCCCCCACTTAAATCCCAAATCCAACCAATTCCCCTTTCTTGAACAAGTCAGCTTTAGGAACCAGTATAATTTAGTCATCTTCCAAGAGGACTGGTACAGGATTGCTCTGTTCTGGGCTCCAAGCAAGGCCCAGAAGAGTTCTGCATGTAGATAACTAACTGCACTAGTGTGGCAAGCCTCCCTGGCCTGAAAAGTGTTCAGGAGACAGTAGAAGGGAGATTACAGTCTATTCCCAAGGCTAGGAATATACAGGACTTTCTATGTCTTAATTAAAGCTTACAATTTTTTATGTGCCCATGGAACACTGAGAAAAAATGATCATAAAATAAACTTCAAAATACTCTTTTCAAAATGTTTGAATAGATTATACAGTTGATTATACCCTAATAAAATCAGAATAATAAAGACGAAGAATTAAGTCAAAAGCAAACAATGAAAAGAGCATTTGAAATTGAAATTTAAAAAAATCTAAGAGCATAGCAAAATATATGCGCAAAGGAAAATGCATAGCCTTTATTGCATTCATTACCAAAAAGAGGAAAGGGGCACCTGGGGGAGACAAGATACACTGAGTACTCATTCTGAGAAACTAGAAATAGTTCCACAAATATGAAAACAGTATAATATTGCATATAATGTTGAAAATAAAAGAAACAAATTTCACCAACACTAATTTCATTTTAAAATAAAGGCCTTAAATGTATATTTAGAGTTCAAATTCAAAGGAGAAATTTATCAAGTTAATTCTGATTTAAAGGAGATCAATCTACTTTTCAAAATCAACTAAGAATTTCTTGAATTTAAAATTTCTTAAATTTAAAATGATGATCTACCATAAAAGAAATAAAATTAATGAAGGGATAGCAATTTATAAATATTTCAAAACAGGTAATATTTCATTACCAAAAGAAATACCTAACCAGTTCAAAATGGTTGAGTGTGTGTGTGTGTGTGTGTGTGTGTGTGTGTGTGTGTATTACAGGGGGAGAGGGGAAGAGCACAACAGACTACTGATTATATTTATGAGCTTTTTACCACCATTTGGCTTTATAATATGAATGTTTTATTTATAATTAATATTGTAAGACACTAAGATTGTGAAGCACAAATCATCTCAACAATTGGTAGGACTAATAAAAACATGAATCAAATTTATTTTAACACCACAACCAGCTAGAGGCAATAAGACACAAAACTTAACATTTATTAGCTAGTCAATGTAAGGAACTAAAAGAACATTACACAGTAGAAGAAAAATGGCACTTGAGAATAGCAATGGGGGTCATTCATTCAATAACAATTTAAATGGCCTGTATCTAAAAATAAAACTAAACACACAAACTGTTTATATACACACAAGAAAGAAAAAGAAGTCTTCTGTTACAGGTCACATGTGCTTTGAAGGATTTTACTTGTTTTGATTTTTTAAATACATGCCCCACAGTTTAGGGAAAATTAATAGATCCATTTTTAGACCTGACCAGGGAGGGATAACCCATAATTTTAAGGAATTGAAGAATCACATCCTTAAGTTCCTCAATTTGCCTGAATCTGTATAAAAGACAGCCAATACAGATCTAACTACACCTACAGAAACCCAGGTAAGTCTGCACTGTGTACAGTGACAGAAAATGCAGGAATCATCCTATCAGTTAAACATGAACCAATAAGTAACTTGAACGAGAATCTAAGCCTGATGTCAATCATTCAAGAATCTATATCAGTGGTTCTCAACCTTCCTAATGCCACAACCCTTTAATACAGTTCTTTATGTTGTGGTGATCCCCAACCATAAAATTATTTTTGTCGCTACTTCATAACTGTAATGTGCTACTGTTATGAATCGTAAGGTAAATATCTGTGTTTTCTGATGGTCTTAGGAGACCCTGCTAGCTGTTCTCGACCCACAGGTTGAGAACCGCTGATCTAGATAATAGTAACAGGTTTCCCTCAGTCATACCTGGTTATGAGTCCTGCCAATTCGTTGAGACAAACTGGCCTTAATAAGATGTACAAAGATCAGACACATCTGAGAATCAAGAAGCAAAGGCTATCTACTTGAGAAATTTAATGAGGAAGTCAAAATAAACAACTATTTATTTTAGGAAGATTATCTACTAGCAATGTGCAAGGGAAGCTGGAATGGGTAGAGGGTGAGAAAAGAATAGGCCACTTAGATGACCACTGCACTGTGGGTTGATGGTGGCGGCAGTAGTAACAGCTTATTGAACACATACTAGGTCAGACTCTGATGTCCTAGTTTTATAAAAATTAAGTCAACAATCTTGTGATGTTTGAATTAGCCATATTTCACAATGAGGAGACTGATTCACAGAACCCAATGCAACTAAAGAAACACATGTAATTAGTGGTAGAACTGAGATTCAAGCCCAAGGTGTCCAGCCCTAATTCCCATATTCTGAATCACTATACTTCTATCAGGACAACTGGTTTCAAAACCAACTGCCAATCTTGCTAACGTAATCTGAGCTGAAAATGAAAGAAGGACAAGTAGAAAAGGGATGGCTTAGTGATTTAAAAGAATACCACTGAACATGCCTACAAGTCTAGGCAGAACTACATAAAGGAAGTTCTATTTAGTTCCAGTAGAGGGGGTATAACTTTTTGGTAGGTGGCAAATATTCTGAAATCGAGGATCTTCCTGTACTTTTCAAGTGACTTAAATTTTGAGTCTTTTATTACCAAATAAATATTTTAAATTTGACAGACTGTAAAATTGTATTCAGAGGACTTGTGGGGTATTGAAAAATCAACCTTTCATGTAATAAGCCTGTAAAACATGCTATCTCCAATTATTTTAAAGAATGTCACAAAACTAAGATTTTATCTCATTGCACAAGTACTTTCAAAATAATTGTAAATATCTGCAATACTACATAATTTGAAATGACAAAAATATTTAGTGCTCAATTAAAATAAATGATCACCTTTTCCCAAAGGATGATGATGTGGGAGAAGTCACTGTTACGAAAATGAGAGGATCCTACAAGGACCTCCAAGGGAGGTATTTGGGAAGAAGAAATTTGAGAAATTTAGCACAAAAATAAGGAGGCAATAAAGAAAAACAAATATTTAAAGCCACAAAATAAATAGTATTATAAGAAAGGATAACAGTACACATTTTAGTTATAAATAAATATTTTAACTAGTCAAACTATAAATAATATTTATCAATTTTCAACTTTTAGAAATTAATCTACTCACTTAACTCTTTGCTAAGGAACTTAAATTTTCTTGTCAGTAAAATGAAGACTATATTACTTATACTATTATCAAAGTCAACTTGATGATTTAAAAAGTTTAATATATGTAAAGTGTCTTTATGTATATATGTATGTATTATAATCTATACTAATAAAAGAGTAATATGCTAATTAGACAAGGAGACCTTCCAGAAGACCTTCCCGTCACCCTTCCAGATAAAGCCATGGTAGTGGGGCCAAGGCAGAGGCAGTTAGGGGTGATCAGGCCAGGAAGAGAAGGCAGTTGGGGATGAGCAGGCTGGCAGGAGGGGCAGTAAGGGGCAAGCAGGCCAGGGAAGGGGGGTAATTGGGGGCAAGCAGGCTGGTAGGGAGAGTGGTTAGGGGCTATCAGTCAGGCAGGCAGGTGAGCAGTTAGGAGCCAGCAGTCCAAGATTGGAGAGGGTACAGGCCAGGCTGAGGGACACCCACTGCCCCTGTGCATGAATTTCGTGCACTGGGCCATTAATATAATATATGACATATGTAATGTGTTGAGTATATAGAAGAAACTGAGTGGAAGTATTTTTGATCACTACCACTACTGTTACTGCTACTACAGACAAACACAAAAAAAATATAATTTATACTACATAACACAATGTTGTCAACTGTAACAATGCAAAAGTAAATGTTTGGATGACAGAGAGGGTAGAAACAGAAATGGAGAGAGGAAAGAAACTCTTACAAATTTGAGAATGAAGAGAAACTGTCTATAGTTGGTAGAACAAGAAAAGAGTTCTATGTTCAATATCTAGAAAGTTATATATAAGATAGGAATTAAAATGGTGTCATATTGGAAGGAAAAGGAGATGAAGCAAATGAGCTAGATTTTCATGTAGCAAAATAAGCATAAGCATACAAAGAAAAAAACTTCTTATTTTTGGAAACTTTTGGCAGAAGCACTAGAACTTAAAAAAATAAAAATTAGGGGGGTAACCAAGATGGTGGCATAGGTAAACACCTACACTGCTGCCTCACACAACAATTTCAAAACTACAACTGAAAGACAGAACGGACATCATCCAACCACAGGAAAGCAGGCTGAGTGGAAATTCTACAACTAGAAAGAAAGAGAGGGGCTCACAGAGACCCAGAGGAGCTGCAAAAAGCTGAGGTAGAGAGACGCACGCATGGAGAGAGTGGGTGCTGGAGTACCTCACTGGCTTTCTTGGGTGGGAGACCCCCAATGGCATTAAATCCCTTATCCTCCGACACTAAACCCCAGATCCAGCCGAAACTCATATGGGGGGAGTTTGGACTGTGAAAAGGAAGAAGTGCACAGAAATTTGGGAGACTCGCAGGAGGGCAGAAGTCGGGCGGCAAGCACAGCACTGCACACAGAAGACCGACTGCTGATTGTGCCGCTGGCTTTCACAAGCGTGCGGGAGACAAAGCATCCCAACTGCGTCACTTCTAACTCCACTAAACCCAGATTCAGGCAAAACCCTGGGGACCCAGATTCATATGGTCCCAGAGCACAGGGGAGCCAGTAAAGCAGCAGTCTAGAGGCAATGTGAGAAAGCGGGCACGCACACAGGGACCGCTCCAGTGATTTCCCAGTCACATCAGACTCAGGGGCCATGTAGGGCGGGGCTGACTGGAAGGCAAGGCGGTCCATTAAGCCCTGACACTCTACCCATCCCAAGCTCAACAGAGAAGCTTTTGCAGTTTTGCAAGTCTGGTATCATAAAGCTGAATCCAACATAGAAGTTTTCCTGGCATAGTGAAAATGCCAAGACAAGGGAAGAGATCACAAACAAAAGAAATGGAGGAAAACAAATAACTGGATATAGAGTTCAAAACCATGCTTATAAGGTTTTTCAAGAATATCCTAGAGAAGTTGGATAAAGTTAGCGAGACCCAAGAGGAGATGAAAAAGAACCAACTGGAGATGAAAAAGAACCAAATAGAGATAGAAAAGGACCAACTAGAAATTAAACATACACTGAAATAAAAAATATTATACAGAGACATAACAGCAGACTAGAGGAAGGCAAGAATCAAGTCAAAAATTTGAAATATAAAGAAGCAGAAAACACTCAACTGGAAAAGCAAGAAGAAAAAAGAATCCAATAATGTGAAGATAATGTAAGGAGCCTCTGGGACAGTTTCAAGTGGTACTAACATCAGAATGTGGGGGTGCCACAAGAAGAGAGAAAGCAAGATACTGAAAACCTACTTAAAGAAATAATGACAGAAAACTTCCCACATCTGGTAAAAGAAATAGACTTACAATTCCAGGAAGCACACAGAATCCCATATAAAAGGAATCCAAAGAAGACTACACCAAACACATCATAATTAAAATACCAAGAGCAAAAGACAAAGAAAGAATATTAAAAGCAGCAAGAGAAAAACAGTTCATTACCTACAAGGAAGCACCCATATGACTGTCAGCTGATTTCTCAACAGAAACAATGCAGGCCAGACGGGAATGGCAAGAAATATTCAATGTGATGAATAGCAAGAACCTACAACCGAGAATACTCTATCCAGCAAAGCTTTCATTCAGAATTGAAGGGCAGATAAAGAGCTTCACAGATAAGAAAAAGCTAAAGGAGTTCATCAACTCCAAACCAGTATTATATGAAATGCTAAAAGGTAGTCTTTTAGAAGAGGAAGAAGAAAAAGGTAAAAGATATAAAAATTATGAGCAACAAATACATATCTATCAACAAGGGAATCTAAAAATTAAGTGAATTAAAAATTTGATCAACAGAATAAACTGGTGAATATAATAGATTCAGGAGCACAGAAAGGGAGTGGACTGATAATTCTCAGGGGGAACAGGGTGAGGGGTGTACAGGGAGAGACTGGACAAAAATCATACACCTATGGATGAGTTCTATGGGAGGGAGGTAAGGATAAAGGGAGGGTTGGGAGCTGGGTGGAAGGGAGCTATGGAGGGGAAAAAAGAGAAACAAATGTAATAATCTGAATAATAAAGATTTAAATAAATAAATAAATAAATAAATAAAATGAAAATTAGTCAAGCAATAGAACACAGTTAAAGTGTTTCCCACCAAGAAGTGGGAAGATTAGGAAAGAATATCAAAGGATTTTGCTAAATACTATCTTGTGCTATTTAATTCTTTTAAAGCATGTCCATGCGTTATTTTTATAGGAAATAAATTTCTCCAGCCTCTCATGTATATTTTATATTCTCGCCAGCTTTCTTTTTACTCAGTTGCACTTCAGAAATCTTTGTGAAATAAATTTTGTGTTAGAGAAATTATTTAACGAAGTGACTGCTGTGTTCCTCTGTTTTAAAAGGAATTTCAATTTTCCTTCTGATGTGGTTTGAATGTTATTATTTTTTCCTTATGCAAACTACAATCAAGCTCTATGCTACAGACTTAATTTAGGATACTTAGATTGCATTTTGACTTTTATTCATTGTACTTATACTATTAAAAATAAAGTAAATATAATTTATGAATTACATTTTCAAAATGCCCTTATTTATATACTATTCCATAACTTGCTATGGATTAAATTCTAAATTATAGTAAATACTAGTAACAGAAAGTAGAAGACTTTGAAGTTTAAAGTACACTTCTGATTACTTTTATGGTTTAAAACTAGAAACTAGAAGTAAGATCATTTCTCTTTCTAGGTTTATTTATATTTAGCTTTGTACAATTTCTGTTTTCTTACATAAGCTTTAAATATATTGGCCTTGTATGCATGCATATAAGCATAACCAATGGATGCAAGACACTGAGAGGGCATGTGCGGGGTGGGGGAAGGGGAAGAGGGGAAGGGAGGCTGAGGGAATGTCAATCGGGGGGGAAAAAAGGGCGATATATGTACTACTATTTGTAATACTTTAAACAATAAAGAAATAAATTAATTAATTAATTAAAATAAAATATTGGCCAGATCATTCTATTCCTCGGTCTAAGAACTAGGTGCTAATGAGGATTGACAAGTAGTATTTACTCACAGAAAATAGTCAATCTTCAGTGTACACTACTACAGTACAATACTTGAAAGGGTAAGATGGAAAATAATGTCTGGCACACAAAAATTCAATATGTCTATTCCATAAAAAAAATAACAAAATTAAAATAACAAATATCTAATGAGAGAATATAGGTAACAAAATGGCTGAGAATTTGCCAAAATGATAAAGTCATGAATCCACAGAAAGATTGAGTACAATATAAAATATATAAATACATTAAAAAGGAATTTACTCCTAGACACACTGTGCTAAAAATGAAAAACTCTAAAGACAAAAAGAAGTAAGAAACAAGAAAATACTATTGAAAAAAGGAATACATAAGTAAGTGATATGCTATAGCAGCTAGCTAAATAAGCTAGCCAACTGTTACATTTTCAAGAATTCCATGAGCCTGTTTTTAAACAAGGCTATTACTAAACGTTAAATTATAGCCCAGCTGGCATGGCTCAGTGGTTGAGCATCAGCCTATAAACCAGGAGGTCACGGTTCAATTTCCAGTCAGGGTACATGCCCAGATTGCAGGCTCAATCCTTAATGGGGGCAGCCAATCAAAGATTCTCTCTCAACATTGATGTTTCTATCTATCTCTCCTTTCCCTTCCTCTCTGAAATCAATTTTTTAATATTTTTAAGTTAAATTATACAAATGTACAAGTAGAAAAATATTAAAAGCAGAGGTAATAGATGAAACTCATCACTTCCTAATTATCTATGTTCTAGGTAATTATGTTTATTAATCAGGATGATGAATATATTTCATAACTGTGTGCTACTTCATATCTCTTCCCAACTCCACAATAACTGACATAACATTAAATATTTATTTATATGATGGAAATAAGCAAAAACTAAAAATCAGGAATTCCTACCCTCAGAAGTAGTTGCTAAACGTCTACTACCATAACCCCAAATTAGACTTCACACAAACAATAATACTGTAAAAACACACTTCTAAACAATTCATAGGCAAAAGAAATTATAATGGAAAATTTTTAACTAATTGTACTAAATAAAAGAAATATTACACATTAATTTGTTGAAGGTAGTTAAAATGGAACTTAAAGGAAAATTTTAGTCTTTAAACACATTTGAAAAAAATTACTGACAATTAGAAAGTTCTGGAAAACAATGACAACAAACTCAAAAGATTATAAAGACTTTTTAAAACCTAATAAAAAAATTCAAAGAAATCTTATGGAAAGAACAAATAATCGGAAATAAAAAGATAAATATGCCTGTAAGTACAGCAAAAATTAAACAGATAAGAATGCTATAAATAATTTTTTCAACAAATTTGGAAGTAAATTCTTAGGCAGATATAATTTATTAAAACTGACAAAGAAAAAAGTAAAAATCAAAAATAATCCTTTATTAAAGTCAACTAAGTAGTTTAAAATCTTCTTACTTAAAAAAAAAAACCACAGATCAGGTACATAGGGTTTTATAAGAAAGTTCTAGGAAAAAACAATTTCAATCTCACAGAAACTCTTCTAAAAGATGGAAAAGAGAAAAACATTTCTCTTTGTATGGTAAATAATATCAAAGCAACAAAACTTTTTCCCCCAAAAAACTAAGAGAAATAAAACTACAGATCAATGTCACTCAAGAATGTGGAGACAAAATTTCTGAATATTATCACAATTAATTCGATATGACTGGGGGCGACCTAGTAGAGCAAGATCAAATTGGTTTTATCCCAAGCATTCAAGAGTAGTTCAACATGACAAAAATGCTTGTCAAGCAAATTAATACATTAAAGGAGAAGAAAACTGTCTTCTCAAGAAATTAAAAAAAAATTATCTGATAAAATAAAAATCTGCATGATTTAAAAAAAACTGTTAACAATACAAGACTAGGAGATAAATGCCTTAACTTGACAAACAGCTACTAAAATCCCATGTAAACATTTTAAATGGTGAATTACTAGAATTATTCCCTGTAAAATCAGGAAATTTTATACTTAATATTTCACTGGTGGTTGTACTGACACAGAACCAGAGAAGGCAGGCAGAGGGGAAGGAGATAGAAATATTAAAAATAGAAAAATATATAAACGGTGAAAGGATTAATATAAATTGGCAGTTACAAAATAGTCACAGGGATGTAAAGTACAACATTAGGAATAAAGTCAATAATATTGTAATTATTATGTATGTGTCAAGTGGGTTCTAGAGTTATTGGGAGAATCAATTCATAAGTTATGCAAATGTCTAATCATTATGCTGTACATCTAAAACTAATATAATATTGAACTTCAACTGTATTTTAAAATTGTTTTAAAGAAAGATGTATGTCACTATCCACATTTGATATGATTATCCACATAGAAAAACAAAAGAACCTATACAGAAAAATTACTGTAATTAGTAAGTTTAGTAAGATAAAAGCAGTATCAATATACAAAGGTAAACATATTACACATCAGCAATGAACAGAAAACATTTAATGTTCTATTTTTAACAGCAATAAACATATAAAACACCCCGGAATAAACAGAGCATAAAACTAGCTAGACTTTCATTAAAAGCATGAACAACTAAATGAACTAACAGATTAGATTCATATATAAGAACACCCATTATCCACAGATTCAATGTAATTTCAAACAGAATCTTAATAAGAGTTTTTCAAAGCACTTAAACTAATTCTAAAATTTATAGGAAGAAAAAAGAATTATGTAATAGGATTTGTCACACCATATAGGAACCACATTATAAAACTACAGCCATTACAACACTGTGACACTGCTGCAGAGATCAACAAACTGACCAAAGGAACAGAAATGAACCACATCCCCCCAACAGATTCATAAATATATGAAAGTCTGACCTTTGACAAGGTAAGCACTGTAGATCTCTGAGAAAAACATAGACAACTCAATAAAATGTGCCTGGACTGATTTTCTATATAGGAAAAAATTTAAATTAGACTCTTACCTCATACATACATAAAATGAATTCCAGATGTTTGAAAATATTTAAATGGTAGACAAAACTTCTCAAATGTGTTGGGAAAAAATACAGGAGATTATCTATATTGAACTAGGGATAGAGAAGAACATATTAAACAAGACTCAAAAAGAACTAACCATAAAATATTTGACCACATTAACATTTAGAACTAGCCATAAAAGTTTGACCACATTAAGAATTTCTGCTAATATATAGATAGATAGATATAAATCATAAAGAAAGTAAAAATACTACTAAATGGGCAAACTAGGAAAAGCTACTTGTGGGAAATATAACCAACAATAGAATCCTATATCCAGAATATAAAAAGACCTCCAACAAATAAATAGAAAAATAAGCAGAACACATGGACAAACATTTCAAGAAGAAACAAGAAAGGCCATTGAGGTGTGTGCTCAGCCTCTTAACTACTAATCCATGAAATGCAAAATAAGATAATAATAAGATAAGTTATATGCCTACTCAATGGCACAGATGACTAAATTAACTAATAGATGAGGTTCATACATAAGAACACCCATTAGCCACAGATTCAATGTAATTTCAATCAAAATCCTAATAAAAGTTTCTAAAAGTTCTTAAACTAATTCTGAAATTTATGGGAAGAAAAAAGAATTATGTAATAGAATTTGTCACACCATACAGGAACCACATTATAAAACTACTAGAGGCCCAATACATGAAAATTCATGCTCTGGAGGGGCATTCCCTCAGCCCAGCCTGCCCCCTCTCATAGGGAGCCCTCAGGGACAGGAGGTTACCTGGTGATCAGGGGAAGGCAACACCCCATCACACTCCTGCTGCTGCCACTGCTAGCAGCGCAAGGCTTGGCTGACCCTAATTACCAGAGCCTCAGGCCTGCCCTGGGCTGCTGGGGGCCTGAGAGGACTGGGGGATTCCGGAGGTAGACATGTGGAGTGGCTGGGCCACCTGGGGGCAGGCCCTGCCTTGCTGCACACCTGCTGCCCCGGCTGAGCTAAGAGGACTGGCTGCCACCATCTTGTGGCTATGGGCGCCACCATCTATGAGGGTGGAGCAGTCAATTAGCCTATTCCTTCCTTATTGGCTATGGGTGCCGCCATTGTTGCGATGATGTGAAGGTCAATTAGCATATTCTCTCTTTATTAGATAGGATAGGCATTACAATACTGACTAGAAAGACAGCAATGGATCTCTTTACACATTGTTGATCTAGGACTCTAAAGTATCACAGCCACTATATAAAATAATAAAAAACTAAATATGCAAATGCTCTATGAGTCAGCAATTCCATTTATAGATATATACCCTAAAACTGGATTGCTCTCAATATGGTTAGCTGTATTGTTCTAAATGTGGCCAGGGGACCAACAACACTGGTATTATCTGAATACTTATTAGGAATTCGGGTTTTTGAGCTCCATCCCAAACCTCCAGAATAAGAATCTGTACAAGGGGGGCCCAAATTGAGAATTCTCACTCTGAAATTGAATGGCAGGTTTAGGGTGTTTGTTTTATAATATACATATTAAATTCATATAATTCTCATATTTATCAATAACATAATAACATTTTTATTTTAAGAAAAATTAAAATTCCTGATGTCAGAATCTTATTGTCCAATAAGAGAAATGCACATTGTGCTTCAATGGACACATTTATTAGCTGCTTTAAATAAAGTATACACATCTTCTCCTTTAATTCTTTAAGAATTCTCTGAGGTAGGCTCTTAGCAAAGAATAGGCAATCAAAACTGTGTTGAGTGAATAAGTACTTGAATAATTTTATAATATAAAAGAGAAAGTGTGGTTATGTGCTATGTATTGTGAGTTAGATGAGTCACTCTATTAATAGAAAGGAGCTTATGATCTAGTCTGTTTCTATATCTTATTACTTATTATCCAAAATATAATGAAAAAAATCACTTTTTTTCTCTGGAAGTATTTCTGGTCAAAGGTGTAGAAACAAACAAATTACAGGTGGAGTTAACTAAGATAACATTTCTATATTATGAGAATTGGCATTCTGTGTTTTTGAAAAGCAGAGTTAGCTATATGCAAGGCACCAGTGACCTTCAGAGTGGAAGAAAAGCAGAGCTAGAGTAATAGGAAAAATTACCTACGCTAAAAAAACATTTTACAACACATTCAGTCTGTGCACTCTAATAAGAACTACAGTTTTAAAAGTGCAAAGTCAGAACTTTTTTCATTGAATAGATATTAATGTAAAGAAACCCACTTGGGGAAATGGCTGCCTAACACAATTATTCCCATCCTTCACAAAGAACTACTTCTCCTCATAGGGCTCCTACTAATGTATATTTATTTCTTGTTTTTTAAATTTGGTTCACTTTTGTGTCCTCTTAGCATCCAGAATAATGACCAACTCCTAAAAGATGCATTCTAAGTGTTTGTCTTTGAGTGAATGTATACCCTTATTGAGCATATATATATATATATATATATATATATATATATATATACTCAGCAACTAAACAGAACAACCAGAATAACCAGTGGCTATGACACACACTGCAGCAGCCAACCAGCCTGATCCAGGCCCCTATCGCCCCCTTCCTCACAGCTGGCCCACCTCCCCCACAGCTGGCCCACCTCCCCATTCGGCTCCCAATACCCCTATTGGAGGTGGGGCTAGCTGCCAACTTCCCACAGTCTCTCCCCTCCACTGGCCCTGCTCCCGGTTGGCCCCCCCAACACCACGATTGGGGGCAAAGCTGGTCGGCCAACCACCCATGACCCACTCTCCACCTGCTGTCCAGCCCAACGTGCCCACATTGGGGCAGGCTGACTGGACCCCACCCGTGCACGATTTTGTGCACTGGGCCTCTAGTTTATTTATATAGCAGGCACTAAGAGATGCCAGATAAAGTGTTATAGTCCCCATCCACACAGAGCTAAGAGATTAAATTAAAACAAAATGTATCCTTTCTCTTCCTGAACAATTCAGAACAAAAGCCACTAAAATGGAGCCAAGCAAAGTAGGCAACAGGAGCACAGGAGAGAGTGGTGATGTAAGGAAAAGCATCCATGCAGAGGCTCAGAGCCACTAAATGTGGCTGCTCAGTGAAGAAATGACTGCATCTAGGGTTGGGATAAGGAAAGTACAAAGAATGCAAAGACTAACCAAAGCTTGTCAATACACAGAAATCAGATTGAAGGGATTCCCACAGGCCAAATCAGGACAATTTAAGCATGAAAATAAATGACAATAGTAATAGATTATAATCTATTGAAAAAAATATATATCCATAAGTCAATAATGATATAATAAATACAAGAATAAATTTAAGTTTGAGTAGGAATCAGATTTGTACATTTTCTCAAAGCACCACCTCGTAAAATAGTTATTATTTGCAAAGAACTTAAAGCAGAGAAGCCTGGCAGACACCATCTGAATCAAGTGGTCAGGGTAACATCACAGTAGTAATGAAATGGTACCATGGAAATCATGACCATATGAGTAGGTGCAATGATGCAGCCCAGCATCACTTCCATGATATTCCTGCCAGAGATGCATAATCTGAATCTAGTCCTGAGGAATTATCATACAAACCCAAATTCAGGGTCATCTACTAAATAATTGACTTGAAACCATCAAAAATTTCAAGTTCATGAAAGCAAGGCAAGATTAAGGAACACTTCCCAGTTGGAGGAGACTAAAGAGACATGATAACCAAATGCTACATATAATTCTAGACTGATCCTTTTGGTACACAAATAAAGGAGTTCTGTGGAACAATGTTCAAAATCTAAATAGGACAGAGGAGTAGAGCTGTGGTAATGTCCCAATGCTGATTCCTGACTTTGATGGTTGCATCAGGTTATATATATGTAAGCAAATGTCGCTGCCTGCAAGAAATAAACACTAAGTATTCAGGGATGATGGGGCATCATGTTGGCAATTTTGTCTCAAATTGTTTAGGTAAGAAAAACTCTTTGTACATACTTCAACTTCTATACATGTTTGAGATCATTGCAAATTTTTTTTTTTAGAAACGATAAAGTAAATAGGAGAATTTTGAAGAGCTCCATGTGTCAATCTATGCATAATGGACCAAGGAACCTGGGAAAGGCATCAAAATCAAGAAGAATCCACAGTCTGTTCAATTCACTCCACTTGTCTCTCTCTCCTAGGACCATATCACACTGAACAAACATAAATTGCACCATATTCTTTTAAGAGGAGTCTACACACCCTTCCAAAAGGAGCCAAGGCTCTCTTATACAAATATAAATTTGTCGGCTAAATCATCGCTTTCTAATATAAGGTAAAAGAATGATTTGCTTTCGAAAGTGCCTCACAAAGTTGCCATTTAATACCACACACACACACACACACACACAAAACAAAACACACATAACCTGAAATTCTAGTCCATCTTCTGTCAATTAAAACCAATTGTTTCTATTGAAAATATAGGCTATAAAGTTGTAATATAAATTCAAAGATGTATCTGCAAATAAACTACCTATGACTTATTTGGGAAAATCTGCCCCACTGGGTAGGGTCTGTTTTACCTTGTTTTTCTGAAAGTAAGACACCTTCCCCCCAAAATAAGACCTACTTCCAGTTTTGCCTCTCACTGTAATATAAGGCATCCCCCTGAAAATAAGACCTCCCCCAAACATAAGGCTTCCATGGAATATAAGGCCCCCCAAACTACCGTAAGGCGTCTGACTCCTGATTTAAAGAGACCTTGCACTGCCTGAACAGCTCTGGCTATGCTACGGCCAATCAGTGAGCTGGTTTGTGATGACAACTACTACCATACCACATACAGGTAATAAATTTCCTTTTTTTTTTTTTTTGTTCAACAATAAATGTGTACCATATTCTTCTTCATGGAAAAATAAGACATCCCCTGAAAATAAGACTTAGTGCATCTTTGGAAGCAAAAATTAATATAAGACACTGTCTTATTTTTGGGGAAATGGTAGAAACAAGACAGGTTTGACCATCTGACAGATTTACACAAATAACCAGCTTTCCAAAAGAGAAAAAAAATTTTTTTGCCATCCCTGGACTTAGAAGCCTTCAGAGCCTGCTTTGCGTGAGATAGGAGGGGGATCCAATAATAAAGTTTGTGTCACCTACCTGTCCCCTTCTCACCCCCCGCAACCCTCAATAGATGGGGATGCCTTCATGTGCTGCAGCTTTTTCTCCTAAAAGCACACCAGGGCAGCCTAGACTGCAGCTAGAGATGTCTTTGTTTTATTTTCTTCCTATTTCTTTTAGGAAATGAAGCTGGGTTGTTTTAGACCTCTGAGAAGATGACAATGTATGGCTGAATTAGCTCCTGAAATTGACTGAGGGTAGAGTTTGGTAGAAAGGGGAAAAAATCCAGGATTACTTCATGGAATACCCAGCACCTGGCATTAAGAATGAGGCAAGCATTAAGCTAAAACAAACACACAAAAGAAAAACCACATAGAAGGAAATTTTTATTTTTGTTTTATTAAACATCTAGAGCTTTCTGGGCAGGAGGTGGGAGGAATACAGGTTGGTACATGAAAACTAGAAATAGGACAAGACTTAGGAAGGTCTTCTCACACTTGATTTTCAGAATCAGGAGACATCAGTTTTGTTCAGGGAATTTCAATCTATGAAGCAAGAAACAAAAGGATAAAAATCTTCTGCCAGAAGTCTTAGAGGACCTGAAAAGCATCTTGGATTTTCTGAACTGTCTTACCTGTCCCAGATTAAAATACTCGGAACCAGTTTAAGTCATGTATCCTGATTTGGGGGAGAGTGGGAGACTGGACGAGAAAGAGAGAGGGGGAGAGGGAAAGGTGGAAAGGAGGGAGGGAGGGGAGGATGGAGGGAAGGGGAGAAAGAGACAGGGAGGAGAGAGAGGGGGGAGGGAGAGAGAGAGGGGGGAGGGAGGGAGAGAGGGGGAGGGAGAGAGAGAAAGAGAGAGAATATGAATCAAAGCAGCTTCTTCAAAGAAGAGGTGGCAAGCCAGCTTCAGTAAGCTGATTCTAATAAAGTGTATTACCATCCAACTTTCCAAACCCTGAGGAGAAAATCTTTTAATATCTAAGCACTAAAAGAATCACTGCTACCCATGATTTATTTGCATTTCTACTTTCAAAACCTGGTAGATTACAAAGTTATTTGTTGGCTTTATTATAGTCTTTTGCATATGCTGTTAATGCCAAGAAAAACCACTTCTAAAGTCATGTATACCCTTGCTATTTTGATGGGGGAGGGGAAATGACTACAAAAAGTATGCTTGCCTCTAATTTACAGAAAATGAAAACGTAACCAATCCCCACAGATAGGTTGATGCTGGCTTAAGACAGTTTGGGTGGTGAGGGAGTGGGTTCTTAATTATCATTGTCTCCACACAAGTTGGATTCTCAGAAGCAAGAGAAATACAGAGACCTTCAGTCTATGAAGCAAAAAACAAAAGGATAAAGGCTGCTGCCAGCAACAAGCAAGCTGCTCCACTCAACCATTTGTCCAGCTGACTTCAGGAAGGGGACTCATGCAAGGTTACTGTAATGGTCGGTCCTAACGTAACCAGGAGAAATGACCCTAAAGAGTTGTTTTATTTCTAATTCCCTGACCCTTTCAATTGAATTTTCAAAAGAACACTAATGTTACTCTTACTATGTTATTGCAAAAAGAATATGCAAGAACACTGAAAACCCTGATTTAGGATCCCTTGCTTGACTAATCATTTCAGTATCTGATGCCTTGGTTTACTCATCTATAGAATGGGTTGTTTGGACTATTTCATCAAAGAATCCCTTCAACTGTAAAACTGTACGTATATGTGTGTTTTATTTATTTTATAAATGAGGAAATAACCAATAGAGATGAATCATTTGTCTAAAGTTACACAGCTACCAAGTGCCAATATCAGCACCCGGCGGGAGTGGGGGGAAGGTCTGTTTTATAACAGAGTCTGTCTTTTTAATTGCTGTGCTACATTTGTTCTCTTCATGAAAAGGAGTCAGGATAGGTATTCAGAAACTCAAGCAGAGAGAAAGCTTCTACATTATCTCAACAATTCACAGAGATTTGATTACTGCCTTCAAGGCTAATTAGTCAAGTGCAGCTTTATTTTTGTGCCTGTGAGGTAGTTACCACGTATTGCTCTGCAGTGCAGAGGCACACAAATCCCTAACCTCAATGCATTTTGCTTTAAAAAAAAAGTAAATCAGAATAAAGATTTAAGTATAATATTTTTAATCAAAAAGAAAAAGAATTGAAGGCAAAATTGGGAGTATGTGCACAAACCACAAAAACCCCTACGGGTGAAGAATAAAAAGCAGCAAGAATGGGGTCAGATACAATGATCACAAGGCATCATGTGGATGAAGAAGAGAAAGTTAAGAAATCTGACCCTAGGAGAGGAGCATGATGATCAGAAGAAATAAATGATTGTCTAATCACTATGCTGTACACCTGACACTAATACAAAATAATACTGAATGTAAGTTGTAATTGGAAAAAAGTATAAATAAATAAAAATAAAAAAATAAAAAGCAAGAAAAAAAGAGTAGAAACAAATCTAGAAAGAAAAACTATAGATGGTACATTAAAGAAATAAGACTTAACAAAATCAAGTTCCAGACCTAACTCTGGAACTTCTGTGAAGAGTCAAAGCAGATAAGTGGATCTTAAGACTGGAAATAGTTAAAGGCATCCTTATTCATGATGACTGTTAAGATCTAGAATATCCCTGATCTGGAGTTAATTGATGCTCTCTCCACCAGAGCAGGCAGAGCTCAAAATTATCAGAAAGGAAAATTTCACTGTAGTTTACTTTAAAAATATATTAAAACACCACTCACTGCGTACTGATTTATTCTTCCCAATAGCAAGGGCTACATTATTCAACTCATCTTCCAGATTTTGTGACCATGTCCTTCCAAAGGGTTAGTCTGGTCTCATAGTCACTGACATTTGAAGCACAACAGTCTTCCCAAAAGTACTTTTGCTCCCCGTGCTTAAACCAGACCTTTATAGATGTCTATGGATGTTGGATAATCCTATATAATAAAGATATAAATGGCAAATGGTCATTACACCATGAAGCGTAATGACCGACCACATAACAACCAGATCATGGATCAGCAGGAGGGTGGGGCAGTGAGCTACAAGAGGTACAGGAGGGGGCAGGGCAGCAAGCTATGGGGGCGGGGGGATAGAGGGAGCTACAGGAGGACAGGGCAGCGGGTGGAGAGCTACAGGAGGATGGAAAAGAGCTACTGGCTATAAGCAGGTGGCAGAAAGCTACAGGAGGGGGCAGAGCAGCAAACTATGAGAGGGGTGAGGGGAGAGGATTGGGGAAGCTACAGGAGGGCAGCAACAAGCTACCGGAGAACTTTCGATGCACGGGTTCGTGAACAGGGCTACTAGTATTGTCGTAAGACAAAAGTACAAAGCAGAGTGGCAGAACAAGAGGCCAGTGAAGGGACATGGCTATTTCAAACTAGCACAATCTGAGGACAAATTTTCAAAAAAATTTTACTCATCATTTTCCCTGGTTACTCCTGCCTAGCCTATCTCAGACAAAATAGTTATGTTCTACATGAAAATCTCCTTTTTGTCTAAACCTATAAACAGAGCCACTACTGCACATGGTTGCCCAGATTGTACCCTGCACAAGGATGCTTGGTCAACAGGAAGAAAGCAAGCTGAAATCCAGCAGTGCCATTCTAGCCATGCTGTGTTCCCTGGACCAAGCTTCATGAGGCAAGAAAAAATGAAGGCACTTATTTCTAATTTTTCCAAAGGCAAAATAGATACTATATGTAGACTTCTGCCAATAGAATCCGACCAAAATCTATCCCTAAATCACTAAGAGCTTGTATTATGACTGAAAGTCATGAAGTTAACTAGATTTTTATTATACCTCCACTTTTTCTCTAACTGTGGTTGTGTGGACTCATTTGTTTTATGGGTAGGGAATTCTTATTTTACTCAATATTTCCATTAATGAAGCCTTTTTAAATTTAACCATTTCACACTACCCACAGGCCTCCAATCTATCTTATAAGGGAAGGGAATTTAGAGAATGACATTTACAAAATTTACAAGATCTACAAAAACAAGTTACAAAAAAAAATAATGTGTTACAAAATCTACAATGATCTATATTAAAAGATAAATTTTTCCAAATAACAAATCTAATATGGCCCATACAGTCACACACACAGATAAAAATTAGACCATCATACTTCTGTGTTTATAACCATTAAGAAATAATCTCAAATTTTCCATTTACAATCTTTAGGCCTTAAGCCAGTAAGTTTAATTTTGAAAAGCTGGGAGCCATAAGGTGAAAAGAATATCACTACCACCAACAACAACAAAATTAAAATAAAATAACACATTACTTTTAACTTCCAAACTACCAAAATTTTCATATCAATACTCTGAAGTGTGAGTTTTTAAAGAACAAAAAAAAGGAACTTACAGAGTTTAAAACACATTAATTTATGTTTAATATATTAAGTAATAATATAAACATTTCATGGGACCTTATCTGTAATAAACAATACAATGTAAAATACAGTAATTATATATTATTTGCTTACTGCTTTACTATGTACCAACATTTTATTTAATAATATCAAGTTGGGGGAAAGGGATATTAGGCTTCTTTTAGATTCACACTAACCTAAAGCTTAGGGTGAATTAGCAGCTGATCCAAGAACTGAATCGGTGCCTTCAGCTTTCCAATCAAACCTTTCTATCACATGATGGCTACATCCCTTGTGGGAATCATTAGATTAAACCACCTACCATTTATCCTTACTCTTCAAAAATTAAACACAAATATCTATTTCAAGAGTCTCAGACATTTATTTTTTAAACTGCAACCTTCAGATCCTTATCACTGTCAGGTTTTCTTACAATTTGTGGAAGAAAAATTCAGAAAATAAAATGTTATTCATACCTTTCCTCTTCCTTCTCTACCCACTACCCCCATATTGTTTTTACTTAATGTTGTAAGTTATAAACCCCCCAAAATATCCAATAGGGATAGTAAAAATAGATGGCTGTTCTTCTATACATCCTAGGGTAAGAGAACAGACACAGATTAGATAGACTTCAGATGCAGCTTTGAAACAAGTGTAGAATGAACTACCTGAGCCCAGAAGGGAGAAGGAATCTGAACCAACTGTTTTCCATTCTAGGAACACTGACCTGTCTCGTTTTTTTCATTCAGCCTTCGCTCAATTGATGCAGTAAAGGTATTTGAGGTTGGCACCGGTTGAAGAAGGTCCTCCTATTATTTTTCTCTCTTAGCAAAAAGGTAACTAGGTAGCTGAGAAGGTAGGAAAACTGTTCTATAACACACAGCTTTTGATGCAGGTTTTCAAAAGTCTGCAACTATCCCGTAATCCCCTTTTGTGACTGACTTTCAGAAGACATTAAACCATAACATGCTGAATGACATAAATAACCTTCTACTCCCATGAACAGGCTTTCCCTAAAAATGTACGAGGTCAATGTCACATTTGGAGTTAAGGCTCACAATGCTGACAACCTATTTATCATGTATATGTACATTTTATTGCCATGATTTAATTTTGGGAGAGAACCAAAGATACTGAAAGGAGAAAAAACCAAGTATGACAGAAAATGAACCTCAACCCCGAGAAACCAACAAGTAAATGAGGCGGCATGCTTGATCTTAAGATTGTTCAAATAAATCACCATTTATTATAAGTGCTGGTGAAAAACAGCAGCATCCTTTTATTTTTTGAGGCAGAAGATCACAAGATGACAGCTTTCAGAAAATAATGAAAAAGCATACATGTTCCAAAACAAATAACCAAAAATTTGATGAAGGTGTCCAATAACAGCCACTAAAAGAATATTTTATTATTTTTCTGAGTCATTTTAAAAAATAAGCAACCTGTTGAGATTGCCACAAAAGCCACTTATATTTTTAGAAGCCAAAGTCTTGACGAATCAGTTCCTAAGAAAATAATTTGTTGCACGTTGAAGAAAGCCAGAAAACACCGATCTTGGTTAAAGAGGGTTCCGTATCTTTTTGTAACCTCTCCAAATGGAAGTATGTGGGAAGACTACCCATAAATTTAAGTTGAAACTGAAACACTTAGAATATTTCTAATTTCAAATATATTAAAACATGGTCTTTGACAGGAAATGAAAATGGCTTTTAAACATATGAAAGGATGCTTATTATAATTCATAAATGAAAAGTGAATTAAAAATGAGATATCATTCTCACTCACTGGGAGAAATGTTTTCATAGGATCACTATGTGGAGAAGTAGGTATTCTCTCACAATGTTGTTGCAAGCACAGAGTAGTATAATTTCTTTGGCATACAATTTGTAAATGTCTTTCAAAATAGAGAAACCAAGATGGCGGCATAGGTAAACATCTAAACTGCTGCTTCGTACAACAATTTCAAAACTACAGCTAAAAGACAGAAAAAAACATCATCCAGAACCACAAGAAAGCTGGCTGAGTGGAAATTCTACAACTAGAAGGAAAGAGAGGGGCTCACAGAAAGTCAGAGGAGCTGAAAAAGCCAAGGTATGGAGACAAGTTCATGGAGAGCACAGGTAGTAGAGTGCCTAGCTGGCTTCCTTTAGTGAGAGAGAGACGGAAACTCCTGACTGCACTGAACCCCAGTTCCGATTGCACTGAACCCCAGTTCCGGTGGAGACTAATATGGAGGGGAGTCTGACCTGTCATAAAAAGGGAGGAGTGCACGGACATTTAGGGGAGCCATGAAAGGCAGAGGTCTAGAGGCGTGCGCGCGAGTACACACAGAGAGGACTGACTGCTGATTGTGCCACTGGCTTTCTCTAGTGGAAGGAAGACAGCATCCCAACCCTGCTGAACTACAGTTCCGACTGCATTGAACCCCCATTTCAGGCAAGACCCTGGGGACCCAGACCCATATGGGTCCACGAAGTGTACGGAAACTCAGGGAAGCCAGAAAGGCAGAGGGCTGGAGGCAAATGCGCGAGTGTGCGCAAAGTGGGCTGCAGCAATTACTGAGGGACACAGACCCAGAAGTCTCATAGGGCAGGGCTGACAGAAAGCCAGGCTGTCTGCTCAGCCCTGAGACTCTGCCCCATCCAAGCTGAACACAGAGGTTTTTGCAATTTTGCAAGTCTTGTCTCATAAAGCTGACTCTAGCACAGAAGTTCTCCTGGAGTAGACACAGCTGGTCCTCACAGCCAATTGGCCTGGAGGTCAATTCCACCCCAGTGATACTAACAACAATCAAGACTTAACTACAACAAAGCTGTGCACACAGTCCACAAAGGGGTACACCAAGGGAGTCCACCTCAGGTAACTGGGGAGGCGCAGCTACTGGGCCATAAAGGACAAGTAGCACACAAAGCTACTCTACCAAATCAGAGAAGTAGTGAAAATGCAGAGACAACAGAACAGATCACAAACAAAAGAAATGCAGGAAAACAAATGACTGGATATGGAGTACAAAACCATGGTTATAAGGGTTTTCAAAAACTTCCTAGAAAAGGTTGATAAATTTAACGAGATCCTCAAGGATGTGAAAAAGGGCTAGCTAGAAATTAAACATACACTGACTGAAATAAAAAAAAATATTATACAGAGACCTAACAGCAGATTAGAGGATTATCAGAATCAAGTCAAAGATTTGAAATACAAAGACGCAGAAAACACTCAACTGGGAAAGCAAAAAGAAAAAGAATCCAAAAATTTGAAGATAGTGTAAGGAGCCTCTGAGGCAGCTTCAAACGTACTAACATCAGAATTATGGGGGTGCCAGAGGAAGAGAGAGAGCAAGATACTGAAAACCCATTTGAAGAAATAATAACTGAAAACTTCCCCCATCTGGTGAAAGAAATAGACTTACAAGTCCAGGAAGTGCACAGAACCCCAAACAAAAGGAATCTAAAGAGGACCACTCCAAGACACACCATAATTCAAATGCCAAGAGCAAAAGACAAAGAGAGAATACAGTGGTACCTCAAGATATGAGTGCCCTAACATACGAGATTTTTGAGATCCGAGCTGTCGAGCGAGTGATTTTTGCTTTGAAAAACGAGCAACATTTGAGATAGGAGTAATCACACAGATCAGCCAGCTGCACATAACCCACCAGTTTACCGTGACTTGAGCGTCTCATAGTTTCCCACGCCTCAAGGTTACGGAACAAATTAAAGTCGTATCTCGAGGTACCACTCTACTCTTTAAGGAAAGGAAGAAGAAGAAAAAGGTAAAGATTAAAATTATGAACAAAGTAACAACAAATACATATCTAACAACAAGTGAATCTAAATATCAAGTGAATAAAAAATCTGATGAACAGAATAAACTGATGAATATAATAGAATCAGGGGCAGAGAATACAAGATGGCGGTATAGGTAAACAGCCACACTGCGGCCTCACACAACAATTTCAAAACTACAACTAAAAGACAGATGGACATCATCCAGAACCACAGGAAAGCTGGCTGAGTGAAAATTCTACAACTAGAAGGCAAGAGAGGGACTCATAGAGACCCAGAGGAGCTGCAAAAAGCTGAGGTACAGAGATGCACGCATGGAGAGAGTGGATGCCGGAGTACCTGGCTAGCTTTCTCTGGTGGGAGGAGATGGAGACTCCCAATTGCATTGAACCCTTTATCCTACGGCACTGAACCCCAGGTCCAGGTGAAACTCATACAGGGGGAGTTTGGACTGTGAAAAGGGAGAAGTGCACGAAAATTTAAGAAAGTCGAGAAAGGGCAGAAGTCTGGTGGCGTGCACAGAAGACCAACTGCTGATTGTGCCTCTGGCTTTCATGAGTGGGCAGGAGACAGAGCCTCCCAACTGCGCCACTTCTAACTCCACTAAACCCCAGTTTCGGGCGAGACCCAGACTCATATGGTCCAGGAGCACAGAGGAGCTGGAAAGACAGCAGTCTAGAGGCGCTGCACATGCACACAGGGACCACTCCAGCTATTACCCAGAGACACGTGAGACCCAGGGGCCATGGAGGGTGGGGCCAACTGGAAGGCAAGGTGGTCTGTTAAGCCCTGAGACTCCACCCATCCCAAGCTCAACAGAGAGGATTTTGTAGTTTTGCAAGTCTTGTATCAAAAGGCTGAATCCAACACAGAAGTTCTCCTGGCATAGTGAAAATGCGGAGACAAACCAAGAGATCATAAACAAAAGAAATGGAGGAAAACAAATGACAGGATATAGAGTTCAAAACCACAGTTATAAGGTTTTTCAAGAATCTCCTAGAAAAGATGGATAAATTTAGCAAGACCCAAGAGGAGAGGAAAAAGGCCTAACTAGAGATGAAAAAGGACCAACTAGAAATAAACATACACTGACTGAAATAAAAAATATTATACAGAGACTTAACAGCAGACTAGAGGAAGGCAAGAATCAAGTCAAAAATTTGAAATATAAAGAATCAGAAAACATTCAACCGGAAAAGCAAGAAGAAAAAAGAATCCAAAAATGTGAATATAATACAAGGAGCCTCTGGGACAGCTTCAAGGGTACCACCATCAGAATTGTGGGGGTGCCAGAAGAAGAGAGAGAGCAAGATACTGAAAACCTATTTAAAGAAATAATGACTGAAAACTTCCCACATCTGGTGAAAGAAATAGACTTACGAAGTTCATCAACTCCAAACCAGTATTATATAAAATGCTGAAAGGTAAGAAGAAGAAGACGAAGACAAAGACAAAGACGAAGACGAAGACGAAGACGAAGACGAAGACGAAGAAGAAGAAGAAGAAGAAGAAGAAGAAGAAGAAGAAGAAGAAGAAAAAGATAAAAAAAATTATGAACAACAAATACGTATCTATCAACAAGTGAATCTAAAAATTAAGTAAATTAAAAATTTGATCAACAGAATAAACTGATGAATATACTAGAATCAGGAGCACAGAAAGGGAGTGGACTGATAATTCTCAGGGGGAAAGGGGTGAGGGGTGTACAGGGAGAGACTGGACAAAAATCATACACCTATGGATGAGATCAATGGGAGGGAGGTAAGGGCAGAGGGAAGGATGGGAGCTGGGTGGAGGGGTGCTATGGAGGGGAAAAAAGAGAAATGTAATAATTTGAATAATAAAGATTTAATTAAAAATAAAAAAGAAAAGAAAACATACATGCCTAGGTTACCATTGCATCACCCCCTATTTCATCAGGATCAAAATTCCTGGTGGGAAGAGGGTGGCAGGGGCAGGGGCAGGAGGAAGGGTTTGAGAGAAGGTGCTGCAGATAATTTGACACACATCCTTGGCTGAAAATTGCTTTCAGATTACCAGTGAGGTGTAGGAACACACTTAGGTTAAAAAAAAAAAAAAAAGAAAAAATAATCAGGGGCATAGAAAGGGAGTGGACTGACAATTCTCAGGGGGAAAGGAGTGAAGGGGGTATGGGAAGAGACTGGAAAAAAATCGTACACCTATGGATGAGGACAATGGGAAGGATGTAAGGGCAGAAGGTGAGGTGAGAACCCGGTAGAGGGGTGTTATTGGTGGGGGGGGGGGGGCGCAGAGAGGAACAATTGAAATAATCTGAACAATAAATATTTATTAAATTAAAATAAAAATAAATAAATAATAAAAAAATTAAAAAGTCATATATGTAAAAAAAGGAAAAAAGATTAAATTCCACTTTGCCTTACAATCACAATTTTACTCTTAGGAATTTATCCTATGGATACACTTATCCATGTACACAAAGAACTATGTAAAAGGTTATACACTATAGCTTCTTTAGTGGCCTGAAGGAAAATTCAACTGAGTGTATGTTATTTTGTATTGTATGTGTATTTACCTATTCAAAAACATTCAAGTTTTAGGCGGAGAAAATGTGATCGGTACCATTTATAAATTAGCAAGGTTCAAAACTTCCTTGTAAAAGGAAACAGTAAACAACCCTACATAAAATGCATTCCAGAATCCTGTGATAAAATGTTATGTTCTGATGGCTTGTCACGGTGGTATTAGAGAAAGCTCCTTATCATAAGATGCCTTTGGCCCTTGAATAACCAAAGCATCTTGTTGGGGGGCCATGGTGGACTTGAATTCCTCTTTACAATAAGCAGAGTTTCAGAAAAATTCCAATTTATTCCTTGCAAAAACATACTACATATAAATGCAACTGTCACTCTGAAAAACAGGACTGCATTATGCTACAGACTTAACACACACTGTAAGCACACTCCATGTCATCTCCAGCAAATCGTGCCAAATGGGCGTCTGAGATATCCTATTGAAACAGGTGGTGTCTGAGCAGAATTGGAGTTCTGCCTATAAAATCCCTAGTTCTAACAACTGCTGTGGTTAGTTTTAATTTTCAGCCCTCAAAATTAACTGCTTGCCAGTAATTCAGAAATAGACTGAACAACATGTTTAGACTTCACCTTGTTTAATTGAGGGGGAAAAAGAAAGAAAAAAAGTAGTGGGGAGGCACCAATACCCTATCACTATTCCATAAAGAAAAACAGAATCAAAACAGACCACTTGATTTTCAGGCTAAAAAAATGGAGCAGCTGTAAAATAATCTCAGTTCTCCCAAGATGCTTGTCCCCTTTGTGCCATATTTTTTTAATATTTATTTCAGAGAGGAAGGGAGAGGGAGAGGGAGAGAGAGAGATAGAAACATCAATGATGAGAATCATTAATTGCCTGCATACCCCCTACTGGGGATCAAGCCCAGAACCGCCCTTGACAGGAATAGAACCTGGGACCCTTCAGTCCCCAGTCTGACACTCTATCCCCTGAGCCAAACCCACTAGGTCCCCCCATTTGTACTTTTTTCATAGAAACACAACCTTGCTGAACATACTACTTCTTCCAATAGTTTTAAGAAGCTTTTAATTTGTTAGAAATTTAGAATTAAGAAAGACACCATAGGCTAGTGTGTGTGTGTGTGTGTGTGTGTGTGTGTGTGTGTGTGTGAGTGATTTTTTTTAAGAGAGAGAGAGAGAGAGAAACATTGATTTGTTGCTCCACCTATTCATGCACGCATTGGTTGATTCTTGTACGTGCCCTGACCTTGGATTGAACAGTCTAAGCAACTGGGCGCCATGGTCTAGTCTTTAAGCCTAAAATAGATCCATCGAAGTGCTGGTCACACTAACTGGTGGTAATGATGTTTTCCTGTAAATATTTCTACAGTAGCTTACACTACAGAATTAACCTTTTTCATTCTACCTTTACTTTGTGATATGAAAGTGGTTAAATATCAGATGATTGTCTAAACCAGTAATCAAAGGAAAAGGAACCAAGGAACAGGGTATCTACCACATGCCACACACCAAGGTTATACATTCCCAACAAGGAAAAGACTGTCTCATCCATTTCACAGATGGACAAACTGAGTTTTAAAAAGACGTACTAATTTCCTTTGCCAAGAAATCAATAAAAAATAACTTTTTACTCATCTGCTGATTTCTAAACTTTTCTAGGTTTATCACATTCCCTGCCAACAGGAAACCCAGAGAGGTGAGGTCAATATAATGACAAGGTTTAGTTAGATCACATACACTTATCTATATCTTTACTTTGCCAACACCCGCTTCGCCCTCCTCCCCCCCCCAAAAAAAAAAAAAACATTCTCTTTCAGTAGAATGTAACAGTTGTCAAACCCTTCTGCAGTGTTTCAATAAGATTGAGTTTCAGTTCCAACAAGATTGGTGGGGGGAGGATCTATTATGACCAAAAAACCTTTCTGAAAAATCCTCATACCCTGAGGAATATATTCGAAAATCACTCAAAAAGCATTCTCAGTTCATCTTTCAAAAAACAAGTAGAAATCTCTCAATGGAATTAAGAGGTGCTCCTCTTGATCCTTTTGGTTAAAATTCTGGAACAGATTATATCAAGTCTTGCCCTCAAAAGTATATGGCTCACTGTCCTTTACTCCTCCTACCAGCCAAAAATTAAGATCTCAAAATAAAGGCAATCTCCCACCAGAAGCTCTCAAATTGTCCTTTTCATTTCTTGACCCCTACTTTCTGTCTTTTTCTTGCTTAAGGTTTGATAGGAGCTCGGTCCTAAACCAAACCTACACCTTCCCTGGCAAGCTCCAATAAAGTCTCTCATTTAGAGAAACTACCTTCAGGGTTTTATAAATGAAATCATTCTGCATTTCAATATTCTCAGAAAATAGTGCTTAAACCCAAATGTGCCTTTCCCACAGACATTTTTCTTCTAAAGCAATGATATCCTTAATATTAGATAGTTGTTTAACAGAAGAAAACAAGATACATTTTTTCCATGGAAGAAGTACACAAAGATTTCTCTGAGACTCTTTAGAAAAAGTTGCAACATTTTTTAAAAATTCAGTGAAAAGAAGGGAATGTTATTGATCACCTCCTCCCCACCAAAGGTTGTCATTTACCTACAGGCTTATAGATTATGAACTAGAAAAAAATCTGCAATTTTTCAAGATTCTTCTGACAAAAAATTCTTTGGAATCATTTTTTCCTAAGAGCTGAAAATTTTTGTAAGATAATGCCAGCTCTATAAACAACCTTTCTGATCTTTTAAAAAGCCAACATTTAATAGTGCTATGTATTTTTGGTTTATAAGAAAAAAGTGCAAGAAAAATGCCATAACCAAAAGAGTAAGTTTATTGAATTTATGCCTCAAGCTGTACATAATAATTTCACAAAATACATAAGAAAGGATTAATGTTTTCCATTAAAGGTAGAATATATACAGATCTATGTCATAGATTCAATTGTTATGTATAAGAAACACAACCTACCCTCCACTTTCTCACCCCAAACCCCAGTGGGGGCAAAGGCTTATCTGAAGAAACACAGCCATGAAGCAAGATTTCTAATAGACACCGAAATCAAAGAAAAAGCAAAAACAAAAACTTAGCACTACATCAAACTAAAAAGCTCAGTACAGCAAAGGAAATCATCAACAAAATGGAAAGGCAAACTATGAAATGAGAAAAAATATTTGTAAGTCAAATATCTGATAAGAGATTAATATCCAAAATATATAAAAAATTCATTTAACTCAATAATAACCCAGTCTGATTTTAAAATGGACAGAGGAACTGAATAGGACATTTTTTGAAAGAAGACATACAGATGGCCTACAGGTACATCAACATTACTAATTATCAGAGAAAGGCAATTCAAAACCACAGTAAGATATCACCTAACACCTGTTAGAATGGCTGTTATCAAAAAGACAGTAAATGGTCCTGAGGATGTGGAGAAAAGGGAACCCTTGGATGTTTTTAGTGGGGTTGCATATTGGTGCAAGACACTATAGAAAACAATATGGAAGTAATTTTCCTCAAAAATATTAAAACAGAGCTACAATATGACCCAGTAATCCCACTTCTGTGTACATATCCAAAGGAAATAAAAGCAGGACATCAAAGAGATATGTGCCTCTTGTGCTCACTGTAGTATTATTGTTTACCCAAGATACGGAAATAACCTAAATGTCCATCAGCAGATGAACAGATAAAGATGTGTGTGGGAGTGGTGAGTGAATATAAATAATTAAATATTCTTCAGCCATGAGAAAAAGGACATACAGCTATTTGGGACAACATAGATATCACATTTGGAATTTTTTAAAAAGCTGAACTCATAGCAACAGTCTAGAATGATAGTTACCAGGGGATGGAGGAAAAGAGGGGGATGTTCAGTTTTAGATAACTAAGTTGTGGGAATCTAATTTTCTGCATGGAGATTATAATTTATACTATTGAATTACATACTTGAACTTTGCTAAGAGAGTATATCTTAAATAGTCTCACCACAAAAAAGAAATAGAAATTATGTGACATGATGGAGGTGTTAGCTAATGCTATGGTGGTAATTATTTTGTAATATATAAGTGTAGCAAATCAACACACTGTATACCTTAAACTTATACAATGTTATACATCAATTATCCTATATAATAAAGAGCTAATATCCTAATTAGACTGGTGGGCAGGGGTGGGGTATGGGGGAGGACAGGGCTGTGGGGCCACAAGGCAGCTGGGGCTGCGAGGGCCTATTCTTGCAAGAATTTCATGCATCAGGCCGAAACCAGTTTGGCTCAGTGGATAGAGCATCAGCCTGCAGACTGAAAGGTCCCAGGTTTGATACTGGTCAAGGGCATGTACCTTGCTTGTGGGCACATCCCCAGTAGGGGGCATGCAGAAGGCAGCTGATCAATGTTTCTCTCTCATCGTTGTTTCTAGTTCTCTAACCCTCTCCCTTCCTCTCTGTAAAAAATCAATAAAATATATTTTTTAAAAAAAAGAATTTCATGCATCAGGCCTCTAGTACCTTAATAAATCTGAAAAATATTTCTAAAAGAACCAAAATGGTTCATAAGTCAGTGACACAATGATAGGCTTCATTAATACTAAGACAATGATAACTATTTAAATATCTGATAAAAATAATACAAGTTAGACAAAAATCTAGGTAAGACAAAAAATGTTTTGTCTCACATTTCCCTAAAAGACTAAACAAAATAATAAGAATCTATGAAATTACTTTCATTTCAAGTGAATTTTTAAATTTAAATTTTACTATAAAATTTACTGGGGTCAATCTCTTTAAAAATTTGTCAAATAACTGGTGTGCTTCAGTATTTCAGATTTCAGCTTATTATAGTTGTCAAGACATAATCTAAGTCTAATGGAGAAAAATTCTGCAGATTTCAAATGGCACTTAAAGAAATACAAAGAAGGAAAGTTGGAAGTCAAGGAAGATAATTCTGAGATAAAGGCTGAGTGGAATAAAAGACAGAAATCTACTAGAGACCTTATCAGGAGGCAGTGCTACACTCCACTGCATTATCAATGACCTGTAACCTCTTCTCCAGCTCACCAGCAACCCTTGAGTACTCCAGGTCTAAGTGGTTGTTTTAAAAAGTTCTCGTGTCATATTTACTTTTTCCTACGACCCTTATCAGAAGCCTAATGTACTCAAGCTCCATAATTCACATGCTCCAATTACCTACCTAACTGCATACCCAAGAGAATCAGAAGCATAAAATGCCACCCCATAAAAAGAAAAATGAGAACTAGGATTTAAAATGAACCAGTTCATTTTTAAGAGCATAGACATAGATAAATAGCATCAACAATGTACTCTTGGTAACTATAAAAAGAATATAATAGAGTTGCTATTTTTATTTTTTTTAAAGCACCATTTCATTAATAAATATATAATAAGTCCTTAACTTTAAAATGAGTTATTTCCTATCTGTAATAACCTGGGCCAACCGTGCTTAGCTTCTGAGATCAGATGAGACTGGGCATGTACATGGGGGGTCAAATACATAGTGATGGAAGAAGATTTGACTCTGGGTGGTGGGTACACAATGCAATATACAGATGATATATCATGGAATTATACACTAGAAACCTATACAATCTTATTAACCAATGTCACTCCAATAAATTTAATTTTAAAAAATAAAAATTAATTGAATTGTATTACCAAAGCCCATTTCTTCATGGAGATGCATTTCCACATAAAATACTATAGGCAGATTCATTTCCAAAGCTACTAACATAGTATAGTACTGACTGAATTGTGATGAGTTCTTTCAATGCCTCAAATGCTTATTTTATGAGTAGTTCAAATGAAAATATAGGAGCTTGACAAAACAGAACTCCAAAAAATGGATGTCAGGGATTCCATATAATCGAAATGTACACACAAATATATTTATGGGTGATTTTCTTAATAGAGGGTCCACCGCTTGCCTGAAGTTCTCAAAGTGGTTGTCCATAACCTCATAAATGGAAGTTTAATTTCTGTGCTGTATAAAATCCAGCTCTTTCAAACAAAGCCTTTCAGTAGATTTCACCAGTGAAATGGTATCTTGAGAAGTTATGGTCTATACATGCTCACATACAACAGTAATTTCATGGTGCAAAACCATCAAAAACTTTACAGAAAAACAGTGTTGTGAAATCCTAGCGTAAAGAACACATTTCCATATTCTATGGGATCTGAACTACCTATATAAGATGATATAAAAAGTTTATCTGAGCTAGAGGATGATTAGCCCAATGGAACCCGTTGTAAAGTAGATTTTGACCAGTCAGTAGTATTTGTCTGTCAGCTGATTTACCCGCAAGCAAATATATCATAATATTAATATTTGTAAGAAGTCACTTAAAAATTTTTTCTTGTCTTAGACCAGTGGTCGACAAACTGTGGCTCATGAGCCACATGCAGCTCTTTGGCCCCTTGAGTGTGACTCTTCCACAAAATACCACGGCCTGAGCAAGTCTATTTTGAAGAAGTGGCGTTAGAAGAAGTTTAAAAAATTTGGCTCTCAAAAGAAATTTCAATTGTTGTACTGTTGATATATGGCTCTGTTGACTATTGAGTTTGCCGACCACTGTACATGGATGAAAATTTATCGCACTTTAGTTACTATTATCTTTAAAAGGAAAATCCATCTTTTATCTATATATAATTCAAGCAAATAACAATGTGTATTTAAATAAGCCAAACATGTAATACAAATGAGTATACCTTTTCGATTAATTTTGATCATGAATTTTTGCACAATAACTTCTTTTTATATAACTTTTAATGTGAATTTCAACTTTACCCAAAAGTTTCTATAAAGTAATATAACAAAAGCCAACTGTTCTTTTCTTAATTGAGGATAGTTTACTGGTTTGGACTTTTTCTTTCAAAAAATTTGAATTGCATACACTATAAGGCTATTCTAATCAACAATGTAAATTCATATTCATTCCTACTTAAAATGTTATTGTTTGTTTATCTTTTTATCTCAATCCATGAGCCTACAGCTAAGCCATATGTCACTTTACCTGTTTTACCTCTCTCAAAACACAATTATACTTCTTAACACACTAGCAACTAGTTTTTCATTGGAAAGCTTTTCACAAGACAATGCTACTTACTCCTCCTGCCTTCAGCAACTTTCTTCTAAAGTCCTCTGTGGGGTTGTTGAAAGTTAACTTTTCACAACGGAGGTGATTCACTGGTGGATGGCCTTCAAGATGCAGGAATAGGTCATAATCAAAGCGGACTTTCTTAGGTTCTTCCTAGAGGTTTAAAAAATTTAAGAAAGGAGAGAAAAAGTTAGACATAAATAGCAACTTAGAAAGCATAGATGAACTTCTTGTAAGAAACAGAAAAGATGTCTAATAGTTATAATGTCAAAAAAAATAGGGGAGGAAAAATTACCATGAAATTATCAACAAAGCAAAAGAGAAATATCTAATAGATTAGTTTCTTGTGTAAGGGAAAACAAAAAAGAATAAACTCATCATCTTTCCTATAAGCTTTCAAGTGGTATGACACCACCAACACAGCCACCCACCTTGAAAAACTAAGACACCCTTGAAGCTACAACTTCCCATTCTCACTCTACCTCTCTACTCCCACCATCACCCCCACCATTGTCTCTCCCAAATATTTTTTGAATAAGCCCTCTAAACCATATCATGTGGACCCTGAGAAAGAACTTACTAAGAAGGGCTCCTGGTGGCTAACTGGGCTCAAATTTTAAAAAACAACCTAGTCGGCATTTCTACACAGAGGCCTCTCACATAAATTGCACTTCAAGGAGAAGCTGCACTGAACTGCCTGCCTCCTGCACTGAACTGCCTGCCTGCAGTATGTTTCTGCCATCTGAGCCAGGCCTTATAAAGGAGTTCCTGGAATCCTATTTCAACCAATAGGACTGAGGCTTTCCCCATCCTATTGGAGCTGCACAGCTATAGCCCCATCAACATCTTCCCCAACCGATCAGAGCAGCTCTATTCTGACCCATCAAGAAAATGCCTTTTGGGTCAATTGAACTGCAAGGACTCAGAGTCCTGACTTGCATGAAGACAGATCAATCAGGGACCAGGAACAGGGACTTCGTCTATATAAGTCAAGTCCCTATGGCTATGGGGGTGTACTTTCCCTTTCCACCAAAGATTGAAGCCAGTGTCTCCCTGGCTGAGCTAAACACCGAAGATGTCTCATGGGAGCAAAGTGGAACAGACCAGCACAAACCAGGGCAGACTGCTACAAAAAGGAGCAGGCCAGAGCAGTGTGAAGCACACCAGCAGGGAGCGGAGCATAGCTGTCCAAGGGGAGATGATCCTGGCCCCCCAAGGCTGCCTCACAGTCGTGCTGTTTTCACAGCTGTGCTGTATCACTATTGAGCTGTTTTGCACCGAATACAATTTCCTTTTTCACTGCAACACAAATTGGGGATTTCTGTTGGTACTGAATTGGTGCCAGTGACCATCAGTTGACACTGTCAACCTCTAGTACACACTGCCCTAACTCCTACTACAAATGCCTTTCTCAAGTAGATCTTTGTACTTCAGGCCTAAAGAGTATCTACAGGGTGGGGCTAAAGCAGGTGTAAAGATGTTCATAAATTTCTATGATCAACTATAAAATCGCACCCTACCATATTAAACCAAAACTTTTCCATTTTTACTACTTGATTAAAATTTCAAAAGCTTCCAATTGCCACTAGCCCAAAAGTTTAACCTCACATGAATGTCATATATGGGTTTTCATAATCTGGCTCTTGAATCCATTTTCCTGAACTAGAAGAACAAAATAGCATCATATCCAAGAGAACACAATAAAGAGAATTTCATGATACTGAAGTTCTACTCTTGAGCCATTACTTTAGTTGGCTGAACATTAAACCTCTCTATGCACTAATTCTTTAGCATCCATAGGGAAATAAAGACTGCAGATAATAATAACAGTAACTAATATAAACTTTAACATTTATTTCATTTGGACCAGTGGTGAGTTGCTTTACAGATTATGAAATTAAAGCACTTAAAGTTTGTTATATTACTTTACATAAAAATTCCTTGTGCATTACAGATATTAACCATCCCATTGAAAAGTTACAATTTTTTTTCATTTGCCATCAGCTTTGCCATTTTGTGTGTTTTTATAGCAACTGTTTTTTAATAATAGCTTTATTGAGAATAATTCACAAACATAAAATTTACCCTTCTAAAGTGTACAATTTAGTGGGGTTTAGTACATACATAGAGTTATGAAACTATCACCACCATCTAATTTCAGAACATTTTCCTCACTCCAGAAATAAACTTAAAACACATTTGTAGTCATTACCCATTCCCCCAGGTACCACTAATCTACTTCTGTTTTTACGGAGTTGTCTATTTTGGACATTTCATATAAATACATGAACATACATAAAATATATGCACAATATATAATTTTTTGTTGCTGGCTTCTTGTATTTAGCATGATGTTTTCAGAGCTCACCTATGTTTTAACGTGTAACATGTACTTAGTTCTTTTTATGACTAAATAATATTCAGTTGAATGGTACACCAGTTTTTTTATCCACTTATTGGTGGGCAGACAGGTGGGCTGTTTCCACTTTTTGATGACTATGAATAATGCTGTAATGAGCATATGTATGCAAGTCTTTATGTGAACCTGTGTTTCCATTTCTTTTGAATATATACCCAGAAGTGAAATTTCTGGGTCACTCTTATTATTTAGTAACTCTGTGTTTAAATCTCCAGGAACTGCCTTACTATTTTCTAGAGTGGCTGCACCATTTTAAAATCTTACCAGCTATGTGTCAGTGTTGGTGATTTTTTTTATGCATTAAAATGTTATACAGTCGAACAAAGCAATGTTTTTCTTTACCAGAGTTTATTAAATTACTAAAAAAAAAAATTACTAACACATGGTGGAACAAAGTGATTCGAACCCAGTTCTTTTGACTCAAAAGTCTGAGCACTTGAAACTGTCAGAATATACCTACAAATTCAATGTTTCCATCTCCTTATCCAAACTTCCCCAGATCATAGTCTCTACTCATTTGCTCACTACCACTTCACTTCTACTACCAATCTGCATGAAACCTGCTCGCCTCTTTCATCAGGATGCCATTCTTTCCTTACTAGGAGCTCACACTTAGTATCATTCCTTCTCAGCCTTCCTTGGATTTCCCTTCTTTCTTCATTGACCCATACATAGCCTTTAACTTTGGCAAAGTTCTTCAGGGAGATGACACCCACTCATAGGGAGTAGGTTCCAACAACATGACAATGACCCCACCCCCATCTGTATCCCTAGTCCAGCACTTACTTGGTCACATGCATGCATTCCACAGTCTACTCACATCTCCACTAGTTTGACCCGCAGCAACATCAAATCAATGCATTCTTTTAAATTGAAGCTACATTCAACTGCCCTTTCTCCTATATGTTATTCCTACGCAAACAAAAATCCTAATTGTTTGCCAAGATTAAAATATACAAAAATCATCCCCTACCCTATTCCTTCTTCTTACTCACTCATCACAGTAAATTCTCTCTGTTTAGTATTCCTTCTTAGGAACTCTGAGATCTATCCCCTTTTCTCCAGTTATATAACCAGTGCCTTAGTTTAGACCTTCAGCATTCCTCACCTCATCACTTCCCTGTTTTGGACTTACCCTATTCTACCTCCCCCCATGACAAGAGAGTGGTCTTTTTAAAACAAAAATTAGATTATATCTTTTCATTAATATAAAAGCCTTTCATGACCTAAATAGAACCTTTTCGAAAGACAACAGAAGGCCAAAAGACACATGAAAACATGCTCAAAGTTACTAATTATCCGAAACATGCAAATCAAAACGACAATGCGATACCATCTCACACCTGTCAGAATGGCAATCATCAACAAATCAACAAACAACAAGTGGATGTTGAGAAAAAGGAACCCTTGTGCACTGTTGGTGGGAATGCAGACTGGTGCAGACACTGTGGAGAACAGTATGGAGTTTCCTCAAAAAACTAAAAATGGAACTCCCATTTGACCCAGCAATCCCACTCTTAGGAATGTATCCGAAGAAAGTAGAAACACCGCCGAGACCGGTTTGGCTCAGTGGATAGAGCGTTGATTTGCGGACTGAAGGGTCCCGGGTTCGATTCCGGTCAAGAGCATGTACCTTGCTTGCGGGCACATCTCCACTGTGGGGCGTGCAGGAGGCGGATGATCGATGTCTCTCTCTCATCGATGTTTCTGACTTTCTATCTCTCTCTCTTCCTCTCTGTAAAAAATCAATAAAATATATTTTTTAAAAAAAAGAAAGTAGAAACACCAGTCAGAAAGGATTTTTGCACCCCTATGTTCATAGCAGCACAATTTACAATAGCTACAATTTGGAATCAGCCTAGATGCCCATCAACAGATGAGTGGATCAGAAAACTATGGTACATCTACACAATGGAATTCTATGCTGCCATTAAAAAGAAGAAATTCTTACCATTTGCAGCAACTTGGATGGAACTGGAGAGCCTCATGCTAAGTGAAATAAGCCAGTCAATGAAGGAGAAACACCACATGATATCACTCATTTGTGGATAATAAAGAACATTATAAACTGGTGAACAAAAGGATAGATACAGAGGCAGTAAAGCATCAAACAGACTGTCAAATTATAGCAGGAAGATTAAGGAGAGGTGGGGTAGATAAGAGATCAACCAAAGGACTTGCAGGTATGCATATAAGCATAACCCAATGAACACAAGACATTGGGGGGTTAGGGTATGACTGGGAGGGGGGGCAATGGGAAGATATGTATACATGTAACACACACACACAAAAATTTTTTTTTAAATTAGTGTCAAAGACAATAAATAAATAAATAAATAAATAAATAAATAAATAAATAAATGCCTTTCATGAAGTATCATTTTTTTCTACAGGATAAAATGCCACTTCCTTAGAATAACCACCATATCATATAATACCATCCCTGGATTTATTTCCTTTGTTCTTTTACTGCACCCTATCCTGCTGTAACTTTGCAGTTCCTCATTAATGTGCATTGCCTCATTCACGCAGCCTTTCACATATAGTGTTCCCCATGCCTAAAATGCCTTCCCTCCCAGAACACCTCCCTCCCTTGCAAACTCATTATTAAAACCCAGCTAAAGCATGGAATTCTCTGAAAAGTCTGCTTAACTCTCTAAATAAGACATCTCTCCTATAGCATTGCTTTATTAATGTCATTATCACAATGAATTATGATCATTGTTCATTTACCTGTTTTCCTCTAAATTGTAAAACAGTCCATACATCCTTAGAATTTATTTTAAAGGGGGAGGGATTTTTCCATATAATTTGGAGTATAAAGCCTTTTGGAAAGACATTTGGGCAATATCAATCAACATACTATGTGCATATGAAACCCTGACCCAGTAATTCTCTTTAGAAGTTTTTTTCCCTTGACTTCATTTAATCATTCTTAACTATTTGATATAGCCTCTCCATAGGTAAACTTTATGTCAGTGTAGACAGAGATTAGCAGGCACATAATATATCATACTTTAATATTTTTCTGTTACTTGCCTTTAATTCACTTAGCAATTTGCCTTTTCAAGTCAGTATTTTAAAATATCTGAAGTTGTATTTCTTTGTAATGATATAGTCACCTGCAGATCATTTCTATTTTTTTACTATTATAAACAATGCTACCACAAATATTGATGAATATATATATATATACTTGTTGAGTAAACTCTAAGGAAGAATACAATGATAAATATCCAAGCCATGCAGTATTTCAATGACTCAGTTTCCTTTCCTTAAAACTAGAAATATTACTTAAGACTCAGTAGTTCTTGTAAACCGACTAAATGATGCAATATATGTACATGGCTGCCAAGGACAAAGTAAGCATTCAAATATTTAACTACACAGAAATAAGTTACTGTCAGACATGCTCCCAAAATATCAATTAAAAAACAAACAACACAACAATAAATGGGTGTATGGGCAGCAGGTTTGTAGGGAGGTGATGTACCAGGAATGTAGTCCATGAGGAGATGGGCTCAAAAAGAAACAAAACAATATGTAAAACAAATGTTACCCCATCATCCATACATTCCTGTTTGTTAGGATAGTTTTCTTATAGCTTAATTAAAAGTGAATTATCCCTTAATCATATAAGAGATTTTTGCTGGGCCTTCGACCCATTGAAAAAGCCACTGGGACCCTGTTGCAATGGGAGGTACTGAGCATAAGAGAGGGGTTCATCAGTGGTTCTCCTACTTCACTGTGCATGAGAATCATCTACAAGTTTAGCAGATATGCAGACTCCTAGGACCAGGAGATTCTGCTTCAGAAGATTTGGGATACAGCCTGGGAATCTCACTTCTAGCCTACTTTTCTTGGGTGATGCTGATGTTGCTGGTACAAGGACCACACTTTATGGAGCACTGGTTTGGTTAAAATGACATCCTATTAGCTCGGTTCCTTTAAAAAAAAAAAGTGGAGGGGGGATGGAAGTGAATTATCTCACTCTTGGGCAATTTTTAGAAACTATGATTACTTTGGAAGAAATGGAGGGAACAGTGTCCTTAAACATAACACAGCATTTACTAAGTACTTACATATATTGGAAGTGTTAATCTAAATATTCAGCTTTACGGTATCTAAAGGATACCGTAAAGTATCCTTTACAGTATTTATAAGATCTAGCCAACTTTATGGAGTAAATACTCTTATTCTATCTCCATTTTATAAATATGAAAAGTGATCCCCACAGAGGTTGAGAAATTTATCCAATATTTTATAGTCTGTATGTTCTGCCATATTTGTTAACTGTTGGAAGCTTTTAAATCCAGCAGAATCCATATCTCAAGGTGATATAATTGTCTATGCATATCGTATGTGTGTATAGCAGCTAAAAATGACATATTACTCTTTGTAAGTCTAAAAATTCTAGAAATATGAAAATGAGGAAAGGTGTATTTCACTGAAAAATCATAATTACTCTTTTCTATTTTAAAAACATATTAATCTTCTTTTTCAAGAGAAATCACCCTTTTCTTAAAAAAGAACATTTAATAATTTCATATAATCTGACTTCATATAATTGAAATTATCTTTTTCTAGCTACTTCCTCTGTAATTAAGGGGAACAATAGCTAAAATACCTAGAAGACAAATTAAACTTATTTTAAAATCATCTAGAGATAGAAGGGCTTATGAATCAAAATGATTTTAAATATCATTTGGTTAATGAAGGATCTTCTACTGAAAAAATTAATGGGTAAGGATTACATACCTTGTTTTTAAAATAAACCTCAATTGGCAAAATGAAACCAGCATACCCAGATTCTTCTACTTTGTAAGGTGGATCTTTGCACACTGAAACATTAAAAAGAGAAAACAGGTGAGATGAGAATAATAGACCAAGAGACAGTTTCCTTCCTTTAAGAAAAAAAAAAACCCATTCTACCATCTAGATCATATTTCATTTTCACAGGCCCCCATCTGCATCTCTGATCTATCCTTTATTTCTTCTCCAGAATCTATAATAACTTTTCCATGTAAAGAAAAATATGTAAATTATTTATTCAAATCTTGATGGGAAGAAGGTTATCACAGTCAACCATGGTCATTAATGACTTTATTTTAGTTGTTATCACCCTGCCCTGCTTTAGGGAAACTAAGGAAAACTCCTCCTGGCTCAAAGGGTGAAAGTTTGCTAATGCAAGTATTACTTATGTCTAGTCTTTGATGTGAATCACTCCATCCTTAAACTCCCCATTTCTCTGAAATATCCTGATTTCTATGCCTAAAAGTGGCAGGACCCCTTCCTTTAAAAATCCCAAATCCACAGTCTCCCAATGTTATTGGTGCCTATTAAGTCACTATTTCTCACTTCCCCCAAATATGAATGCTTACTGAAATATTGGTATATACACAAACGCTTAAAATCTATTCACATCATACAAATATATGAGAAAAAATACGGCTTTTGTGTTTCTTATGAAGGAAGGCTATTAGAAAAGACTATTTAGGTAAGCTCTTGGGAAATGAGAGATACCCTAAGAAGCTAAATATAATTTCATCCCACTAAAATTTCCACCAAGTCAAAGTCAGTGACAAGCCAACTGGAATCATTCTAGTTAAGACTGCATTTGGCAATATCACAAAAAAAGTAAAAATGTAATGCTGAACATCAAAGCCACACACCCTGGAAGCCCAAGCCCTCTGCAACGGGATTCTGGTCTACCTTTCAGCCTTTCTCCTTTACTCACCCACCAAACCACTCCTGTGCTTCATCTAAATGCATCAGTTCCCCTCAAATATGCCTAGCATTTCCCAACTGTCCTCCTGTTTTTCCTTCCATCACACCTTGATGCTATTCTTAGCATCCTCTGCTAGTTCAAATCCTAATTTCTTCACAAGGCCTTTCCAGACCACAAAGTACTATCATCTCTTCTCCTTTTACCCTCCCAAAGCATTAACTGTCTGAACCACTGGTTCGATACCCAACAGAGTTCCTTCTTACTATATATTTAGGAATTTCACCTGTAATTTCCTTTCATCCCTCAGAGACCGAAATATTTACCTCAGGAACGTAAAGAGTGTTAAGGGATCAAGCCTGGGTGGCCATCCAGGATCTCCCTTGTGACTAGCCAGGCCAAGTTCTATAAAATTACTCAAAACTCTGAACCCCACGTTTCTCTTCTGGACAGTGTAAGGATTAAATAGGATGATGTACGGAAAAGACAGAGCACAGATCCTGGAAGGCAAAGTTTTCAGTAGTGACTGAAGTGAGGCAGGAAATCTAACCTGTAAAATCTAACATGTAACCTTTCTGGCTAACAAGAGAAAGGAGGCAGCAAGTAGAAAGCCCTGGATTTGGGTTAGAAGACTCTAGTCCATAGCCCTGGACTAAGAATTTTCCAGACAACTTCCATTTCCTTTCACTTTAAAAGAGAATACAACATCTACGCATCTCTAAGCATGGCTGTCAAAATGCAAGAAAACCACACACATGGGAAAATATAAGTGTGAGGCATTTTTATTACAAACGACCATGATTATTTACATGAAAACAAGTTAGATATTCCACAAGTACAAATGTGGTTGGTTACAAAGAGGTATGCTAAAGATATAATTTTAACATTTGACTTTCTTCTTTGGTCCGCCTTACAACTAATTCTCCAAACTGACATCAGAAGTTAATCAGGAATGAGGGATCTCACCTGACCTGACATGTTTCCTTAATAAAATATGAAAAAGCACAAGAGTGACTTGGTCCTTCACCCACTGACCACTTGCCAACCTGTCATGAATATTCAAATACCCTGAACACTGAGGATGGCAGTAATGCTACTAAATGCATTGAGCACCCGAAACCGCACCACAGCTAGAAGGCTAGCATTATACCCACAGGCCCCTTTTTAGAACAGCAATTTCAGTGTCCAGGTTGTTGGGATTAATCATGCCAATGTCATTTGAAGGAAGTTTATTCTGTGGATTGCTGTACATGCCAGAAGTTATAGCTGTTCCTCTATACACCATTTTGTATAATTCGTTTTCTCTATTCTGCATGCAAATTGCTCCTATTATAGGAAACAGCTGTTAGTGAGCATATCTTATAGTTGAAAGTCTTAGATTTTTCTACCCTCTAAAGGAAATAATGTTATATATTAATATTCCAGAGAAGTCTGGTATTATAAGAAACTGTTTACCAACACATACCTCAATTATTTTTAAATGAAATACTTTCATAAACAACAATGAGCAATGTCTGAGTTCATTAGAAGCAAACAATATTTTATACACAATAAACATGCCAGAAAATCAGTAGAAATACAAAAACAAACTTAACAGTTCTGACTGAAGAAAGTCAAATTAGGGGAAATAGTTTGCTTATTTATTTGATTGCGTATTTATAACCAGAATCATTAATATGAGTTTCTAATCCAGTTCTTAAAAGGAAACAGGACTTAAAATTAAGAAATAGAGGGAATCCAAGATGGCGGCATAGGTAAACACCTACAACTGCTGCCTCACACAACAATTTCAAAACTACAACTAAAAGACAGAACGGACATCATCCAGAACCACAGGAAAGCTGGCTGAGTGGAAGTTCTACAGCTAGAGGGAAGGAGAGGGCTCATTCGGAGACCCAGAGGAGCTGCAAAAAGCTGAGGTACGGAGACGCACACGTGGAGAGAGCGGGTGCTGGAATACCTGGCTGGTTTTCTCTGGCAGGAGGGAAACGGAGACTCTCAAAGGCATTGAACCCCTTATCTTACAACACTAAACCCCAGATCCAGCCGAAACTCATACAGGGGGAGTTTGGACTGTGAAAAGGGAGAGGTGCATGGAAATTTAGGGGAGTCACCAAAGATCAGAGGTCTGGTGGCGCGTACAGCACTGCACAGAGGACAGATTGCTGATTGTGCCGCTGGCTTTCGCAAGTGGCCGGGAGACAGACCCTCCCAACTGTGTCACTTATGACTCCACTAAGCCCCTGTTTCAGGTGAAACCCTGGGGACCTAGACTCGTGTGGTCCTGGAGCACAGGGGAGCCGGAAAGGCAGCGGTCTAGAAGCACCGCGGGCGCGCGCACGCACAAGGACCACCCCAGCGATTACCCAGTCACGTGAGACTCAGGGGCCATGGAGGGCGGGGCCGACTGGAAGGCAAGGCAGTCCCTTAAGCCCTGAGACTCCACCCATCCCAAGCTCAACAGAGGCTTCTTCGGTTTTGCAACTCTGGTATCATAAGGCTGAATCCAACACAGAAGTTCTCCTGGCATAGTGAAAATGCCGAGACAAGGGAAGGGATCACAAACAAAAGAAATGGAGGAAAACAAACAGCTGGATATAGAGTTCAAACCACGCTTATAAGGTTTTTCAAGAATATGCTAGAAAAGTTGGATAAAGTTAGTGAGAGCCTGGAGGAGATGAAAAAGGACCAACTAGAGACACTGACTGAAATAAAAAATATTATACAGAGTCCTAACAGCAGACTAGAGGAAAGTAAGAATCAAGTCAAAAATTTGAAATATAAAGAAGCAGAAAACATTCAACTGGAAAAGCAAGAAGAGAAAAGAATCCAAAAATGTGAAGATAATGTAAGAAGCCTCTGGGACAGCTTCAAGCATACCAACATCAGAATTGTGGGGGTGCCAGAAGAAGAGAGAGAGCAAGATACTGAAAACCTGTTTAAAGAAATAATGACTGAAAACTTCCCACATCTGGTAAAAGAAATAGACTTACAAGTCCAGGAAGCACACAGAACCCCATATAAAAGGAATCCAAAGAGGACCACATCAAGACACATCATAATTAAAATACCAAGAGCAAAAGACAAAAAGAGAATATTAAAAGCAGCAAGAGAAAAACAGTTCATTACCTACAAGGGAGCACCCATACGACTGTCAGCTGATTTCTCAACAGAAATGATGCAGGCCAGCGGGAGTGGCAAGAAATATTCAACGTGATGAATAGCAAGAACCTACAACCAAGAATACTCTATCCAGCAAAGCTATCATTCAGAATTGAAGGGCAGATAAAGAGCTTCACAGATAAGAAAAAGCTAAAGGAGTTCATCACGATTTTATGAAATGCTGAAAGGTACTCTTTAAGAAGAGGAAGAAGAAAAAGGTAAAGATAAAAATTATGAACAACAAATACTTATCTATCAACAAGTGAATCTAAAAATTAAGTGAATTAAAAATCTGATGATCAGAATAAACTGGTGAATATAATAGAATCAGGAGCATAGAAAGGGAGTGGACTGACAATTCTCAGGGGGGAAAGGGTAAGTGAAGTTCAGGGTGACACTGAACAAAAATTCATATCCCTATGGATAAGGACAATGTGAGGGGAGGTAACCGAAGAGGGAGTGGTGGGTGCCAGGTGAAGGGGAGCTATGGGGGTAAAAAAGAGAAACAAATGTAATAATCTGAATAATAAAGATTTTTTTAAAAATTAGCCAGTAGGGATAGTACATTAGACACAAATATTATTTTTAAACTAGTAGAACCACATTTAGGATCTCCTTCTGTCACTCAACAACATAATATGAACTGCCGAAACCGGTTTAGCTCAGTGGATAGAGTGTCGCCCTGCGGACTGAAGGGTCCCAGGTTTGATTCTGGTTGGGGGCACGTACCTTGATTGCAGGCACATCCCCAGTGGGGGGGTGTGCAGGAGGCAGCTGATCCATGTTTCTCTCTCATCGATGTTTCTAGCTCTCTATCTCTCGCCCTTCCTCTCTGTAAAAAATCAATAATAATAAAAAAAGAATCCCTTTGCACAATGGTGGTATCATAGGCAATTAGGTTTCTCTGAGATGATTATTGCTCATTGAGAATCCCTTTTCTTGGTCACTGCCCACTGTTACCTTTATAAGATCTAAGCAGCTAAAACCCTTCAACTCATTCTTCCTCTCAGCTGTTCAAGAATTAGATAATCCCTAAGAGCTACATAATAAAAGGCCAGGTTTCAAAAGTTGTTAAAGGGATATTCATCTTTGGAAAGCCATCAAATTTTTTTAGGTGACAATAAAATGGGAAGATTAATATTCAATCTTTAAACTGTGAAAACGGATTCAGTAGAAATCAGTAGACATCACTGAAAACTTCTTCCTGTCAAAATCCGGCCCAAAGGTTAACTCTTCCAAGCTTCTCCTCTTACCCTTATCAGGCTGGTGGATAACAATCATTCACCTTTAAGACTCCTCCAATAGCAGGAGGTCAGCCATCCCATCATTATTCATATCTGTAACTCCGGGCACTAACATTGAATCAAGTAATAGGTACTCAACAAAAGTTCGATGAATTAAATTTTTTCGAGATTCATGCCACCCCTCTTCACTAATTTACCATGGCTAAATAAGTTGCTTGCCAGAAGCTGCCAAGAATTGATATGAGCTCATGAAATTCGTCTGCAAACTCTTTACAATCACCATAAACCTTACAACATTGGTGTAGGTGATAGAAAGTATTGCCACAGATGAGTCTTATCTTAAAAGGTGAATGAATACCCAAGGCTAACTAGTTCTAATTCTGATAATACCAAATTTTAGGAAACTGAGTTAACAAATTGGGCCAGAAGATCTCCAATGTCATTTTGAAACTAACATTATGTAGCCATAAATAACATGTCCCTTCTCTCCTTCCACATATTACTACCCGTGTACCCCAAGGCTCTAACTAGGAGACATTTTCAAAACTCTCTAAGAAACCACAGGTACCATGTAGCTCTAATAACACACAATACCCCAAATTCATGCCTGAGAGGAATAGACCAAAGTTCTTGCACATAGTAAGTAATTTTCCCTAAAATAGTCTTCCAAAAATAATAGGCACAATGGAAACCCATATGGATAATATGCAGTATGATGCTAAATATGTACATTGATGATTAATATATTTAGCTAGAGGCCTGGTGCACAAAATTAGTGCACTGGGGTGGAGGGTGTCCCTCAGCCCAACCTGCACCCTCTCCAATGTGGGACCCCTCGGGGGATGTCCAACTGATCCCACAGGGATCAGGCCTACACAGGCAGTCAGACATCCCTTTCATAATCTGGGACTGCTGGCTCCCAAATGCTCAACTGCCTGCCTGATTGCTCCTAACTGCTTCTAGCTGCCAGCCTGATCACCCCCTAACCACTCCCCTGCCAACCTGACTGACACCTAACTGCTCCCCTGCCAGCCCCATTGTCCACAACTGCCCACCTCTAACAATCCGGTCATCCCAAATGCCCTTCCTGCATATTTCCTCTTTATTAGATAGGATTTTTTCTTTAACATATTGGACAGCCCTAACTGGTGTGGTTCAGTGGATAGAGCATCTGCCTACAGACTCAAGGGTCCCAGGTTCCATTCCGGTCAAAGGCATGTACCTTGGTTGGGGGCACATATCCAGTGGAGAGTGTACAGCAGGCAGCTGATGAATGTTTCTCTCTCATAGATGTTTCTAGCTCTCTATCTCTTTCCCTTCCTCTCTGTAAAAAATCAATAAAATATAATTTTTTAAAAAAAGAAACATTTACGATTCCTCCATATCTGCCTGGCTGGTGTGACTAAGTGGTTGGAGACCCCAGGCTGCCGCCACTGTGAGGGGATCGTCCTGGGGGTGCATGCCCCTTCCAGGCTGAGACCCCAGCCCAGGCTGCCACCACTGCAAAGGGATACTGCTGTTGGGGAGCGTGCCCCTCCCAGGCTGAAACCCCAGCCCAGGCTGTTATCACTGGGAGTGGATAGCCCTGTGGGGACTGAATTTTTTTTTGTTTTTTATAAAGCCTTGAGGGCCTCTGGGCAGCATTCCATCAGGCCGCTTACTCTGCAGGCTCTCAGTGGCAGCCCTCCCTGAGACTGGGGGACTCTGGCAGGACTGAGAAGACTGGGGACCGCCATCTTGTGGCTATGGGCGCTGTCATTTTGTTGCAAATTGGTTAATATGCATATTACTCTTTTATTAGATAGGATTGTTATAAGTTGAACAGGAAAAGTGCACAAAATTAAAGCACATAAAACAGGGAAAGGATCATGATTAAATTAATCTGGAATAAGTCAAATCCTTACTTACTACCTGAGATTTTCAATATTCTTCCTTTAGGAGAAACGAGTTTCAAAAAAGAACTGTGCTCAGTACAGAGAAATAAGTGTCTCTTAGATGAATAAATAAATGTATGTTTATATAATAATCACATAATAATAATATAATAAGTCAATCAGAGAAAGGTAAATAACACATGACACTTCCCTCATTTGTGAAATATAATGAACAACATAAACTAATGAACAAAAACAGATCCAGAGACAGAGAAGCATTGATCAGACCATCAAACCCCAGAGTGAAGGCAGAGGAAGGTGGGGGGAAGATGGAGAGATTAACTAAAGAACTTGCATATAGTATAACCAATGGACACAGACTAGGGGGGTGGGATTTGGGGGGTGGGATTACATAAGTAATACCTTAATCAATAAAGAATAAAAGAAAAAGATACCCATTTTTTAGCACTAGATAAAAAAGAAAAATATGAAACTCTTCTAGACCCATAAAACCCTCATTTAAGCTTTAAAAAATATCATTAGGCAATAGGTGTTTTCCCCACCCACCCCCAATCCTTACGAAAACTGCTGGTGGACTCCTCTCCAGAATCTCTCTCCAGTGTGTTTATTTAGACACTATGATTTATGTCCATCTGAATGCTTTTGTTAAGGACTTGGCCCAGTTGCCCATTGATAATTATTGGTTTTACTTTATTTACTGTGCAGAACCCTTCAGGAAGGAAACAACAAACTCTCTTTTTTACATAGACTGGTTATTACCACTGCCTTATAACAAATGTCCCTTCCAGCTTGAGCATTTTAGACTCCTTCTTTCCTGCTCTAGTGCCACCACATCAGCCCTCATGAATAGTGAAAGAGGGTGCTGCATGTCTCTGCCCCCAACTGTTCCATGAGAGCATTTGGAAGTCCAGGGCAAGTATCCAGCTATCTGAGCACTACCTTGTTACTGAACATGGATGGCCAAGCCTTTACACTTATTACATGAAAAGAAGAAAAGAACAAAACTCAACACTTGGGTTTTGTTTTTGTTTTTATGAGCGTGCAGGCGCGCACCTACCCCCACCCCCCCCCCACACACACACACTCATACACATTCTATTGTTGCTTCTATTTAGCCCAATTCTAAACAAAACCAACAAAAGGTTTTTCCCCTTTGTATCACTTCCTCATTTCCCTGAAAAAGGATTAAAAATAACATCAGGCAACTTTTGAGTCCTATTATTGTTTTTACCTTGTTGGTATGGAAAATAGCAATAATTAATAAATAATAATACAAGAATAAACCCTGTATTTCACATACTCACAGCTATAAACCAACTTTAGTCCCACCAATTAAGCCCATCCTCAATTTAATTCTGTGCTTTCCAAGGGCTGAGGCTGTGTCTTAAGCCTCTTCTCACCACTGAACCCAGCCCTCATTTATGTATTTGAATTGATGAAACATAACTTTAGTATGAGCTTCAAAAAAAGAGACAGAGACTAGCTTGGAGAACCAATCCGTGTCACTTCCAAAAAACCCTGAGCGAGAGAGAAATCCAAGATGGCGGCATAGGTAAACACCTATACTGCTGCCTCGCACAACAATTTCAAAACTACAACTAAAAGACAGAACGGGCATCATCCAGAGCCACAGGAAAGCTGGCTGAGTGGAAGTTCTACAGCTAGAGGGAAAGAGAGGGGCTCACAGAGACCCAGAGGAGCTGCAAAAAGCTGAGGTACGGAGACGCGCGCTGAGAGAGCGGGTGCCGGAGTACCTGGCTGGCTTTCTCTGGCGGAAGGGAAACGGAGACTCCCAACGGCATTGAACCCCTTATCTTACGACACTAAACCCCAGATCCAACCGAGACTCATACGGGGGGAGTTTGGACTGTGAAAAGGGAGAAGTGCACGGAAATTTAGGGGAGTTGCAAAGGATCGGAGGTCTGGTCGCGCACGGCACCACGCGGAGGACGGATTGCTGATTGTGCCGCTGGCTTTCGCGAGTGGGCGGGAGACAGACCCTCCCAACTGTGCCACTTCTGAGTCCACTGAGCCCCTGTTTTGGGCGAAACCCTGGGGACCTAGACTCGTGTGGTCCTGGTTCGCAGGGGAGCCGGAAAGGCAGCGGTTAGAGGTGCTGCGGGTGCGCACGCACAAGGACCGCTCCAGCCATTACCCAGTCACGTGAGACTCAGGGGCCGTGGAGGGCGGGGCCGACTGGAAG
>JAAGEH010000226.1:47793991-47949677 GCA_011751065.1 Lasiurus cinereus
AGAGAATATTAAAAGCAGCAAGAGAAAAACAGTTTATTACCTACAAGGGAGCACCCATACGACTGTCAGCTGATTTCTCAACAGAAACGATGCAGGCCAGACGAGAGTGGCAAGAAATATTCAACGTGATGAACAACAAGAACCTACAACCAAGAATAATCTATCCAGCAAAGCTATCATTCAGAATTGAAGGGCAGATAAAGACCTTCACAGAGAAGAAAAAGCTAAAGGAGTTCATCAACTCCAAACCAGTATTATATGAAATGCTGAAAAGTACCCTTTTAGAAGAGGAAGAAGAAAAAGGTAAAAGACAAAAAATTATGAACAACAAATACACATCTGTCAACAAGTGAATCTAAAAATTAAGTGAATTAAAAATCTGATCAACAGAATAAACTGGTGAATATAATAGAATCAGGAGCACAGAAAGGGAGTAGACTGATAATTCTCAGGAGGACAAAAATCATAAAGCATCAAACAGACTGTGAAATTATAGCAGAAAGATTAAAGTTAGGTGAGGTAAATAAGTGATCAATCAAAGGACTTGTATGCATGCTTATGAACATAACCAATGATCACAGACACTGGGGGGTCGGGGTACGCCTGGGAGGGAGGGGGGCAATGGGGAGATATGTATAAAAAATTAATAAAAATTAATTTAAAAAAATAAATAAATAATCTACATAGGAAAAAAAAGAGAGAGAGAGAGACAGAGCAAGCCTGGCAGTTGAGAAGAAAAGTCTGGATGTCAATGAAAAAGTATGAAGGCACTGGAAAGCAAATCAGCATAATGGATTAGTCAGTATCAGCCGAGACAAAAGAAAATAATGAAGAAGAAAAAAACAGGTAATATGGATGAACGTTATACTTATACAGAGACCCTCATACCACAGCTACTCAGGGAGTCCAGCTGGGTAAAAATGGATTACACATATAAAAGAGAAATTATTGACTTTGATATGGTACAGAAAACTAGAATAGGAATAAGAGCTCAAGATTCTCATTGGTCATACTGAAAAATCTTAATGATGACACATAAAAATGACTTCTTGTATCAATAACTTGGAATTTTTAACTAATAGACTCAGAATATCCCTAGTCTCTCTCTCTTCAGAGGGGAAAAAATGGGAACATATTTTTAAAATATGTGAACATTTTCACTTTTCTGAGGAGTTACATGATTAGAGTTAAGCAAAGCCCATCTAGCTGAGGTTAAATCAATACATTTCATCTTGAGGGAATATAACAGATATTAAATTAAGACCATCATCACAATCATTTCTACAAGAAAAATATAACAAATGAGCAAACAAAATTCATAAATTGCCCAAAACTATGTAACATTATGAGTTGTTAGGAATATTAAGTATAAATCCTCAAGCTTACATATTTCACTGAAATTGATAACACTTAATACCAACTTGTCTTAAATTCCCTTGATATAATATGGCATTTCTTCAAGTGATCTGCCTAGTACAGTGGACAGCAAACTCATTAGTCAACAGAGCCAAATATCAACAGTACAACGATTGAAATTTCTTTTGAGAGCCAAATTTTTTAAACTTAAACTTCTTCTAATATCACTTCTTCAAAATAAACTCACCCAGGCCATGGTATTTTGTGGAAGAGCCACACTCAAGGGGCCAAAGAGCCGCATGTGGCTTGCGAGCCACAGTTTGCCGACCATTAGCCTAGTGGAAATATACTTCCGGGCTAATGTTATAGGAAAGGAAAAAAAAACAAAACTATATTTTCACAGAAAGTTTCATCTAGAGACAGATTTGGTTCTTGAGAATTACTCAAATGGAGAAACTTTGAGATTTCTATCTCAAGGAAGACCATAATTTCTTTTTAAAAGTTAAACCTTGGGCAAAATATTTTTTTTTAAATACCATGTTTCAGAAAGTCCATCTGGAAAAGCAATATTAGCTACATGGAAAAGGATCTTGTATTTGGGAGGAGCACCTTTACGCCAGTGTCTTACTACAGCAAAGAGCCACTTCACCTTGGGAGGCGAACACAAAACACAATATACAGATGATGTATTATAAAATTGTAAGCCTGAAACCTTTGTAATTCTATTGCCCAATGTCACCCCAATAAATTCAATTTTTTAACAAGAAATTTTTAAAAAGTAAAAATAAAAGCTGAGCATTGGTGGGGGGGGGAAGCGTTCCTCTTTATGGCTTTTATTATTTATAATATATAAAAAGTCATTCAGAAACCCCACTTTCTAAAACAATCACCTCATGATGTCTGGAGGTAGGAGAAGTAAACGTTCCTTGGGACATCTCTCAGGCATCGAAGTTTTACCCCAAGTTTTACACTTGGCCCAGCTATCACTAAGACCCATGCTGCTTTTTATTTAGAAGGAGGGAAATATCATCTTCATTTATAAAATTAACCTATCTTCTCATTCCTAGTAATTCTTTTTTTTTTCCTCAGGTCATATAGCCTAATTCACTCAACCCAACAGGCACTATTTAATCATACAGCTATAAAGGTAAGATGGAGTCCTGATCTTAAGCCAGAGATATTGTCATCTAAGTGCAGATTCTATTCTAGGGACTGGAGACAGAGCAATAAACATGGCCGACCTGGTACCTGCACTTATTAAACTTAGGTCCACTGTTGGGAGAAAGGGAAGGGGAGGAGGAAAGAAGAAAGACAACACACGTGCCAGAAAATTTTGAGAAAGGAAGTATTGAGTAATTAGTCCTGCAATGAAAATAAAGCAGTATTGAACAAGAAATGCCCCAGTGAAAATAAAGCAGGCTGACAAGTGAGGAGACTGGGGAACTCCTTCTTATTTTAGGTTAGTGTTCCCTTTCTGAGGAGGTGACATTTAAGCTGAGATCTGAGAGAGAAAAGGCCAGGCAGGGGAAAAGCACTATTTATTTTGCTTACAGAGGAAGATGTGTGAACAACCTAAAGAAAACATGTCCTTATATTTGCCTCCAGGGCTGCTCAGCCCCTTACCTGATTTTTCCTTTCTAATTGAGATGAATGCCACTTCCTTTCTCCTGAACATTTCTTCCTTATACTTCTCTTCCATTGTAAATTCACCTTTTAACGCCCACATAGGTTTGGGTATTATGATTTCACAATCTTACTTCTCAAATCATAAATTCTCTCCAATGCTACAAACTCCCAAGAAAGCAACACATCTATTTATAAAATCTTAATTACAATTCTTCATTATGAAAGTTTTTTTAAAAAAATATAATTCTTGCCGAAACCGGTTTGGCTCAGTGGATAGAGTGTCGGCCTGGGGACTAAAAGCTCCTAACTTCGATTCTGGTCAAGGGCATGTATCTGGTTGCGGGCACATCCCCAGTAGGGAGTGTGCAGGAGGCGGATGATCGATGTCTCTCTCTCATCGATGTTTCTGGCTCTCTATCTCTTCTCCCTTCCTTTCTGTGAAAAATCAATAAAATATATTTTTTAAAATCTATAAAAAATATAATTCTTGGGAATTGTACAACCTACTACTATTTATATATATTTTTATTGATTTCAGAGAGGAAGGGAGAGGGAGAGAGTGATAGAAACATCAATGATGAGAGAGAATCACTGATTAGCTGCCTCTTGCATGCCCCACCTGGGAATCGAACCCACAACCTGGGCATATGCCCTGAGTGGGAATCCAACCGAGATCTCCTGGTTCATAGGTCAATGCTCAACCACTGAGCCATGCCAGCCAGGCTGTACAACCTAATTTTAAATGATATACTTTTTTTTTTAATTATGCCCATTGAAATTTTAGAGCTCCTGTACACAATACATACAGAAGAAGGAGTCTGGACTAAGACGCACCAATCACACAAAAAAAGCAGTGGCTTTCAGTGAGATTTGAGAAAAAGAAAGATCACAAGTGCAAAGGGGAGGGAAAGGGCTGCAAGAGAAAAAAAAATCATGTGGTCAGTAGGGAAAGGAAGAGAAAAAGAGAGATGACCTTCAAAATATCAGAATACAGAAACTACAATTTTCTCAAACACATATTCATATTAAAGGGCTATTTTTTAACCAACTACAGTATATAAGAGCCACTTTTAAATGTGTTACACCCACCTTTCTTCCATAGCTCACAATTGCATTTTTAATACTTGCCCTTTAAGCAGAGGACAATGAAGTGGTTTTATACACAAGAGAGATATCGACTGCATTAGGATGATACAAGTGGCAATGCATTGTAAAATAATCAAATATAGTAAGTCAAAGATCAGACCCATTTCCCTTTTTTTTTTTTTTTTTGAAAGATATAACAGCCTGAGATCGCCACAACCTAACTTCACAGAAGACACCAAAAGATAATAATCCAAAATAAGTCAAGGGTCCGTTTTTTCTCTTCTCAATTTTTGCTTTATTCCATTTTCAGTAGGAAAAACAAATGCTTCTGGGGAAGTAATCTAACTTTAGAGGAAGGATTAGAACAAGCTTTCTTTTCAGCATCCTTTGAACTCTGCTTTATTTTTCTGTTTAGCACTTGGCACAGAGATAGGCTATATCCTAAGTCTCCTAATTGATTTAAGCTCCATTAGATGTTACAAATGAAGGCAGAATGAGGGTGACACTAATATGAGAGCAACTGTTTACACACAGTCAATCAGGAATGTAGTTCCTGTTTAGCCTGACAATCTCTCAATCTTCTCAAATAAACCAGAGAAAATCCTGTATCCCCACCCTTCTAAAGCATGGGTTTTCAAACGCGGTTTCAGGAAAACCTATCCCCTTGCAGTGTGTGTTAGCCATGTAGGCAGTTTGTACCGCTTTTATCAAAGCAATAGGGTGTTTGCCCCCAAACAATGAATTAAGGTCCCTTAGAAATTATGTGGGGAAATAAAGTAAGCCACTGCTCAAATAAAACCTGAAACCACTGTTCACAAGGATGTTATAAAATTTTACCTATATCATTAAAGTAAATCTACTTTTACAGAGTATAATTTTTTGCTTGCTCCTGCTAAATATAGTAATGATCTGTTTCCTCCTTGTCCTGTCCATAAAAGTGAGTTACATCTATTTCTGAGATTTGCAGCTCTGGCTAAATAGAGACAGAGGTCAATTTTTACAAAATGCTTTCTGATTACCAAATGCAGTGCTAATTTCATGGTGCTTCTCAGGAACTCTGAATTCTAGGAATTACTTAGTAGGGGGAAGCAATACAAATATAAATGAAAGCAAAATCAGAACAAATGCAAAAACTATAATAGTCAACATTATAGGGGGTGAACTCACAAATTGGAAAGCTTAGGAACAAAACCTGGAAGAAGCAAAGAAGGACCGTCATTAGGTTTCATTTTATTTTGTTTACAGAAAGCAAGTATGACGTTGCCCAAAGGAGAAAGAGAAAAATAAAGTGTAACAAGTAGTAATGATTCCAGAAAGAGCTTAGGAGAAGATTATAGTACAGGCTGGAGAGTATAGGAGAAACATCCTACTGATGGGTAACTGAATTAGGTATTTCTTTATGAGATACTAAGGAAACAAATTTTATACGAGGAAGGTTAAAGAATAGGACATTAGTAAAGAATTTAAGTGCCAAGATTAGTGGTTTTATACTTATCTGGGAATAATAAAGAATTGCTCTTGTGAGAATAAAAACAAATGTAGCCAAACAATGCCCAGGCACATTGATTGCTGCTCCAAATAAACCAAGCAGAATAGAAAGTGCAAAATATTGAGACAGGATATGAACAAAGAGAAGGAAGAAGGAGGTTAAAGGTTAAGATGTTACTATGAATTAGTAGTGTACCCAAAATATAAGCATTGAGGATTCCCCAATATACTGCTGAAGTGTAGTATAAGAATTGCACAGGGTTTTGCTCATTTAAATCAAGGGACTGCTGAAAACTTTAATAACAAGCAGCATTTTGTGACAGAGGATGCTGTGTGATGTGGGGCCAAGAGCCAGAGCTCTGGAGAAGAATCCCCTGCACAGGTCAGATCACTCCTTGGACACTCGCATAAATGCTCTGATCTTTATTCTAAAATGGAAATAATGCTATTATGTACAGCATACAGCTCCATGAAGCTTTAAGAGATCATCCATGCTAAAGGCATAAATGAGACAATCCCCATAAAGCTTTTAAAAGCTTTCTAGAAAGTAGAAATCATCCAGTTATCTAACAGTGTAGTCAAATACAAATAAACATCACAGAATTTACTTTGTACTGTCCCAAATATCTTTTAAAAAGAACATTTTAAATCCAAATATTTACAATCAGTTCAATTAAACATTCTTAGATTTTATTTGGGGCCTTATGTATTTCTTATTTTTTATTTATTTATTGAATTTTAGAGAGAGACTGATTTGTTGTTCCATTTATCCATTCACTCATCGGTTGCTTCTTTTATGTGCCCTAACTAAGGATCAAACTCCAAACCCTGGCATATGGGAAAGCCGCTCTGACTGAGCTACTGAACAGGACTTGGCCTTATAGATTCCTGACAGCAATGTGTGAAAAAAGAAAATATTCTTTACTTTGAGGAATTCTTTTGCCTCAATCCATCACTAACAGTACTAGCAGTTGGTCCATACTCTTTGCCTACCTTCGGACTCATAAAGCCCAAATTAGCATATATTATGCAAAGGAAGCAAATAAAGGTTATGTATTACAAAGCAATAATACTAAAATGCTGCAATAAAACAAACAAATAGAAAACAGAAATGTAATCTGAATTTGAGTCCTGTGTTGCAGCAACTGAAAAATTAGCAAGGAATCAAGCAACGTGGTTCTGGCTCCATTTCTACCACAAAAGCATCATCTGACCTTCGGCGAGTCCCTCTAACCACTCACCCCAGACTTCCTCTGTCATATGCGAAGCCAGCCTCTATTTCAGAAGCTGCTTCAAATCTAACATTCTGTCATTCCAAAGACGAATCTTATGTGCTACTGCTCACTTGAAGACAAATGCATTTTGCTTTTTATATCTTCATTTAGGCATAAAACATCTATCAGCTAAATACCATATCTGCTACACACAATCAGGAAACTGGGACAAAACAAGCAAAAGCAAAACAGAAACAAAGATTCTGAATCACAGCTGAATTTTTTAAAATGTTTCCTGATAAAGGCTTTTTCTTAGAGAATTTCATTTTTATTAGACCAGTAAATAAATGAAAACTAACGTTCATTAATAGAGGCTGCCCTGTACAAAAAGAATTCTATAAATTAGATTTTTATTTTCTTATTTTCATTCTGATTATGAAGTCAGATTAAATCTACTGAATAAGACCCTCTATTATATGTATAAATCAAACTAGAAATGTAATTCCTCAGGAACTTGATATAATTTAGTTATAGTAGCATATCTACTCAAGTATTAAAGAATGAAAATCAGAACATACTGCCAGCACTTAGGAGAAACACCATGCTTTTTAAAAGCTAATGTAAAATATTAAATCAACTGTTTGCACATTAGGCAGAGCACATTATGTAAAAAGCCCTTAGTGTTATGATTTTACTATACATTGCACTTGTAACACTCTTGTTCTTAATCACATTGAAACATATTACATTGCTTTTTAAATAGAATGCACCCTGCCACAATGCACTCAATCTTAATAGTATTCCAGAATAGCATGCCCATGTGAAAGGTAGGCTGATGAATAGGTTTATGCCCTATTCAAGAAGATGAAACAGCTCAATAGGAAGATTAAATAAGGCTCCTGCCAGTGGCTGAATCTTAAAGTCAAAGAGAACACAACTCAAACCAAATGTTACAGACAAAGGTCAAACAAGAGAATAATTAAGACCCTAACTAACTTGAGGAGCTAGCTAATGCTTGCTCATTCAGGGTAAATCAGAAGAAATATTTCTCCTCTTAAAGTATGACCATAGTAACTTTCACTAAATCAATTCCCAAAGATAAATTACAAAATTGAATGAAGGTGAGAACCACTCCTATTATGAAACTATTGGGCCTTAAGTGTAAAATTACACATTAAAATCCTATTCTTATACCATATTTAAAAATGAATCCTAGATTTATTAAGTATAAAATATTAATATAAATGTAAATTTTGCTGAGCCTTTCAGTTAATATTTTATAGAATTCTACCATAATGAATCCATTTCTATAAAAAGAAAAAACTTGCAAGGAATAACCAGTAATTTATGTTTCCAGAACACCTTTCTGTCTGTTAACTTGAATTTCCAGTCATCAGTCCCAAACCATTCTAATGGGGATTTAACTAAATGAACACAGGAGAGAAAACAAGATAGGAGCATAGGTAAACACCTAAACTGCTGCCTTGCACAACGATTTCAAAACTACAACTAAAAGACAAAACGGACATCATCCAGAACCACAGGAAGGCTGGCTGAATGGAAATTCTACAACTAGAAAAGAAAAAAGCACACTGAGACTCAGAGGAGCTGCAGGAGGCAGAGGTACTGAAATGCACGCACGGAGAGGACTGGCAACTGAGTGTGCGGCTGGCTTTCTCAAGCAGGAAGGAGACAATAGCTCCCAACTGTGCTGAACTCCAGTTCCAGGAGAGACTCAGGGGACTCATATGGGGAGAAACTGGACTGTCAGGAAAGAGAAAAGCACACTGAGACTCAGAGGAACTCTGGAAGGCAGAGGTACCGAGGCACATGGGTGCAGAGAGGGCGGACAACTGAGTATGCGGCTGGCTTTCTCAAGCAGGAGAAAAGACAAAAGCTCCCCATGGCACTGGACTGCAGTTCTGGGTGAGACTCTGGGGACCCAGGCTCATTCAGGGAGAAATTGGACTGTCTGGCCGTGGGCAGAACTCGAGGGCGACTTTCTCTCAGAGGTGCTTTCAGGGATTAGCATGGGACACTGATTCAGGGGCCTATTAGGTCAGGAAACCAATGCTATCTGCTCCACCTTGAAACTCCACCCAATCCAAGTCTTATCTCATAAGGGTGTCTCCAGCACAGAAGTTCTCCCAGCATAGACACAACTGATCCTCACAGGCTATAGGAATGGAGGTCAATTCCTTCCAGTGATACCAACAATCAAAGCTTAACTACAACAAGACTGTGCACACAGCCCACAAGTGCACCAAGAGTGCCCACTTCAGGTAACTGGGGAGGCTGAACCATTGGGCCCTATAGGACACCTAGCACACAAAGCCACTCTATCAATTCAGGGAAGCAGCCAAAATGCAGAGACAAAGAAACAGATCACAAATGAAAGAACTGGAGGAAAGCAAATGACTAGATATAGAGTTCAAAACCACAGTTATAAGGTTTTTCAAGTATTTTCTAGAAAAGGCTAATAAATTTAGCAAGACCCTCAAGGATATGAAAAAGAACCAACTAGATATTAAGCATATACTGACTGAAATAAAAAATATTATACAGATATCTAACAGCAGACTAGAGGATCACAAGAAACAAGTCAAAGATTTGAAATACAAAGAAGCAGAAAACACTCAACTGGAAAAGCAAAAAGAAAAAAGAATCCAAAAATTGGAAGATAATATAAGGAGCCTCTGGGACAACTTCAAGCATATCAACATCTGAATTATGGGGATGCCTGAAGAAGAGAGAGCAAGATACTGAAAACCTATTTGAAGAAATAATGACTGAAAATTTCCCACACCTAGTGAAAGAAATAGACTTACAAGTCCAAGAAGTGCACAGAACCCCAAAGAAAAGAAATCCAAAGAGGACCACATCAAGACACATCATAATTAAAATGCCAAGAGCAAAAGACAAAGAGTGAATATTCAAAGCAGCAAGAGAAAAACAGTTAGTTACCTACAAGAAAGCACCCATGCAACTGCCAGCTGATTTCTCAACAGCAATTATGCAGGCCATAAGGGAGAGGCAAGAATTATTCAAGGTGATGAATAGCAAGAACTTACAACCAAGATTACTCTACCCAGCAAAGATATCATTCAGAATTGAAGGTCAGATAAAAAGTTTCACAGATAAGAAAAAGCTAAAGGAGTTCACCACCAACATACCAGTATTATATGAAATTCTGAAAGGTATTAGAAGAAGAAAGAAGAAAGAAGGAAGAAGAAAGAAGGAAGAAGGAAGGAAGAAAGAAGGAAGAAAGAAGGAGAAGGAGGAGAAGAAGAAGAAGAAGGAGGAGGAGGAGGAGGAGGAGGAGGGGGGGGAGAAAGGAGGGGGAGGAGGAGGAGTGAGGAAGGAGGAAGGAGGAGGAGGAGGAGGAGGGAGAAGAAGAGCAGGAGGAGGAGGGAGAAGAAGAAGAAAAAGGTAAAGATAAAAATTATGAACAACAAATACATATCTATCAACAAGTAAATCTAAAAATCAAATGAATAAAAAAATCTGATGAACAAAATAAACTGGTGAATATAATGGAATCAGGGGTGTAGAAAGGGAGTGGACTGACAATTCTTGGGGGGAAAGGGATGTGGGGGATGCAGGAAGAGACTGGACAAAAATCATACACCTATGGATGAGGACAATGGTGGGGGGAAGGGAGGGGGTAGGAACCGGGTGGAGTGGAGCTATGGGGGAAAAAAGAGGAGCAATTGTAATAATCTGAATAAAGATTTATTAAATTTAAAAAAATAAAATAAATGGATGAACATATTTCTTTCTATGTATACAAACTCATTAGTCAACAGAGCCAAATATCAACAGTACAACAATTGAAATTTCTTTTGAGATCCAAATTTTTTAAACTTAAACTATATAGGTAGGTACATTGTTATTAACTGAATTAGGATACTTCTTCAGTCTCACTGTATGTGCATTCCCGAACGTGGTATTTTGTAGAAGAGCCAGACTCAAAGGGCCAAAGAGCTGCATGTGGCTTGCGAGCCATGGTTTGCCAACCATGGCCTACAGAATGGAAATACAAACTCAGCTATAAGGAAATTTGAAAAGTATAAAACAGTGCTAAAGTAATAGGAAAAAGAAAAGTTGTTTATCATGATAGTAAATATTTTGGAGGCATCGTAATCCCATCTGGAGAAAGCATGATTTATTTAAATTTATTGTAGAATACCCTAGCCAGGTGGCTCAGTTGGCTAGAGCATCATACCATTCCCAAAAAGGTTGTGGGTTTGATTCCCCATGAGGGCACATACCCAGGTGGTGGATTCAATCCCTGGTCAGGGCACCCCATATTGGAGGCAACCAATTGATGTGTCTCTCTCAGATCAATGTTTTTCTCTCTCTTTCTCCCTTCTTCTCTCTTAAACATATCCTTGGGTAAGGATTTTTTAAAAATTATCAGAGGACAACAGATACATTTGTGTTTTATAAAAATACTAGAGGCCCAGTGCACTAATTCATGCTTAAGTGGGATCCCTCAGCCTGGCTGGGGATTTGAGCTGATCAGGGTCGTCTCCTGCCCTAATCGGGGTCATTGAGGCAAGCAGTGAGGGCAAGGTGACTGCGGGAGGTTGGCTGGCCCGGGGGAGAGTGTGGGGGGAAGACCATTGGAGGTGGGCCGGCCAGCCAGCCACAACTGAGGACAGCCAGTCGGAGAAGGGGGAGGGACTGTCAGAGGTTGTCCAGCCACAGGAGGTTGGCTGTGAGAAGCAGTCCTTCGGTCACTTAGGCTTTTATATATATAGATTCTCCTCATGTGCTATCATATCCTATGTTGAAAACCCACTAACTAATTTAGTTTCTCTTCCAAATAGTCACATTTTTGTACAATGACACACTGATATCACCTAATGAACTAACTAAAGCACATGATTTAATGCACTCATGCCCACACCAATTACCCAAATAGACTACCAAGAAATCAAATAAGCTTTTTCTACTTATTAATTCCTTTTAGTTGTTATTCTATTTTCATGAAGAAATGCTGGTAGATAAATTCTAAATTCATCTGTCTATAATTTTGGGTCACGGAGGATAGAAACTATACAACAGAACTTAAAATACCACAGGAAGAAGTTTTTAATATTTTATAATGATGATTTATTTATAAACAAATGCATTTACTCTCAAATACACTCCCACTCCAAATAAATACATATCATACATTGCAAATAAATCATTTTTTCCTCTTTATGAGAAAGAATAGAAAAATGTTTAAAGATGGCAAATTTCAAATAATTTCTTCCTAAGAGATAATAGTTATGATTTATTTAATATCTTTCACCAAGTCCCTGAAAGATGGCTGATGTCCCATAAATCCATAATATAAGGAAATAAGTAGCCTAAGAGACCCTTGCCAGCCACCTCTTTTTACAGATGGGATATGACAACTTAAGCAATTCACTGAGAGGTCAGGGAGCTAATAATTGGCATTCAATCAATAGATGTTTATTAATGGCTTTTATGCCCAGCTCTCTGTGTTGGATACTTGAATAAAAAGTATTTTCACCTTTTTGCTTATTGGTATCTTCTCATTATTTTACAACACAAAAATTATTACTTGTATACTAAAAGAAAAATGTTTAAAACAATAATGTGATGCTCAATGAATTCAAGAATAGAGTAAGGTTTCTAAAATTTAAAATAATCGGAAAGTGAAGGAGAAATGAGATAAAGGTCTTACACCCATGTGTGCCTTCCACTCTATACCTTTTCCTACATATTTAAATACACACACACACACACACACACACACACACACACACACACACACATAAACACAATACACTAACAGTTGAATTTTACAGAGAGCCAGATTTAGAACCAGTAAATCTGTATTTACTGGACAGCTCTGACAAGTTACATAATTCCTTTCTACCTCAGATTCTTCTATCCATAAAATAAAAGCATCACTGTGCAGATCCAACATAATATATCAGGTATGTTATGAGAAAATTATTTTGTAACTGCTCAATTCCTAACAAACATTAATCTTCTCACTTGACTATTTTGCCAACAGTTATGCATACTCCACTAAATGGGGTCAAAGAGAAGGTGCCATCTAGCCAAGAGTTAGGTGTTAAAGAGATATTCAAACATATCTTTGTCCTTAAGAACAGTTCTCAGCGCTCTTGCTCCTGGAAGCATGCCCCCGCCTTTTCCGTTTCCTTTCTCCCCTCCCCCCTTTAGCTTCTTCACTCCCAAGCTCCAAGGGCCCGTCTCTACCTCTATAAATATCTCTGTGATTTTATAAATAAATAAATGTTCTCTTACAGTTTGGGTCTTGGCTCTGAATTCTTTCCTAGCCAGAATTCAAAAAAAGAAAAAGAAATTAAACAGTTCCCACCATTTTATGGGTCTGGGGTTCTTAATAGGTTGTGGATATTATACCCCCACCACCAATGTAGCAAAAGAAAGTGAAGACCTTATAAAAATAAGATTAGTATAACATGATTCTGCTAAGCTATTAAGATCAAATTAATAAATTTGGGCACTGAATTCTTTTACAAGTATGGTTTACTTCAACGTCACATTTTACCAATCTGATGCTTCTGTTCCCTCTCCATTACTTTAGTCCTGGCTTCATTTAGCTAATGTGTGGTGGCTATCAATACATGTTTTTCTAGAAATGTGTTTTGCTATTAAAAACCTCAATATTATTTAATTTTATTAAGGCTTTTATTTGCCTTAAATTTATTGAGATAACAAATATATTAATAAGCTAATTATATACACTTTCAAATCACCAGTGGATTTCTTGGGGCAGGTTAATTTTCAGGGATGGTGCTCACCATCACCACTTACTACCTAATTATTTCCAACAAGTGTGTTGCTGGTCATTTATTTACTCCTTTCACAAGCAATGCACACTTATTACACACCTAAGAATGCAAGCATGAATAAAACAGGGACTTGTCTTCAAAAAAAAATCATAGGTATTTTCTACCCAAGCACTTTAGATCCCAATCAAGAATTTCAAGTAAATCGCCATTCCACATCCCTAGATTGCAGCATTAAATGAAGTACCAACTCTCTAGAATCAATAGTTAACATTCTGGATAGAACAAACTTCAGGATGGTTCAAACCAACCATACATGTAAGCACATAAAGGTTTTTAATACAGAGGTTCTTGTTTTAAAAAAAGGGGTGGGGGGCTTTTTTAAGCTATAAACTGTAATACAAATACCAAGTAAACCAAATTTAGAAATATACTGTTCCAAACCCTATCATTTCCTTGATCATATTAGTTCAGCAATTAAATAACAATTCAATCCCCTCCTAGTCAATTAAGAGTCAATCATCCTCACTAACACATTTCAATTCTTCCCCTTTTCTGCAGTTGCTAATACTATACTTAGAAAAAAAATCTTAGCTAAGATCCCATTGGTTTCATTACACTAGTGGTCTCTAGATCACAAGATCAGCATCACCTGAGAAACCTATGAGAAATGACAATTCTGAGTCTCCACCCAGACCTCCTAAATCAGAAACTTTGGAGTAGGCCCTGGGGATTGGTCGTCCCAAGACTTCCAGAAGATTCTAAGGCCTGCTCAAGAGAGAGAGCCACTGCTCTGGCAAAGCAGAGAGGCACTCTCTCTCTGTGAATCACTTTTTCTCACTCAGTTACACAGCTGTATTTTCCTTCACCTCTGAGTAAAGTTACTTCCTTTACCCCATAAATCACACCACTTTCTAAAACATCACTATTTTTGAAATGACTGTATATAGTCATCCCTGAAATTTCCTTCTCTAACACTATTTTAATAATCCAAAAATTGTTACAACATTCATTTTCACCAACTGTAACATTTTTTAAAAAAGAAGTGGAAAGAATAACAAAATGCTCCAGAGTATGTCAACTTTTGATTCTTAATGTGAAAAAGAGATATGTCTATTTTATTGCTCATGGTCGCAGAAGAAACTTTCTAAACATCAGATACTAAACAACAGCCTATTCCTTATTAACCAATGCTTTTCATAGGTTAGTAAGGAGTAGGACTGGGTCCGAAACTCAAGCTTAATCCACCAGATAATACACAAATGTTTCCCATAAGTAATGTCAAGAACAGAGTGATGTCATAATGTCACTGCTACAAAAACAATAATCCTAAAAGAAAAAGGCAAAAGACATCAAAAATCCTAATTGTGCTAATAAACGCAAAAAGCAAAGTAGCTGCAGGCTATTTAATAGTAACAGACTCAAAGCCTGGCCCATGTACAACAATGAAGCACAGTACATAAATAATTATTGTGCAACTTGCAGATTACTACTGTACTTTCTAGTCATTGCACAAATAGAATTTATTATACCACACTCTTGTTGGGTGTCTGTTCCTAGAAGGCTAGAGATGATGCCCAATAGAAGTGTCAAATACCTAGAGACATGGAATAAAGCTGACTCTCTTTACTGATGATAAAATAGCCAGCCCCTTGACACATGGGGACTCTGACCTTGCTACAGCTGCTTCTCATTTGCAAGTGTCAACTGGGAGTATCTTTTTCTGTCTCTAGGATCCTAAATTTGCGATAAATCATTTCTATAACTCTTTAATTATTGGGCTGATTTGTAAAAGGAAGATTCTTTAGTAACCAGTTTAAAACCATACAGAAACTTTTATAGTAACCTACTAAAATAAATAAATGAGTTGAATATATTAGAGAATAGGGTTTAGAGTAGGTGTAAGGAGTTTGCATTTGTTATCATCTAAATGCTAGCTAAATTTAGAAGACTAGTACATACACCCTGAAAATTAAATTGGGGTAGAAATAAATGCCCAAATGCAGCTGTGAGTACTTTCCTTTTCAATGACTAGCTGACCCATAATCAATATTCATTACACTAAGGTAATTACTTTCAGGGTATTGTTTATAAATGTACCTATCCTATCTTGTCAGTCTGCTCCTATACATAAATCCCCTCACCCATATACTACAAGCCTTAGTCTACCCCCAAAAGCCTCTGCCTTCATTCAGTTGAGAACTTAAATACATCTTAGTTTCAATCTCACCCTAATTTTATTACATTCAACATATAGCCTCCCCTCTCTGATCTAGCTATTAGCTCAAAGATATAGTGCCCTACATGCAGTTAGACCAAAGAGGAGAGGAAAAAGGCAAGAAATGTCCTATGACTATAACTTAACAGCTATTTTCTCCCACAGCTTATAACCAATTTCTGAAGGCAATATCCAGGAAATAAATTTATTTATTTGCAAGAATGTACTCTAAATATTTCTATTCAAAATCTCTTCAGGACTTTTTGCATATTTTTAAATGGTTGATTGGTGTAAAAAATAGTGCTCTACTCAACGTAAGTCAATATCCAACACTCATGCCTGAACTAGACTAAATTAATTCTAATGATTCACCAAAGGACTATGAAACTGTTATAATGGCCACTCATCAAGCCAAAGCTCTGAGACTATTTGATATTAGAAAGCAATGGCAAGAGAAAAGAAAAAGAAATAATGGAAAATCCATTGTCTTAAGACAGTGATCAGCAAACTCTTTAGCCAACAGAGCCAAATATCAACAGTACAATGATTGAAATTTATTTTGAGAGCCAAATTTTTTAAACTTAAACTTCTTCTAACGCCATTTCTTCAAAATAGACTCGCCCAAGCCGTGGTATTTTGTGGAAGAGCCACACTCAAGGGGCCAAAGAGACGCATGTGGTTCGCAAGCCGCAGTTTGCCAACCATGATAAGAGCTGACTCATGCATTTTAAAGGTCTGCATAATTTATACAACCTTAAAGCTTAAAGAAGTAATGGTACCTTAATTCAAAACTTATAGAGGAATAGATGTCATAGTAAATGATACTATATAATTATACAACAAAAATTAAATAAAAGTTTATAAAACTATACTGGAAACTTTATTAATCATATCATACCTGGCTGAAATTCCTCGGAAAAGCCCATAAAACCCAATCTTCTGGTCATTTAAAATAAAAAATGTTTTACATTCTAAGACATTATCTTATCTGGAGGCCCCACTATATCCATCTAAGTATAAATGGCATCTCCATCCTAAAGACTGACATTTCACTGATTTCTCAACATTAAACATAAATTTTCAATAATATAGTGAAAACCATCAATTGGCTAAAATATCATGGATTAAACTTTCAATTACTGTAGAGTATGTTAAGGAATCTATCCTTTAAAACAAAGCAAAAGTCTTTACTATGTGTGAATAAAGGCCAGGATTCAAAACCTATAGTCTTTTGTTTTTCTGTTATGCTATAAACATGCTATAAATAGTTTGACAGACAGTTTCACCTTTAATTGAACCAACTCTAACTAGAACAGGGATATGGACTTTTGTCTTCTCCCTTCCTTAGGCCCCAGTGGGATAAATGCCGGAGGGATTCCACACAAGCTTTAGATGTCTTGGACTTAGGCCCTATTTGTTTTGGAACCATGGGTTCCTTTCTTATTAAATTCTTCTATTTGCCAGGAGAAAACTGGAACAAAAATGAAAACGTCTAATGTGTTGACTTCAAGATTTGTTTCAACAGTCATGATAGGAAATTACAAGGGTTTTGGTTTTTTTTAAGCAATAAACTCGACAAGTTGCTTATGCTTTTTTTCTTTTTTTAGTATTTTATGTATGTGTGTATTTATTTATTTATTTATTCATTTGTTCATTTTTAGTATTTTCCAGAGAAGAGGGAAACAGTGAGTCTGGTTTATAATGGCATTTGGCTAGTAAATCCTGATGCAGCCTCACTCACATTCCCCATGAAAAATCTCTTAAAGCAGATCCCTAAAAGTGAAACAAACTTTGCCACTCAAAATTAAAGCTGCCTGGACAGTGTGGTTCAGTGATCAAGCATCAACCCATGAACCTGAAAGTCACTGGACGGATTCCTGGTCAGGGCACATGCCCATGTTTCAGACTCAATCTTCAGTAAGGGGGTGTGCAGGAGGCAGCCATTCAATGTTTGTCTCACATCAATGTTTCCTCTCTCTAAAATCAATAAAAACATATTAAAAAAAACAACAACAAAAACCCTAAAGCTAACCATGAACCTATCACTTTTATGTGAGCACATTTTTCTGTTGACCCTAGGATGATAATACTGGACAGAAAAAAATCTCAGTAATTTTTTCCTCCCCAATTTGATCTGAAATTCATAAGGCCTGGATAAAGGCCCAGGTAATATCCTCTGTAGGTAGATCTTACACAGTCCTATTCTGATGAGACATGGAGCTTAACTATCCTAATGGTATGAGTTGTGTTTGAATACTCACTTTTACTAAATCTCCCTAAAATGAGATGATCTTGGGATATAAAAGCAACAAAGAAAATCTTAAAGAGAAAGGAATATTTTGTATAACTGTATATTTCACAGATTACTAACCAGTAAAACATTTTAAGTAATTAGAATTTCTTTTGGGGAGGGGAGATGCAGAGAAGTGCTGTCCCAGGCTTTGCCAACTTTATCCTCTATTTATAACTGCCAAAATAAGAAGTACAATCACTCTCTGGGCCAGAGCAAGAAAAACACAGCTCCTTCAAATGGGAGATTTCCTGGGCCCTGCCCCAGAGCTGACTGTAGCCTGGTTCCAGCAAGATGAGGGATAAGGTCCTTTGCAGCAGGGCCATCAATGATCTCAGATTCTTGTAGTACTGGTGATTGTTGTGCTAGGGAACAGCATTTTGTTCCTCTGTCTCCACAGTCTCCTCTCTGATATGTGCACTGAAGTTAACATGATGTGCTTTGCAATGCCGATAGAGTTCTATTAACAGTGCTGGCTCTCACTAAACAGGAGCACAGAGAAGAGGGGATGTCCATTATGTGAAAAGAGTTGTTCTATTTTGTTCAGCACTATACCCCAGTGCCAAGCACAATACCTAGCACAGGACAGGTGCACAATAACTATATACTGACTGACTGCTGTGCCTCTTGTAAGTAAGCCAGAAATGTAACCCAGAATTATGGCTGGTGAACAGCAGAATGGCCAGTGTACCCTGCCAAGGAAGAGCTCAAACTATTGATCATAGTCTTATTAAAACCCTAAAATCTAGGTTCAAAAATGACCTCAAACATCTTCTCTTCCTCTGCAAATGATCACTGCAGTGAAGATGGCAGACACAGCTACAGCAAGGTGAAAAGAGCACAGGACTGGGAATATGATGACCTGGTTTCAAATTAAATTCACCACTTAATAGCTATGACCTGGGGCGAGTCATTTTAACCTCTCAAGCTCTCCTCATGTGTAACAAGGGAATATTCCTTACTTCACAGTCTAGTTGTATTTAGAAATGAGGCCATGACTGTGAAGGCACCTGGAGGGATGGAGGGGAGGGGAGAGAAAGAGGGGAAGGGAGGGAAGGGAAGGAAGGGCTGGCTTCAGCAGAGGTGAAGTTCCCTCTCCAGGAACTCAGAACAGAGTGCTCCTTAGAGGGCTTGGCGTAGAACAGCAGCTGTGGGGATGAACTTGAGAGACTATAGAGAGACTGACAGGACCCAGTGACAGCTGGGATTGGAAAGCTTTCAATTAAAGAGATCCTGGTCTGCCCTCATCTGGCAGGGCCTGAATTCATTCCCTCCTGTTATTCCTAACATGAGCCCTTTCATTACTGAGGGGGATGGATAAGTCGAAGGAACTTCTTAAAAGTTTCCTTTATAAGTTTAATGTTCTAATATGACATAATGCTGCTGGCTGCATTTTTTTTGGGGGGGGGGGGATGGGGGGAATGTTGCTGATGAAAGTTTTTAACTTCGTACTTGTACCCCAAGGCAATTACTGTGAAAGGTGCCTTTAAGCACTAGAAGTATATCTCTAATTCATTTGCTTTTTATGTTGTTACTGCTGTTGGCCTCTCTTTACAACCAGAACTGTCTTTTTTTTTTCCTATAGCTTATTTCTTTTTACAAGATAGGAAATAGGTGATTTTCTGTCCCCACCCCAAACAAATCCAAAACTTTTTTCAAATTAGTCAGCAGTTCTAAGCTGAGACCTTCCCTTGGTAAGAGCTAACCTATTTGACTCAAAGCAAGCAGTTCAAAGAGGAGAAAAGAATGAAGCTTGGAGAAGACAGAGATTATGGCATAGAGTTCTGGGTCATCACTAAACAAGTAACCATTGTATTTCAGGTTAGTCACAATTTCTCCGTGACTCAGTTTCCTTAATTAGACATGGGTAGTAGTATCTGTCCTAGCTTTCTTCCTTGGGATGCTATGAATAACATTATTTAAAAAAAGTAGAAGTGCTCTAGAAATAAAAGGTATACAAATCAGCTTTTGAAAGGTCACACATATCACAATATTCATTTGTGGATACAATTATATTTGAATAAAAAGCATGAAAATTTTTCAGGGAAATAATGCATCATAGAGTTCAATTTTCATAACTTATAACAGCACTGCTGTCTATATATATATGTCTAATATGCAAGTTGTCCCCTCGGGAGTTTGACCTGGAGACTGGGAGTTCGATCTCTCTATGACATGCAATAATCACCAAGGGGAAGTGCAGAATGAAGGAAGGGAGGCCCTGGCTGGCAGCCAGAAGGGAGGCCCTGGCTGGCAGCCAGAAGGAAGGCCCTGATCATCCTTGATTGCCGGCTAGGCCTAGGGACCATACCCATGTACAATATGATATAGTGGGCTAAGTTATGCACAAGTATAATTAGAAATTACCTAAAGCCCATGCTGACCCATTGCAACACAGTGCTTCCAAGGTTCCAAGTTAATAAGCTCCTGGTATAAAATGTGAAAATATAGCCCATAACAAGGTACAGTACTTTCTATATATACTAGAGGCCCGGTACACAAAATTTATGCACTGGTAGGGTCCCTAGCAGCTGCCAGCCAACTATTCCCTCCCTTCCCCCAGCCGCCTGTTGCCACTGCCCCCACTAGCCAGGGCCTCTCTCCCTTCCCCCAGCCAGCCTCACCCCCTGGTTGAACTTCTGGATGAACTCTCAGTCGAGGGTACAACTTGCATACTATGCTTTTATTATATAGGACAAGAGTTATCTATTCTCTTCCTTTGCCAGACCCTATATCCTTTCTTCCACTGACTTAGTTTCCTTAATGTTTAAGGAAATGAAGTAAGCAAAATGTAGATGTATGAGAACTAAAATGAAATCAAAGATTAGTTCATTCCCACTGCTGTCTCCTTTTTTGAGCCAAAATATAGGCCACAAATCTGTTGGACATACCCGTGGCCTTTCCATTTCATTTCCTCCTCCTTCTTCAAAGGAAGGGGCCTGGAAACAAGCATGTGAAATAGCTCCTCCACTGGCATCCAGGACAAGGCCTCCACGGCTTTCACTCCTGGTTCCTTGCCTTTCGTAAGAATGCTTCTAGTTCTGGAAGTTTCCTTTCATGCAAACAGATTCACTTGAGTAATTCCTAGGCTATGTTCAGCAAAGACAAATTTCCATATGGAAACTCAACAATGATGAATTGACAATTTCAGAAGGAGCCAGCTTGCTGCTGGTCTATTTTAAAGCTATCTGTGCAAAAGACGGTAAGAACTTCTTTTCAACCACATGTTGAAGAAAGAGCCTCACTCTTCTTGGTTGGGCATTTCAAAACAATTTTGCTCTTTAAATACAGGTATGTTTCTGTACAGACCAATGATTACCAATTAATTCATGGAGTACTCATGTACTGACTCACTGAAGAAGCCTTTTACTCTTTTGGAAATGAAAAAGGGCTATCCAATAAAAACGCACTTATTTTAAGACCTCAGAGTGCCTCATGTAATAATAGGTACATAGCAGATGCTAGATTAGTTGCTTACTGACCATCTGTTAAGTGCTAGGTACTGCAAATACAAAAACAGGTAGAGGTAAGAGACTCTGTTCTAAGGAAAACAAAAGGCAAAACTATCCTATATAATAAAAGGTTAATATGCAAACTGACCAAACGGTGGAATGCTGGTTGCTGCTTCCTGGTGGATAGTGTGCCAGAAGCCAGGCTTATGGCTGGTGAGTGCAGCAGCGGTGGCAAGAGCCTCTCTCATGCTCTGAGGGCTCCCCAACTACAAGAAGGTGCAGGCTGGGTGGAAGAATGCACTGCCCCCCAGTGCATGAATTTTGTGCACCAGACCTCTAATAATTATGATAAAACTAATATCCTGGTGCACGATTCATGTACATTGAAAGGAAATAATTACAGTGGTACCTCGAGATACGAGTTTAATTCATCCCTTAACCTTGAGGTGTGGGAAACTATGAGACGCTCAAGTCGCGGTAAACTGGTGGGTCGTGTGCAGCCGGCCGATCCACACAATTACTTGTATCTCAACTGTTGCTCTATTTCAAAGCAAAAATCGCTCTCTCGACAGCTCGTATCTCAAAAATTTTGTATGTTAGGGCACTCATATCTCAAGGTACCACTGTACAAGAAATATTTTAATATCATTATTTACATCTTGCTAATGAAAAGAAAACAGGATTCTACCAAGTCTCCTGTCTACCTACTCCAAACTTCTAAGAGGATCAAATAAAATGAGGCATGGGAAAATGCTTCACAAACATTTAGTTAAATTGTAAAATGTTTGCACCTGGCTATAAAGCAAGTCAGGATTCGGGACTGAAGAAACTCCAGGATCCTTGTCACTAGGGACAGAAAGCCACGCGTTGCTATGTGACATCATTACCCGGCACCCACAGCAACTGTTTCCAGGTTGGGCTGGGTAGTGGGCAACATTTGCCATGGGGTGGTAGCAGGGCCTGTGTCTCTCTTGGGGGAAGCCAAGTGTTAATTTGTCAGCACCATGGTGTTGTTTATGTTTAAATAGCCAGTGCACGTCATGGCAGCTCCTGTGTTGAGCATCTGCCCTCTGGTGGTCAGTGCACATCATAGCTACTGGTTGGACAGATGGATACGTTGCCTTTTATATAGAGAGATGAGGACTGCACTGTTGGGAGTAATGTCAAGGTGTAGTGGTAGAACAAAAAATGGAAATGGTCAGGGTGGGTTTTAAGGAAAGTATTTGAGACATATTCCTAAAGTTATTCCTTGAAAAATAACTATTATTTGTAAAAACAAAACAAAAAACACAACAACAACAACCACAGACACACACACACACACACATACACACACACACACACACACACACACACACACACACACACACACACAAATTACTCCTGATTCAAGAATAGGAAGTAAAGAGAGAGAATGAGCATGAGCAAACTATTGCCAGTTATCCTACCCAAGCCAAGTTTTCCTTAATGAATTCTCTAGGAGTAGTTTTGGGGAATTGGAATATTAATATACTTTATCTAATTATGAACCTACCTATTTCAATCAGTTAACTAAGAGTTATTAAATCTTCCATTAAGATTCTTGGCCAGTTCTTGAATTAATCCTCTAATTAGTATCATATGAGCAAACATTTAGCTATTTTCCTCAGGAATTTGAAGGCTTTCATACCTAGAACTATTTAACTTAAGAGACACCTAAGGGATAGCCTCAAGTTCCATTATTATTTGATTTTGTCACCCCTGATGTCACTGTTAGGTACCTACTGGGAGTTAGAAAACAAATTCTTTACACACACCCCAACACTCTCCTCACCCCCAATGTAGATTCTTACTCAATAATATATGACCAGTTAAAAGTCTCTTCCACTTCTTAAGCATGGAGCTCTAGAAAAAAATGCAGTTATTCACATATACTTGGAAGAGGTTACAAGCTACTTATCAAAGTCAAGACTGTTTATGAAAAGCTAAAACAGCATTTTTTTTAAATCAAAAAAAAAAAGAAAGAAAAATGTCTTCCTTTGCACTAAAACAAAAGCCTGATCACTGATTTTGGCCAAGATCACACTCATGGTCACCCAAGTAGTGACAATTTCAGAGAACCAAGTCTTAACTTCTTGTCACTACAAGGGAGGGTGGATAATTTTCTACTCAGTCAGAGCACATAAATACAAAAGTAAATGATTACAAGGGTCCATTACTCACATGAGGACATGATTTTTTTTTTAAGTGATTATGGATACTACAGAGCAAATGAAATGGGGAAAGAGCTGGAGGTCCGTTAAAATAACTGTGGCGGGCCAAATCCTCACTACATGTTATTTCAACCACAGCCTCATCTGTTTAACTTTCCTAGGATTTCACTACTAGACTCAAACTGGCAAAATGTCTTTCAAAAGAGTATTAAATTCTCGGACCAGACGGAACAAGGAGATCATTTAAAACACTTCTAATTCAAGATGACCACACCTTAAAGCCATTCTAAATAAATAAAAAACTTAATGGCTTCTTAAAATTATGTAGAGAAGGCATTTTTAAATGCCTAACTCAACTGGTATTCATTTACAATGTTCAGTATTTGAAGAAATAGTTATTTACTTCTCACCTCAGTCACTCCTACTTCTCATTTTTTATTTTATCATTTCAAGCTATATATTCTACAATTTTAAAATATGTAATGTAGTGCACACTCTTTACATCTCCAGACTTAGGAACCATATTTCAATTTTCCCTATAATTTTTGGCAATATACAACTTGATATTATTTTAGATATATTTTTCTAAGAAATGTAAATACTAATTTGGAATTAGACAAATACCCCTATTAGTTCTCTACTTTATTATGCAAATGATAACCAACTTTCTTAATTCATTCATAGAAGACATTGTTCAATGATGAAGATAGCTGTAAATTGTGCCTTTTGAAATTTCATCTTCTAATTTGTGGCATGCCATATCCATGAGCGTCTCCCAACTCTACCGTCTAGAGTAGATGACTCCCTATTTTTTCTAGAGCTAAAGCCTCTAACACCCAGAGAGCTTTGTGTGTAGCTTCCTACTAAACGTCTACACAGTCTTAGCACATACTTCATCTTACATCTGAAATCTCCAACCTACACATGTTGAAGAAATGTGCTCCAAACTCAGTCTTCTCTTATCCTAATCTAACCATTATTATGATTTCCTCTAGACATCTAGACATTACCTCCCAATCCAAGAAAGTTTGCCAACAACTACACTCTTTGTCGTCACATCTTCTATTTCTGTCTTAGTCATTCCTGAATTTAAATGGTGATTATATCGTATATAAAACCTATTACTGATCAGGAGGTTGAACAATAGTTTATTATAAAAACACAGAATTCTAATAAATCCTAAAGAAGAGAATGCATATTGACTAAGATAATTAGTATAAGAGGAATTAAAAGATTAGTTTCATTTTATTTTTTTAATCCAAAGAAGTGTTTGAGTGAGTATATATTTATTTCTCAGGTAATAAACACCTCTCATGACAGGGACACCCACACATTTGTCCTTTCCATTACTTACCCTTGTTTTTTTCTTATACAAATCATTAATTTAACACATTATCCCAGAACCTATTGGGTGACTGTTTATATCCTAAAAGTAGGTCTTTCACCCTCTGTACTCACCCCATCTCCAACTGTCTTTATTGAACTTAGAATTATACTTGAATATTCAGATGCTAAGACTTGGAATTGACAAAAAAGTAGACCTGGCCTCTTCAGGTATGAAAAAGAAAATGACAACTAACTAGAGGGCAACAATTGTGAGAAATTTCACACCCCTAAATATAAAATGGCAATCCTATATCCATATGAAGGCAATTGATTAGAAATGGTCAAAGACACACCATCAGGATACTCATCATATCACTAAAAATAATCAAAATTTTTAAAGTATAAGCATGTGATTTTTTTAATGACAGATCAACAAAATGTTAATACCATATTTCCAGTATAAAATGCCACTAACTGTAAACATATTCAACATTATGCTATACTCAGAAGAAAATTCAACCATGGAAACTCTAACTTAATATGGGTCAGTAGGCAAACCCCACCTTCAGAGATGTTAAAATTGAGATATTAAAATCTATGATATACAGTAATGATATAATTATGGTTGGTTAATTATTTGTTGGCAAGTAAACATATAATAAGAGATTTGGCTAAAGATGGTATGCACAAAGGGGCAATCCAACAAAGCTGATCAGGGAGTGAAATCTTATCAAATACACTTTATTTTCTTAGTGGTGACAGTATATTTTCAATTTATTCAAAATTTTGATGAAAGATGCATTATGGGAGAACTTAAATAAATATTCCACCATGCTCTCCAGGTTATTCTTTTAACCTTTGCTCTTCTTTTCTAACACAGATAGCCATTCTACTGCTGTGCTCGGGGAATTTCCTCATTGTTTAAGAATTCTTCAATCACCAAACTCAACTGCCTTCAGTTTCTAGGACCATAAAAATATCTATCCTTTTGACCTTTATGTCCTCAGCATTATGATATTCTCCCTACTACCCACCTGCTTAGAAGAAAACTTTTCATCTTTCAAAATCAACCTAAAAATTACTCCTCTTCCTTTCCCTCACCAAAAGACTTTCTTGGCATCATCCCCTTAAATCTCCCCCCCCCCAGTTATAATTTCTCTGGAATCCTCAATATTCTATAAGCAATGTCTTATTGCACTTAAAATTTGCTTCTCCATGCCCTCTACTAGTCTGTAACCTGTAAAATCTGTTAAAAAAGAAAGAAAGAAAAGAAACATAAAAACACAACTTTTTTTTCCTTTTAATTTGCTTGGCATTACCAGTGCCTACTAGGGTGCTTAATCCAAAACATTCAAAACATTAGATGAAATACTGAAAACAAATTTGGAACACAACACTACAGCACAGAAAATAAGAATTATATAATCACACCCACATTTTGAATGCAGTTAAATATTTTCAAAAGATAAGGGGTATGGTAATGGTCTTTGAAAATAAGTCTCCTGCTGAAAAAATTTATAGTTATTTTTCTTAATCAGATTTTTAAAGCAGAGCATATTTAAGACTCAGTTAATGGTTCAATTTTACATATAAAATATCTGTTGTATTGGTGAAATTCTCTTAGGGAAATATAAATCATACACAATTTTAAGGCTGTTTTTAGCTAAGTGGCTCACAGAATAATATACATATGGAAACTTCAACCATTTATCTTATTTTCAAGTAAGTCATTTACCATGACATATGTCCACTTGTTTATTTCTCATATGCTCTAAACATAAAAAGCTATAAAATATCAGCGCCATAATATAGTGCAGAACACTAAGCCAAGACATTTAAAATCACATTAATCACTTAGAAAGAAATGTATAATACATTTTATTGCTAAGTGTAGAAAAGTCACTATACTTTCTGCTTTAAATTATCCCATATTTGTTACACACACACACACACACACACACACACACACACACACACGTGTATATGTGTGCAGAGTGATTGGATGCAGAAAAGACTGGAAGGTTACAAAACAAATTGAACAGCGATTTTCCCCTTGGAGTTTGGGGAATAAAAAGAGCTTTTTACAGTTTTAAAATGGTAAATATATCAGTGCCATTAATTGTAATAGGGCTGAGCAAATAGATTTCACTTGATTTAAAATTTGCACTATATATGTATGGCACTTCTTAACCAACTGTCAAAATAATGATAAAATGGATATATGCACCCAGATGTACATATCATATTATTTTCAGCAATAATGTAACACTTCTGTCACATGCAAGTCATGGTCAAGTCATACATTTCCTGAATGCATTTCTGTCTGTCATCAATTATATTCAAGTGCTGAGCTCTGCTTCTTTTGTGTTTGCCAAAATGTTATATTGAACATTTATATGTCATCAACAAGAATAACCATTAATACCACTATCATTCAAGCTAGTTTTGAAAATCTTAGTGAATATAATAAAGCGTTTTTAAAGCCATACATATTTACTTATAGAAGATTACTATCTACCAGAAAAACAAAGAAAGTCCATTGAAAAAGTATTAAAACCAAAAGGATTTCCAGAAATAAGGTAATATACAAAATTATATAGCTTTCTTCCATGGCAACAATAACTACTTCCTAGAATAATTACTTCCAAAATATAAGGGAACAAAGGGATCCATTTATAAAAGCAACAAAAACTTAATGAACTCAAGAAGCATAGATTACTTATAAATAAAACCATATAATTTTATTGAGAGAGATATAAAATAAGATCCGAAGAAATGAAAAGATATAGTATGCTCTTAGATTGGAATCAAATATCACAAAAAGGTTAATTTCCCATAAATCAATCCATACCTTTAACAGAGTTCCAATAAACATCCAGTCCCCTATAAGCCAACATGACCATAAAGTGGTCTTGACAATTACTGAGAGAAATGGGAAAAGCATATTCACTGGAAACCCTCCAAAGAAAAGAGCAGCTAGTAAAATATATGAAAGGATATTCCACCCCTCTGGTATCAAAAAATGCAAAAGACAAGTTTTCTAAAAGATTGGCAAAGAATTTAAAATAAGATAAGGCCACATTCGCCCTGGCCAGATGGCTCAGTTGATTGGAGTGTCATCCAGTGTACCAAAGGTTTGCGAGTTCAATTCCCCCTCAGGTCACATACCTAGGTTGTGAATTCAATACCAGGTTGAGGTATATAGGGGAGGTAACCGATCTATGTTTCTCTTTCACATTGATGTTTCTCTCTTTCTCTTTAAAAAATCAATGAAAACATATCCTTGGGTGAGGATTAATTTAAAAAAAAAAAGATAAGGTCACACTCATACAATGCAAATTGGTATCAGACACATGGAAATAAATCCTACTTATTCTTCAAGAACCAGCTCATGGTTCACCTTCATAAAACTGAAGTGTAGGGCAGAGCCACTGCCACAGCCCTACACCCTCATTCCTTCACCGGATGTCTAAGAGCCTCCATTAGTTGGTTTATTCCACAAAGGCAAGGACACAACTTTATCTATCTTTGTATCAGTATTTTTTGATTAATTGAAAACTGTAATAGCGAGAAATCTGAGGGGAAATGAAAACCCACGTAATTGTCCATGACATTTAGCAGCAAGAACAAAACCAGCTCCAACTGTTGTGTGTCTAGATTCCAAAATGAAATTATATAGTCAGACCATGAAAATACAAATTATATGTACACTTGTCTATGTTTATCACCTAAAAGGAAGGCAGAAAAGGCATTAGCTAAAAAGGTTCTAAATTGTGTACATCAAAGTTACAAGGCAGAACTAGGTAACACTAAAATGTTTCTCAAGTCATCACTTCGTCTTCCATTTGTTGTTCTGGTATAAGAAGGAGAGAAGGGTAAAAAGTGTTCCCATAAAAACATTGTCTCTATTTATCTTGCATTATGATTATCCAAGGCTAGAACTTCACAGCCGTTTAGCAAAATCACAGGACCTTAACAACTGGAATGAAATTCTATTTATGCCCAACACATCACTCAATTATTTACAAAATAAACGAAGGCACTTACAGCCACTCCTGAGAAGACATGCTAACCTGTTTTCAACTCAAGCATACTTTCCCATGCCAAAACCCAGAAAGTTGTTTTACAGTCCCTAGTCAGTACTATTCAGGAAACCTGCCGCCACACTACAAAGAGAAAGAGGACCATTCATCCCCATTCTAGGAAAACTCAGTCTGTACCAATAAATTAGTTTTTAGGCAAAAAAGCTACAACTCAAATGGTATAATTTATGAACATCTCACTCTTATCAAACTAACTTCAAAACAACCTTGTGGTATGTGAAATACATCTATGCCAAAAATCAAGACATAGCTGTCTAAGAAAACAAGAAATTATTCCCATTGAATTCTCGTAGCTATGAACTAAACATTCATAAGTATAAAATAGCTTGTCATTATGCTAAGCGAAATAAGCCAGTCAGAGAAAGATAAATATCATGTGATCTCACTCATTTATGGAATATAATGAAAAACATAAACTGATAAACAAAAACAGATCCCGAGACAGAGAAGCATCGATCAGACTGTCAAACCTCAGAGGGAAGGTAGGGGATGGTGGGGGTAAGGAAGAGAGATCAACTGAAGGACTTATATGCATGCACATAAGCCTAACCAATGTATACAGACACCAGTGGGGTGAGGACATGAGTGGGGAGGCTTTGGGGGATAAAGGGGCAATAAGGACACATATGTAATACCTTAATTAAGAAAAAAAATTTAAAAAAATAGCTTGTCTTTGTATAGGAAGCTGCCACCACAGACCTTTTGTCATTGGATTGAGCACAAATTTTGAATTACTTTGCTCAGTGCTTTTTTTTAAAGGATTTGTTAGTCTTTTATGTATTCTTTGCCAAGTGTTTTGGAACTTGTATTTGAAGATAGGCACAGCATATTGTTGATAGTTGGTTGTAAAGTTGGGAACACGCATTGTCCTTAACTGCTGAACACTGTTGGCAAGGTGATAATCACCCAGTGTTCCTCTCATTATTTTGGGATATTTTCCTAATCAAGAAAAAATCTAAGTCTCCCTTTATTGATTTTGTTAGATGTATTGAGACCTGCCAAAAAAGAAGAGTATAAATTTTTACCTTTAAGATGCCAAGGTCTTTGAAAAGTGGGGAAAAGGATAAGAGGAAACTAAATGTTGTAATCAAGGAGGTACCAGAGATATGAAATAAAATTACACTACTTTTACTGATTCAAAGAAAATGAATAAAATCAAGAGAGAAATTTTACTCAAGCTATCCATCAGTGTGGGATGTTAAATAAAAGTATAGCAAACTGTAAGGTCCTGAGGATACCCCAAAAAAGTAAGAAACATACAATTTACTCTGTGCTCCTCAGGTAAAGATGTAATTTCTTTCACCACTGGAAGTCACCTAGAAGACTACTACATACCACTATTTTTGAGCACCATGACAGGCAGAATTCTAAAGCTATCTCCCTCAAGATCCTGTCTTCTGGGTAGTCAATCAAACACTAATCTAGGTATGCCTGTGAAAAGATTTTGCAGATGTAACTAAGGTTACTAATCAACTGACCACATGCTACAGAAATTTATCTTATGTTATCCAGATGGTCCCAAGCTAATCACATGAAACTATAAAGCAGAGAACTTTCTGCCGCTGTAATCAGAGAGGTATGGAACAAGAGGAAGAGAATAGAGGCAGCAGAAGAGAGGCAGAGAGTTTTCCCAGCCTGAGAAGGATTTGTGGATCTCTCACTGGCTCTGAAATGGAGAAAAGCCAGCTAAGGGCTGGCCCAGCTGACAGTTCACAAACAGAGACCTCAATCCTACAACAACAACAAAAATAATGGGATTCTGCAAACCACCTGAATGAGCCTGGGAGCAGATTCTCCCTTGAGCATCCCAGTAACAGCCCTGCTGACCAACACTAGATTTCAGGCTCATGAAACCCAGAGTAGAGAAACCAGGTGAGCCATACCACTATTTAAAAGCCAATCCAAGCTTCTGTCCTACAGAACCATGAGTTAATTAACTGGTATTATTTTAAGCCGCTAAATTTGTGTTAATTTGTTATGGCAGCAACAGAAAATTAATGCAAGCACTTACATGTACCTCAATATAACAACTGATTTAATTCTCACAGCAACATTCTACAGATGAGAAACTAAGAAATAGAGAAATTAAATAATTTGCTTGAAAATATATGCTTAGGAATTAGTAATAACTTATATTCAAGAAAGCGAATTGGCCCATAACATTGATAACATAAGCTTAAAAATTCAGTTTGAAGATGACTAAATTTCACTCAACAAAGAAGTGATTTATTTTTAAAGAAACTTTTTTTAATATATTTTATTGATTTTTTACAGAGATGAAGGGAGAAGGATAGAAAGTTAGAAACATCAATGAGAGAGAGACATCGATCCTGCACACCCCCCCCCCCCATTGAGAATGTGCCCGAAACCAAGATATATGCCCTTGACAGGAATCGAACCCGGGACCCTTCAGTCTGCAGGTCAACGCTCCTTCCACTGAGCCAAACCAGTTTCGGCTAAAGAAACTTTAAATGAAAGGTTCTCTAAATCAAAGGAGTACTTTTTTCTTACTGTCCCTATGCTGATCTCACAGGAAAAACTACACTGCTAAAAATAAATGCCAACCGATGTAACTAAACACTCTTCCTACACATTTAAAAATCAAGGTAAATATGTAATTAATGAAAGATTAGGTTTTAATATAACTTCAGTTTTATTATTACTCCACAAATCCATTTTAAATTTGGTATTATAAGAAGAAAATGGAACAACAAATACACATCTGTCAACAAGTGAATCTAAAAATTAAGTGAATTAAAAATCTGATCAACAGAATAAACTGGTGAATATAATAGAATCAGGAGCACAGAAAGGGAGTAGACTGATTGATAATTCTCAGGAGGACAAAAATCATAAAGCATCAAACAGACTGTGAAATTATAGCAGAAAGATTAAAGTTAGGTGAGGTAAATAAGTGATCAATCAAAGGACTTGTATGCATGCTTATAAACATAACCAATGATCACAGACACTGGGGGGTCGGGGTACGCCTGGGAGGGAGGGGGGCAATGGGGAGATATGTATAAAAAATTAATAAAAATTAATTTTAAAAAAGTGAAGTAAAAAAAGAAGAAAAAAAAGAAGAAGAAAATGGTTAAAGTGATTAGAAGTTACATATAAGACATTTTTTAAAGAAAGAGAAAAAAGGCCCTGGCGAGGCTCAGTTGGTTGGATCATCAATATACACACTGAAAGGTCTCAAGTTCAATTCCCAGTCAGGGCACATACCCAGGTTTTGGGTTTGAGGCCAAGTTAAGATGCACACAGGAGACAACTGACTGATGTTTCTCTCTTACATCAATTTCTCTATTTCTCTGACCACTTCCCTTCCTTTCTTTCTAAAATCAAAAAATATATCCTCAGGTGAGCATTCTTAAAAAACAGACAAATGAGGGACATCACTTATACCACACTACTCAGACACACACTCCTGCTCAAGGAAGCAGAAAATTCCAGATAAAAGCAATGGAAATATGAAAAGAAATCAGGGGTAAGGTACAAGCCAAAAGTGAAATCTATTGTATATTTTATGAGGAAGAAAGACACAGTTAAATCACCTGCAATGGCTATCTGAAATGAATAATTTTGTTTTCTAATTTTCAAATGGCTACTGCTCCAGAAAACAAAATATTTAAAAAAAAATTGGGGTTTCTATTCTTTGAAATTCAGTCAAAAATAATTCTAAAATAAAAAACTATCACATTCTGAAAGAGTAATAACAAAAAGTGCGAATGGAAAAATTGTTATTTGAGAAGAAATAGTGGGAAAGACTTGAAATGTGTATACATACACACACACACACACACACACACACACACCCCTCTGGAGTTTTATTAATCAACAAGAGGCCCAGAGCACAAAATTCGTGCATGGGGGGAGGGGGTGTCCCTCAGCCCAGTCTGCATCCTCTCCAAACTAGGATCCCTCTCACAATCCAGAATTGCTGACTCCCAACTGCTTACCTGCCTACCTTCCTGAATGCCCCTAACCGCTTCTGCCTACCAGCCTGATCATCCCCTAACCACTCCCCTGGCAGCCTAATTGATGCCTAACTGCTCCTCTGCCATCCTGTTTGCCCCTAACTGCCTCCCCTGCTGGCCTGGTCACCCCTAATTGCCCTCCCCTGCCAGCCTGGTCACCACCAACTGCCCTCCCCTACATGCCTGGTCCCCCCAACAATCTTCCCTTTTCAACCCAGTCACCCCTAACTACCCTCCCCTACCAGCCTCATTGCCCCTAACTGTTCTCCCCTGCTGGTATGGTCCCCCCCCCCAATTGCCTTCCCCTTCAGGCCTGGGTCTCTCCAAACTGCCCTCCCCTGCAGGAGTGGTCCCCCCAACTACCCTCCCCTGCAGGCCTGGGTCACCCCCCCCAACTGCCCTTCTCTGCAGGCCTGGTCACCCCCAACTTCTCTCTTCTGCCAGCCTGGTCACCCCTAACTGCCCTCTCCTGCTGCCCTGATCACCCACAACTGCCCTCCCTTGCAGGCCTGGTCTCTCCCAACTGCCCTCCCCCACTGGCTATCTTGTGGCAGCCATCTTGTATCCACATAAGGGCAGCCATCTTTGACCACATGGGGGCAACCATCTTGTGTGTTGGAGTGACTGTCAATTTCATATTACTCTTTTTATTAGAATAGAGGCCTGGTGCACGGGTGGGGGCTGGCTGGTTTGCCCTGAAAGGTGTCCCAGATCAGGGTGGGGGTTCCCTTGGGGTGTGGGGCGGCCTGGGTGAGGAACCTGTGATAGTTTGTAGGCCAGCCATGCCCCTCAGCGACCCAAGCATAGGCCAGGGCCGGCTGGAAGCAGATATCTAGGATTTATCTTCTATAATTGAAACTTTGTAGACTTGAGTGGAGGCCAGGAAAGACCAGAATGGGTGGGAAGCTTGGGTTCCTCCATCATTGGGAGCAACCCAAGCCTCCAGGTGGCTCCAGCTCCATGGCCGCCACCATCTTTTTGGGATTTATTTATCTTCTGTAATTGAAACTTTGTAGCCTTGAGTGGATGCCAGGGCCAGTCAAGGAAGATAGGAAACTTGTCTTCCTCCATCACTTGGGGGCAACCCAAACCTCCTGCTTGCTCAAGCTCCATGGTGGTCGCCATCTTAGTTGGTTAATTTGCATACTCACTCTAATTGGCTGGTGGGTGAGGGTTAATTTGCATATTTCTCTTTTATTAATGCAAATAGCACTTTCCTCTATTGTTGATATTTTCTTTGTGAATTTTATCCTTGAAGTCTTGATTCCCAGAGTTTGGGGCAAAGATCTGAGAGTACAGAAGATGCTTAATTGAAGTGCTATATAATTTCCTCTCAAATAAAACCACCTTGAATTTTCAACAAATAATGTGAATTTAAATTGTTACATAAAAATCTATTTGGTGTTTAATCTACACTAAAAATCACACACACACCTAATTGATGTTTTATGTATGACTAATGTACTCACACAGTTTTAGGTTCAGTAATAAAAGATTTTTAAAATAGCCTATTTAGAAAAATAAATATCTACTCTAAGAAATTTAAAAGAAAAAGTTAAATCTAGCTGCAGTCAACATTTTCAATACTAATGTTCTATTTATAAAACTTCCTAACTCTCTGTCATTATGAATTATGTATATGCATTGATGACAATCATTAATTTGCAGAAGTTCCTAATGGAATAGCTGTTTAGATCTTTTCCAATGGCTAGAAGCATTCTAATTTAGAGAAACAGACACACAAGATCTTATTTAACCTGTAAACTCTGCAAAACTGAGCAGACTAGTAAAGGAGCTCAAAGATAGTTTGATCATGTTCTATCTAGTTTTTAAATTGGATGGTAGCTTCATGGATGTTCATTTTTATTTTGCTTTGTAACATACACATTACATATATTTGCCTATAGTATGTACCAATTGTCACACAGTTAAAAAATGAACTGAAAAAGTGATATAATTTCTTCAAAATACAGGTACATGTATAAAAATAAAATGATAAAAATAGCATTATATGGATAAATGTTAATGATTGATTTAATAGAAAAAACATTATTTGTAGATATTTTACTATACAGAAAAACACAAAATAGTTACAATCCAGAGAAACTAGAGCCCACTTGAAAACTACAATTACTAAGATAAGCTAAGAATATTAGTATAATTTACATGAAATACACAGCTTAGAGAGCTGGTTACAAATCTATTGCTAGAAGACTCTAGTGCAACTAAAATGTTATAGGCTAATTTGAAGTTGGGGGGCGGGTAACTTCATGGAGCAACTAAATCAGTGGTTCTCAATCTTCCTAATGCTGCGACCCTTTAATACAGCTCCTCATGTGGTGGTGACCCCCAACTATAAAATTATTTCCGTTACTACTTCATAACTGTAATTTTGCTACTGTTATGAACTGTAATGTAAATATCTGATATGCAGGATGTATTTTCATTGTTACAAATTGAACATAATTAAAGCATAGTGATTAATCACAAAAACAATATGTAATTATATATTGTGAAATATTTATTTCTAATTACAAATAAATGAAATTTTGTCTTGAATCGTGGTGTAGCATGGGCAACAGTCTTCATATAACAATAATAAACTACATTGCTACATTTTACTACACCAAGGAGCAGTGTGTTGGTTCCTAAGACCATGGGAAATATGTGTTTTCTGATGGTCTTAGGCGACCCCTGTGAAAGGGTCGTTTGACCCCCAAAGGGGTCGCGACCCTCAGGTTCAGAACTGCTGAACTAAATGAAATTATGACCTACCTATGCAATTGGTTGTCTTACTTCTAATAATGGAATATTATGCAGCTAAGGATGAATATTATAAATCAGTGTATAGTCTGAATTGTGAGCTGCTTTCTATTTTTTCTATTAGAAGTATTATTCTCATTTCTAAATTTTTTCTATTTGCTTAATGAAGCACAATTACTTCAATACTGTTGCCTTCAATAAGTCCAGAGGGTTAGAAGTTAAACATTATAAATTTATTCTTATTAGAAACTTTACCTTCAAGTGTTTATTGGAAAAATATATTTAAAAGGCATTTACCATACAAACAACTCATTTCTTTATAAAGCATTCTATCTATCAAAACCTTTCAAAGGTCAAGTTCTAGCCTTATTTTTCCTTCTTTTCAACAGGTGGTAAAAATAGGTGTCAAAGATTTTTTTTTAAGGACGAAAGAAAATCATATTAGAGAGAGAGAGAGAGAGAGAGAGAGAGAGAGAGAGAGAAGCCACCTTAATCTGACCTGTCCAAGTCTAGTTTAGCTTTTAACACCTTGTGATAACATTCATATTTTTTAACATCCAGGAAGGGTTGGTATTTCTTTGCAAATAGTCCCTTTAAAAAAAAGGTTTCCTATAAGAATATGAATTGTAATTCTGGCAACCGGACTTTAGGGGAAAACTCTGATCAAAGAAAAGTATTATACACAGATGCTCAATATAGTATTATTTACCTTAGAAAAATATATAAATACACTTAAATGCCTGATAACAAGCAATGGTTACCATTTACCTAAACAGTTACCATTACTTTTGTAAATGGAATAGAATATTATGCAGCTACCAAAAATAATGCTCACTGAAAAAAAAATATGTAATTACATGGGAAACAGCTTATGTTACAAAAAAGTCTGAAAAGGACAATTACAATATTTTTAAAAATAGGAAGTACACTATTGTTGTTTTTAATTTTATTGTCTTTTCCTAACTGGTACATGTATATCTATTTTTTATCTGTAACACCACATTTTCCTACTCCTCAGATTTTAAAAGATGCTGCTATTATTTTAACATTCTGCCCCCAAAAGCACATACTACCTCCTTTTTTTCTTTTCTGGAATGCATACTTCCAACACTCTCAACCCTCCAGACCACATACAAACATATTTCAGAAAGAAACAGCCTCAATCTTTTAGGAAATGTTCTGGGAAAGTGTGCATTTATTACGTGGATGGCAAAGTCAAGCTAAAAACTATTAAAATATCATAGTTGAAAATAATGGGGCTAGCAATCATCATTAAGGTTGACAAACATAATCTGGCCTCCAGGATCCCTGAGAATTGTTTTTCTCACCTGGATCAGGATCCTAAGAAACATTCACTATTGCTAAATGATTTCTGTAGTTTATCATATCACTCCATGGAGACATTACCCTTTGGTTACAACTTTTCCCATTCTTCATGTGTCAGAAATCCTACATAGTCTATATAATCCAAAAAGTTTCAGAGATTATCATTATGTTTAAACTAGAGGCCCGGTGCACAAATTCATGCATGGGTGGGGTCCTTCAGCCTGGCTGGCTATTGAGTCCAAAGGGGAGGGGCCACGGGAGATTGGCCAGCTGTGAGAGGTTGGCTGTGGAAATGCACTGACCACCAGGGGGCAGCTCCTGCATTGAGCGTCTGGCATTTGGTGGTCAGTGAGAGTCATAGTGACCAGTCTATCAATCGTTCAGTCAGCCAGTCATTTAGCTTTTTATATATAGGGATATCAATTATACTATAAAGGTTCAACTTAAAAATGTTAAAAAACTGGATATTTCTTTAAGAAATAGCCAAATAACTCCTTGAAGTATTTTTTATCTCCTTCTAAACACTTGGTTCTAACCTCATATTTCAATGATATTTTCCAGATAAATCCAATTGCCTGAAGTTTTCTTTGAAAACGTATAAAATCAATAGATTTTAATATTACTACTTGGTACAATTTTACCAATATTTTCAGGCTGCTCATCTTAAAAAGTAAACACACACACACACACACACACTAAATAACAAATGTTGACAGTTAAAAAGAATTTTCAAATTAGTCCTAATTTTAGTCTTCAAACAGACAAGTTTTCCCATTATGAATATTTCTTGAATATTGAACTGTTCTTTGAAAAGAGCCAACCATGTTGCTCCTGAGTTAAATACCCACAGAAGACTCACTTAATTTTCTATATATTAAAATTCAAAGAAACAATTATGTGTATAAATACCAAAGGGAACTTTCCAGGGAAAAGAATTATAATTTTTCTCTTTCTAGGATAATTAGCATATCCATGAGAAGTTGGCTTTTAAACTGGTCTACTCCCATTAATTTCTAAAAATGTACAGTAATGTGTTTGCAGCTAGCTGGATGGGAAAATGCCTGTACCTCATTCCTGGCAAACTATTAGCAAGCTACTTAATGGGCACCTACCACTATCTTTTTGTCCTCAAGTCAAAAACTGGGCAAATGTGAAAACACTCTTTTATTCTCTCTTTCCACGACATTTGCTGTGAAATGTTGAATATTGTGGACAACCACATCAAAAAATTACATTCAGAAAAGCCTATACTCAGTGGCTTACCAGAATGTGGTCCCCAAATCAGTCAGCACCACCTGGGAACTTGTTAGAACTAAAAATCTCAGACCTCTACCCAGACTATTGACTCACAATCTGCATTTACCAAGATGCCTAGGTCATTTTTGCAGGTTCACATTTGAAAAGCACTTAGTCCGGAGGTAAAGGTAGAAAGTAGCATGATTAACTTTTTCCCACTTGCTCATTCTAGGTTGTGGAAAGCTGCAGAAAATCTGCAGTTTGCAACGAATAAATCATTGGTAATTTAATTAAACCAAGTTTTTCTACAAAGATAAAAAATATGTGTGGCTGATGCTTTGTGCCTATTGATAGGATTTTCAGCACACTACCAGAACTGGATATTTTTAATAACATGCTGAAAATAAGTACATCTGTCTCCATTCTCTATTAAGAAAGCATTCTTGCTGAAGCATTTTACTCTTTTTTTTCAAACTTAAGATGGGTCTTGTGGATGAAATCTATTCTTAATTGTTCCCCGTTAAAAATGAAATAAAGAATCTTAATATAAGAATCCTAACTGGCTGATTTAATTCAACTTACAAAGAACTAAGCATGCGTGTTTGAGACAAATATACAGCCCCTGTTACATTTCCTGGTCTCACAGCAACCAGTCACTATTTTATACCTATAACAAAGGGTCTTCACACTCACGAGAATTTTTGTAAGAAAATATCAAATCCTATCACGAGAATTTTTGTAAGAAAATATCAAATCCTAGGGTACTGGGAATTCGTAATACAATTTGACTCACAAAAGTTTAATTTATTCAACTTTCCAGAGGTGTGTCCAATATGTAACACAGTACACCTGCACTGACCTGTCCTATTAGTCTACAGATTTTTAAACAAGATGCTTTTATAAGAACTTCTACTATAGCCTACCAAAAAGTGCTCTGGGAATAACTATCCCTCTACAATCAGAGCCTTGTTCTAAACAGAGCCCTTAAGTAAATTAAATCTTTAGAAAAACATACTTTTGTGTTTGTAAAGAAAGAAACATTTCCTGAATGCCAGAGAATGTTTCCTTGAGAAACTGTTTATGTTACTGAGTTGAAAAGGTGTTTATGTTGCTATAAACACCTTCCTTATAAGAGGGATGCAGAGTCTCCCCCTTGTTTATACTGTAATCAGCCCTGATTCAAAAGATCTACCTTTATTCTTCATGCCTGGACTTTCTCTCACTCCTTTCTGTCCCAATTAGATCACTCCTAAAGATATTCTGTATTTGTTTAGCATAATCAACCCATCTCAAGAGAACAAGAGAAGCTTAGGTTCATAATTAGTACTACAACGACCACCCTCATTAATTAGCAAATTGTGGTGGTTAAGCAGGAATGACATTGCCTGTCATCTTCTTCCTGTATAGTTAGGGCTTAAAGTTGAATTGTGCACAGATTGAAAGTATCTGCATGGATATGGAAGCCATTACTCTCTGGAAGGCTGTCATAATTAGTATACTGACTAGACATGGCTATATGGGTGGTTTCAAACTTGTCTTTGCTCCCTGTCCAATTTCTCAAGATGCCCGATAGGTCAACAGCAACTGTAGGCCCATCACAGACCCACAGAGATGTAACTACACAGAGGCACAGCCTCCCATAGATCTTCCTCCATGAGCATTGTCTCATGTTTGGCTTCTCAAACTGTCTAGTTTAGGGACCCCACTGATCCTCCAACTTGCCTCCAGGACCTTCACTACCCAAGCTCCTACCATAAATGTCTACAGTTTAAATCTTTTACTCTACATCTTTAATGATTAAATCCCAACTGATTCTAAAGGCTTGGTTTACTTGTTAGCTCTAGATTTAAATGTCTCTTGCCATTGAAGACATGGCATATTCAACAGTAATCAAGGTATTGGCATGGCTATGCTCTCTCTAAAGTTCTTGAAAGAATCTTTCCTTGACTCTTCTAGGTTCTGGTGGTTGCCAGTAAGCTTTGGCATTCCTCAGCTATGAAAGCATAATTCCAATCTTTGCCTCCGTCTTCTCATAGCCTTCTTCCCTATGTGTCTCTGGGTCTCTGCATCTTCACATTGCCTCCTTATAAAAACAGCAGTCATTGGACTCAGGCCCTCATTATTTCACTATGATCTCAATTTTTATTACATTTGAGGAAAGACTCTATTTCCAAATAAGGTCACATTCACAGGTACGTGGAGTTAAAAGATTATATCTTTTGGGTGGACACTATTGATCTACAGCAGGTACTCCAATTTTAATATTAAAAAGAACATACTGAATAATTAATCAGCCAACATAAGTTCTAGCCTCTCTGACCAGCAGTCTGGTTTTGCCTCCTTTGATTTTCCCATAGAGCAGGGGAGGGAAACACCCAGCCCACGAGGCCTCTATAAGGTCAGTGAAATCATTTGGTCTGGCCTTGCCAAGGCATTAGGGGTGAGTTAATTAAATGTTTGACCAACTATAGCAGGCTAGGTTTTAAGTTGATAATTTTATATGGCAAATGATATTACAAATATCCAATTGGCCCTTGGCTGAAAAAAAAGAAAGGTTCCCCACCCCTGCCACAGAGCCATCCACAAGCTTATTTGCAGAATTTCTTATACATGGTCTTACTTCCCAAAAACAGAAGGATTCCTTGCAATATAATAAACTTAGTTTAAGATCTACCCTTGGCTATTCTCTCTTTACCAACTATTAAAGGTATATGAAGAGGAAACAAAATTATCACATGATCATCTCTTTTAAAACCTCCTTCCCCCCCTCAACTACGGTATATAAAAGCTTAAAGGAACAAGATTAGCACAGTGACAACTCCATATCTGCACCAAGAGATGCTTCTAATTCCAGCCCTATCTTCCTTAAATACCACCTAGAAGCAAATAGAAAATGCTTCTCCAAAGAAACATGTGCTAATTATCAACTGCTACATAATAAACCACACTAAACTTGGTTTAAAACAACAGCCATTTTACTATCACAGTTTCTGGGTCAGGAATTCAGGAAGGCCTGGCTGGGCATTCCTGGCCCAGGTTTTCTCATTTGGCTGCAGTCAGATAGTAGCTGAGGTTGGAGCAGCAGGCATCCTGGGCGGCAGAGGGTTGGCTAAGCATCTCTCTTAGTCCTCTCAGAGCTGTTCCATGTGGTCTCACCTCACAACACGATGGCCTCAGGCAGCTGGGCTGCTCACATGGGAGCTGCAGGCTTCACAAACCAGCACTGCATCCCAAGAAACAAAGAGGAAGCTGCATCACCTTTTATGATGCAGCTTCAGAAATCAAAGGGCACCATCTACACAAGACTCCATTGGCTGAAAGACACAACGGCCCACCAGCTTTAAGGGGAGGGAACATCAACCCTGCCTCTTGATAGGAGGTTCAAAATAAAATTGTAAAAAAATAAATAAATAAATAAATTATATATATATTTATTTATTTATTTATCTTTTATATTATATTATATAAATATATATATATTTTTATATAGAATGTGAAATAATGTTACTGATATCTTTGACAAATACAATTTGCCCCAGAACATATACAGTGGTACCTCGAGATACGAGTGCCCTAACATACGAGATTTTTGAGATACGAGCCGTTGAGCGAGTGATATTTGCTTTGAAATACGAGCAACAGTTGAGATACAAATAATCGCGTGGATCAGCCGGCTGCAGACGACCCACCAGTTTACCTCAACTCGAACATCTCATAGTTTCCTCCACCTCAAGGTTACGGAACGAATTAAACTCGTATCTCAAGGTACCACTCTACTACATTGTCCTGGGGCTGTAAGAATAGTGAACTGTCCCATTCAAATGAAAAGCCACGAACAAGCAATATATTCAAATTGCTAGGACTCAATGTTTTCCTCATTCGTGTTTCTGCCAACACCATTTTCTATCTTGAAAATGTGTACTGTGTTATAAAAAGTAGATGCAGAAAAACTGCCCTGGGTCAAACAGAGAAATTGAGGGCAACCACTGGACTCTCCAGTGCAACATTGATAGCTCCTACCACTCTAATCTTCACCCCTGTGACCAAGGTCCAAAAGCCTGGGTTCCACCCTAGCCCTGCCTACAACTACTGACTGTTTCTAATTCACAAATACGAATCACTCCTTCATTGGTTTGAAGTTAATTTCTCATTGTATCATGCACTTGTGTACCCCCCACCCGCCCCGTCACACACACACACATACACACACACACACACACACACACACATCCAAATATGAATGTGTTTTGGATAATTTCTCAATAATGGTTCCTAGCATCTACCGACGAGTTTGGGTGCCAAGGAATTACAATATTTCCCTTTCTTCTTCCATAAATCATGATAAATCCCAAATCATCATTCAAATACACCATTTTTAGGCACCTCATTTACTTAAAGATTCCCTCATTCTCTTTAAAATGCAATGGAAAATAAACTAAATTCCCTACAGTAAATATTTATGGTACACTGACTACAGGCCAGGCTTTCTGCTGTATGCTGGGTCACAAAGATGAGTAAGGCACAGCCTCCTTTCCCACGCACAGCTAAGCATCTAACTATAAAGATGAATGGACCAACAACCACAACACACTTCACCACAGGAAAGCTATCTTTAAGGCTTAGAAGACTCAGCTAAAACCATATACACACACACACAAAAAAAAGATTACTTTTCAGGAAAAGTAGGTAAGTATTTTCTAAGAAGAAAATGAAGGGCACTCATAAGCAAAGGGAAAGTGTAAGCAAAACACACACATATACTCATACACAAAAGCCCCCGTGTAGAGAGAACACATTGCTTAATAAGGAACTACAAAAGAACTTGAAGTATGGTCCCAGGTACTTGGCTGTTTGTGATCAACCACTAGGCTATAAAGGTAAGCAAATGCCAGTATAGGCTGCTCCTTACACTGTATTATAAAGCATTGAATTCTATAGTCCACTGGTTGGCAAACTCATTAGTCAACAGAGCGGCAAACCGCAGTCCGATTTGCCGACCACTGCTATAGGCAATAGACAGCCATCAGTTTTAAATGGTAGGAAATATTGAGGAGACCCTTGTTTTCAGAATGGTAACTGGCTACAACATGGAAAATGATTTCAGGGAAGGGAGTCTGGAAGCAGGAAAAAGTTCAGGTGAAAGAAAAGGAGGTCCCAGGAATTGAGTGAACAAGACAGACTCAGAACATCAAATCTAGTGACTGAAACCTTGAACCAGAGGGGAAGGCAGAGTGAAAAGGGAGAAGAAGGGGAAAATCAAAGCATTCTGTCAGAATGAGAATCCACAGAAGCTGGTGAGAAGCATGTGTCAGAGTCAACTAGATCAAAGGCTAAGTGAGGAAGTAAACCAAGATGACAATGATTTTAAACTTACTTTCTGCAGGAAGCTTGGTAATTATTGGACAACATCCATAAGTGGCATACTAGGTGACAGAATATGAGCTAAGTACATAATCACAAACTCAAGGGTGTCATTTTTCATCCTGGTGATCATCTTATTCGCCTTATGAACCATTTGTCTCTCCCTTGACAGAACTGGGAGGTAGAAACCAGGGGACCTGAGATGTCGGGGAAAAGAAACTTTATAAACAAAGTCATAAAGAGGAATAAGAGAATCTGTAAAAAGTATACACATATAACAGCAAAAATAACAACTGGCAGAGGGTACGAATTTAAGGAGGTTAGCCTGTAAGCTATGAAATAAAAGCTTTCCTGTCACGGTAATTCCCGATTCTTACCTCTTACCTGCTCTTCTCAGAACTGCTTCTGTGCCTCACCTGCAGATGTGTGAACAGGCATGGAAGCATGCATTTCTATTATTACAAACAAGAAAAGCGCTTATTTGTACCAACTATAGGTGGGTTTGTTTTGTTTTTTTCCCCATCCCCTTTGCTTCTATATCCTCACCTTGAGGCTTACATTTCGGGTTAGCAGTAGGCCTGGCATGTAACTTTAGAGTATCTCCAAGCATTAATTGTTCATATTAGCTCCTAGCGTTAGATACCGCCTATGTCTAACCCCATCTTGACCACTTTTCAGCTCTTTTTATGTGGCCTGAAGGTCCCTCTTGTCCCTCTTCACATTCCTAAACGCAAAAAAAAAAACAAGCATTTCTCTCTTGTCATCTCTGAAAAATAAGGGGCAGTGGTCATGTCCCAAAGTCACCTGTCCTGCTCATCCAGGAAAAGAGGCTGATGAGCATCCTGGGGCACCGCCTGGACTGCCGGCTCTCCCTTGCCTCTGCAGCCTCTCCTTCCTGAAGGTACTTTCTAGAGCCAGAGCCACTGAGTAAATACTGGGTTGTTGTTTTTTTTTGTTTTTTTTTACCTTTTAAATATTAAACAACCATACAAAGCCAGTCTTCAGTGAAACATGTTGTTGGTTTAAGGATACAGATTTCTGGCTTTGAATCACTTCCAGTTATTATGCATTCCAAATCACATGCCAAAATTTTAATGAACTTTCAAATTTACATTTATGAAAACAGACCTTGGCACACATAAATGGGTTATTTTTCCATATCACTTTTCAAAAGGTTCCTCAGAGTTAAAATGATCCTGAGCTGTCTTCTGTCATTCAAGATGAACTCTACAAAAGAACTAAGTGTTCTTACTTTCAAACTAATTTATTCTACATTGGTTTTACTCAGCATATGGTAAGCATATGGGAAAGAGAATTGTATCTGGAAGCTGTTAGAACTGCATGTAATCAAAATCTACCAGAAGAAACCTAATTTGATTAATTGAAAATTAAAGTAGTAGTTAATCACTTGCTATTTAAGGGAAGGGAGGAATATCACTTAAAAAATGAGTCCTTCTCAAATACATGAACTTAATTCTTTGTTCCAAATCAACATTTACTATTCAATAGGTGTAGTAAGCATGCAAGGAACCCCTAAAATCTTCAATAGGTAGGCCCTGGCTTAATTCTAATGTGAGTAGTACATTTTAAAGACAACATCTACTTTTGGAAAAGAACCCTGTTCCTGAAAACATCACTCTAGCAACTAACTGAACTTGAAAAGGAGGAAAGGAGGCAAGCTGAATCCAGGTCAAGTTTTCCATCCATATCTAACTCTAAATTATAATGCTTATATGCAATCTATAAGTTCACAGGACTCTGTTAATTGAACATCTTCAGCAATCTACTTTACAAGGTACCAAAAGAGCATGAGCAACTGATGAAAAGCAGAGGGAGTGTTTCATAAACCAAAATTGCCTACTCTAAGTGACCATGGCCTATGCTCAAAAGTTCTCTCTCTTTTTTAAAAAAAAAGACACTGGTATCACTTCAAAAAGATACATACACTAAGATTAAACTTTATATAACCTTTCTAAAGCTTGCCTTAAGTACCAGACCCTCATGAGTTTCCTCCTTCCCTTTCAGACTTCTGTATAACACAGTAATCAAAACCAAAATTAATCTCATGTTCAAAGCTAGCAGATGATTTCTCAAGATTACCCAATTTCCTACTGCCCATGCATGTAAGATTGTGCTTACTAACTAAAGCAAGTTCATTGTCTCTTTCAAAGGCAGAGCAGCAATATTAAAAAAAAAAAATTTAATCCAATCACATAATGCCACACAGTATACTCCCAAAATGAAAGAGGAGAGAGGGGAAACTGGACACAAGCCAAGATAATAGATGAGTCAACAGGCTCACTACATTAAATGCTATATCCTATAAAATAAAACCCTAATATGCAAATTGTCCAAATGGCAGAACAATTGGTCATTATGATACGCACTGACCATCAGGGGGCAGATGCTCAATGCAGAAGCTGCCCCCTGGTGGCCAGTATGCTCCCATAGGGGAAGCGCTGCTCTGCCAAAAGCTGGGCTCATGGCTGGTGAGTGCAGTGGCAGTGGCAGGAGTCTTTCCTGCCTCTGCAGTAGCTCTAAGGAGCAGCAAACTGAGTGGTAAGGAGCAGTGAGCAGGTGGGCGGTAAGAAGCAAGGGGTCCCCTGCAAAAGAGTTCCTCGACTACAAGAGGGCACAGGCCAGGCTGAGGGATCCCCACTCCCCAGTGCACAAATTTCATGCACCAGGCCTCTAGTCTACATACATAAAAGCCTAAGCGATCATTCAACTGTTAGCCATAACATGCACTGACCACCAGGGGGTAGACTCTCAATGTGCAGGCATGGAAATATGGAAGAGACTGATGAATCTCAGAAGTAAGGGGGGAGAGAGGAGGACAGGAAGAGATTAACCAAAGATCTTATATGTATACTAGAGGCCCAGTGCCTGGGGTCCCTCAGCCTGGCCTGCAGGGATCAGGCCAAATCCGCGCACTGGGCCTGATATTCCCCAATGGGTCCCGGATTGCGAGAGGGTGCAGACCATGCCAAGAGACTCCACCAGTGCATGAATCCGTGCATTGGGCCTCTAGTAGTAAAATAAAATCAAAAGGAAAAGTATATTGTATGAAATGAATATATCATCAATCCAAATGAAGTGTGCCTAACAGGTAGGCTAAGCATTACAATAGAACACATAAATGAAGACTAAACGAAAGAAGCCTACATAGGGGGAGAAGCAAGCATACTGAATATTAATTGGTAACATTAAAATATCCAAATTTACATTCCCTGCTGCTCAATACAGAGAGAGAGGTTCTATTTCAATGTATTACAATAAAACAGTTTAGGGCCTACTATTGATCAGAATTGCAGTACCATGCCTTCTGAAATGGCTTTAAATGTAAAATATTTGCAACCTACCTGTCATAAAATACCACTCCTATTGGTCTCACAAATCACAGGTAAATGAAAAATCCACACAATGCTTGAAATGTTCAAGTAATGATGACAAGGGATCTATTCCTTACCTTTCCCCCACATTCCACCCTTCCTCTTTTATAAAAGACAATGTTTTTAGTCTTATCAGTTTCCTTTCACAAACACTCTGCATCATGTATCCTCAGGAGACAGCCACTAAAGGCAGAATGAAAGTGTTTACAGATGGGAGCAAGAGATGGGGGGAGGACACTACCCCAGAGCCCACACTATCCGCCCAAGATCTGGAAACCTAAAGAGAAGAAATCCTAGTCAACAAAACCCCAGTCATAGCTTTAGTGAGGAACTGAAAGTAAATCTTGGAGGTAAAGAATGACAAAGACAAAAGATGGTTAAAGATTCAGGTTAGAAGAAAGGATTATACAGATAAGCACAAACTACTGCTTTGCAAAGTCAGACTCCATACAATTCCGAGTTTATAGAGACTAGCCTCTTGAGTTAAAAAGAAACAAAACAAAAATACATTTTTAAAATATTTTAAATCCAGAGGGCAAACCATATTGGCATGTTCACTAAAATAAACATGAAATAAGTTTAAAGACCCAATAGGCCCAGCTAAAAAGAATAGGTAAGACTAGGGATCTCAATTTTACTATACCCAAACCATTTTATGGCATCATTCATTTATACAGCTGTCATCTCCATAGTCTCAAGGAACTAGTAAACAAAAGAATATGATATGACTTCATTTTAAATAGCTTTGTTTTAAGAGTCAACTGAACCTGGCCAGCGTGGCTCAATGGTTGAGCATCAACCTATGAATCAGGAGGTCATAGTTCCATTCCCTGTCAGGGCACATGCCCTGGTTGGGGGCTTGGTCCTCAGCTGGGGGTGTGCAGGTGGCAGCCGATCAATGATTTTCTCTCACCATTGATGTTTCTCTCTCTCCCTTCCTCTCTGAAATAAATAAAAATATATTTTAAAAATAATAAAAGTCAGTTGATTTTGTGTTGAGAGAGGGGGTGGTGAATACATGACAAGGAATTATAGGCCAAGATAAAGCAATGGAAATTAGAAGAACCAGGGCTCTGGTCTTTTCCTGCAAGAGAAAATATCTGTCGTCCTAGGCTCCACATTTTCCCAAGTGTTAGGGGCAAAAATGGGATACTGGAGACTAACTATGGTTATGGGAAATATTAATCATGCTCTGTTAACCATGATTACCTTGTTCTGGTTAAATAAAGGACATCCTAACTTGGCTGGAAGTTGTATGCCCCTTGGACCTGAGAGTCAACCTAAGAATGAGTTCATTCTCATTCAAGGCCTTCCTATTATCATGGAAAGATTAACTACCTTGTTTCCCAAACAATGGAATCCCACCCCAGCCTACATAGCCTACTACCTCATGCCTATAATCCCTACTTCCCCAGGTAATCTTTGTCCTACCCTATATAAACAGCTGGCTTATGGGTGGTTGCAAAGCCGATTTTTGTGGATGACCTGCTGCTCTCCCACACCGCCTGAAGTATTGAAATAAACGCTCATCTGTGATTCAACTCTGTCTCTGTTTAATTGGCTCAAATAGTGACCATCAGCATGGACTTGTTAATTGTTCAGTTACACAAATTTGTACAATGGCCACAACAGTTTACATTTTAAGAAGATATAAATGAACAGCAGGTCCACTTGGCTCTTCCAACTCTCTCCATTCAGAGTCTGACCGAACCCCCTGCAGCATCTGATAGCACAATCATTGAAGCCTTCCGAGTTGTTTTTTGAGTGTGTTGTCTATGAGAAGTATTTTTATTAAAATTTGTGCTGAAAGGAATTTTTTACTCTGTTTTGAACTTAGAATAAGTATAATAGGAAGAACTGTTTAGTGTATTGTTTGAAATTCTTTATCTCTAGATAAAAGTAGTTATCACACTCTAGTAGTGCCTGGTCTGGGTCATTAAAACAACCTGTTACGTTATGGCAGCATAACTCAGTTGTTGGAGTGTCCTCCTGATATGCCAAGGTTGTGGGTTTGATCCCCAATCAGGGCACATATAAGAATCAACCAACAAATGCATAAATTAACTGGAACAGCAAAATTGATATCTGTCTGTATCCCCCCACACCCTCTGCCTCCCCACCTCCCCCCCGCCCCCTGCCTCTCAAATTAATAAAAATAAAAAAACACTCTGTTAGAGAGTTGTTTCTCTTCTATCTTGATTTTTCTCCTAAGACATTCATTAATATTTACACTGGAGGTTTGGGTTTATTTCTAAGCATAAATAATTACAATACTGTGTGATGCCAAGGTAAAAACAGCTCACCACTGCAAGACTGTGATTATACCACAATGCCAATCACTTCTACACCCTTCACTAACAAAGTAACTCTTATCTTTTATCACATTCATCTTTGAAACCAGCTTACTATTTCATTTCACTAATACCAGGTAGTTGTTTTTATATTCTAAGTGACTTAAGTCACTTTTATTGTAAAAAGAATATCAATTAGAGGTCAGTGCAATGGCTAGAGTACAGAACTTTAAAAACAACTTATTTGAGTCTGGTGTGCACCACTTACAAATTTTGGCAAGCTAGTTGGCTTATTTGAAGATCAAGGTCCTTAACTAAAGACAAGAGCATTATTTCCTATTTACCTCAGGATCAAATGTGATAATATTTTATATACCCTAAAATCCTATACAAAACCATCCAGGAAAGAACTGACAGATTGTATTATTTCTGCATGGCAACAGAAAAAGGCACCATTCTCCAATAATAAACTAAAAGAAAATATTTGCAACACATTGCCAAAGAATTAATATCTCCAAAGAACTTGTTAATTTGATAAGCAAAAGAACCCAAGAGGGAAAACATGATGCAAATCAATAAAAAACCTAGGAAAAGGTGCTCAATCTCACCTGTAGGCAGAGAAATGAAAAAATAAAAAAGATTAATTTTGCCAAAATTGGTGATAGTTAATGTTCAAAGTTGGTAGCACTGTGAGGAATTAGGCATTTTCATAAGCTACTTTTTGGAGATACACAGGGAGAGATATATAAGTCTACATAATCTTCTGAAAAGACATATGGTAAAATGCTATTTGTATTGTAGGTCATACATCCTTCTACCAAAGAACCCCACTGTTAGTATTTATCCAAATGAACTAAAAGCACCAATATTTAAAGATACTCAGGGATATTTTCCCATACTGTTTAGAACAAAAACTGGAAATGTGGTTGTCATCAATTGCATAAAGGCTGAATAAATCACTGTTGATCTTCTCTACAGAATATTATTTAGCCATTGAAAATAATAAATTCTATATCTCTGCATTTTATTATTTCAAAATATGTCCAAGATATGTTTAACTGAAAAATTCAAGACTTAAAATCATATGAATTGTATTATCATATGAATGGTATTACCTAGTAAAAATGTATCTATAGCCCTGGGCAGTTTTCTCAGTGGTTAGAGTGTCAGCCCATGGATCAAAGAGTATCAGGTTCAATTCCTTGATCCCCAGCCACAGTCTGGAGGCAACTAATCGATGTTTCTCCCTCATATCAATATTTCTCTCCCTAACCTCCCCACGTCCTTCATCCCCGCTACTATCTCTAAAATGTCAATGAAAATAATATCCTTGGGCCCTAACTGGTTTGGCTCAGTGGATAGAATGTCGGCCTGCGGACTGAAAGGTCCCAGGTTCGATTCCGGTCAAGGGCATGTACTTGGTTGCAGGCACATCCCCAGTAGGAGGTGTGCAGGAGGCAGCTGATAGATATTTCTCTCTCATTAATGTTCTAACTCTCTATCCCTCTCCCCTTCTTCTCTGTAAAAAAAAATCAATAAAATATTTTTTTAAAAATATATCCTTGGATGAAGGTTAGAAAAAAAACAACCTCTGTATGTCTATAATAATAAAAGTGTAATATGCTAATTAGACTAGCCAACTGAACAACATTCTGGAGGGAGTGGGGGCTGCAAAGACCGAGGCAGCTGCCACAGCTGCAAGGGCCAAGCTCCTTGCATGAATGCCATGCATTTGAGCCTCTTGTATATCTAGTATATCTAGATTATTATGTTTTCAGAGGTCATAATAATCTGGCCATTCAGTGTGAGTGTGGTTGTGTGTTTGTGTGTGTGTGTGTGTGTGTGTGTGTGTGTGTGTGTGTGTATGGAGGCCTGGTGCATGAATATGTGCATGGGTAGGGTCTGACCAGCCTGGCCAGGGGGAGGGGACATGGGCAGTTGGCTGGCCTGCCTGCTGGTCAAACTCCTGGTTGAGGGGACAACTTGCATATTAGCCTTTTATTATAGAGGATATACACTGAGTGGCCAGATTATTATGCATTCAGAGATCATAATAATATGGTCATTTGATGTATATAAAAGGCTAAGTGGCCAGCCAGTACATATGACATGCACTGGCAATTTAAAAATAAACTGACTTGCACACACGTGATAATTATAAAGTTCCCATCAACTTTCTTAATAGTATTACTCCTTTGAGAATGCATTATCATAAATTGAAACTGAAAGTAGGTGCAATCATTGCTACTGAGAAATCTTAATAGTAAATGGAGTTTTTGTAATGGTACTAGATTTATTATCACAAGATTGCAACCTAATATAAATGAAGCTGAAGTATTAACAGGATCTGCAAAAGGAGAGGTTGTTCTGATTCCAAGAATTAATTTGTCCCCATCTGACATTGGCCTCCCATTTAAATTAATTCAAAGACAGTTTCCCATGATGCCAGCATTTGCAATGTCTATTAATAAATCACAAGGACAAACTCTAGACAGAGTACTAATATTCCTACCTGAACCCGTTTTTGGATACGGTCAGTTATATGTTGCTTTCTCTCGAGTTTGAAGCGCATGTGACATTAAAGTTGTAAATACTACATCACAAGGAAAATTCGTCAAGCACTCTAAAAGTGTTTTTACTCTTAATGTAGCATACAAGGAGATACAGAATAAGTTTAATCAATTTATCACTCATTTTTATCAATGTCGTTTTTATATCTTTGTTGTTGTTATATCATGTTATTATTGTTTAATTATTAATCAATTTATATACTACTTTCATATACATTTTACTAATTTCTTTCATCTCTAATACTTCTATTATAGAGAAAGGGTGAGTAGCAATATTAAAATATTTCTTCTAATATTTCTTAATAATATTTCTTCTGTCAAGCCCCCCCCCCCACCACGCCCGGTGGGGCTTGACAGAGGTGAGGCCCGCCAGGTCAGGGTCTTGTGCAATTTCAAGGTGTGCGTGGGTGGGTGGGGACTTGACTCTGGGTCCCAAGGCACTCCCCAGACTCTGACAGGAGGAAGATTTTCATAGACATTTTATTAATTTCATTCATCTCTGACACTTCTATTATAGAGAAAGGCAAGTAGCAATATTAAAATATCTCCTCTAATTAATTTCTTTTTAATGTGCACAAATTTCATGCACTGGGCCACTAGAATGAGAGAGAGAGTGTGTGTGTGTGTGTGTACATATTTATTATTTAAAAATGTAATATATGTACTTTATCAACCATATGAGAAAGATGTCAATGATGTTAACAATGGTCACTATAAAAAATTGATACTAGAGGGTTTGTGTTTTTATTTGCATGCCTATATAGAGGGATGTTTATTAATTTCTGGGATGACTGATTTGTAAAAATTAAATGCATTATTTTTATAATTTAAAAAACCTCAAGAAAAAACAAGTAATTAAGACCAAATGAAACAGATCAGACCTAGTATTAGAAAGAATAAGCACAAATATATAATGTAATATTTTTAAAAAATAGGGTGACAATGCCATTTTTTTTCCAACTAGGAAAAAAATAAATCTGCCAAGAAAGTCACAGTACAATATAATGAGTTCAATGTTGGATGCTTTACAATACACTATGTCACAATTAATTCTTTGTCCCAAACTATTACCAGAAGTAAAAGTCAAAAAGGGGTTCAGCTATGAGAAACCTCACTAAATGCATCACTTACAGACATGTAGCTATCACAGGTGCTTACACAAACATACACACATACACACTTGTACACATAGCCTATCTACTGAAGGGAAAGGAGGGGAAAAGTTAGGAGAGAAGTACCTAAGTGCTCAGTTGAGGGCAGGGGATGGCAACAGTAGCCTCGGCATACATTAATAATCAATTACCACACTGGTCTCTATGGAGCTGAGGGCACCCCAGAGTTCCATTACCCATCTCAGAGCTGGAAAGCAGAAGAAACTTATCTGCCTTCCCTGGTTCAGAAGGCTTAGCTGACCTTGCTGGAGGGAAAAAACATACAAGTCTGAGTGATGATGAGATGCACACACACTTCTCCTTACCCTTTCTTACTCTAGCACAGTGGTTGGCAGACTGCGGCTCGAGAGCCACAGTTTGCCACTCTGTTGACTAATGAGTTTGTCAACCACTGCCTTAGGGAAAAACACTTAAAAAACATTTTAAGCCGAGACTGGTTTGGCTCAGTGGATAGAGCATCGGCCTGCGGACTGAAAGGTCCCAGGTTCGATTCTGGTCAAGAGCATGTATCCTGGCTGCGGGCACATCTCCACTGTAGGGCGCGCAGGAGGCGGCTGATCGATGTCTCTCTCTCATCGATGTTTCTGACTTTCTATCTCTCTCCCTTCCTCTCTGTAAAAAATCAATAAAAATATATATTTTTAAAAACATTTTAATAATGTACTAATGTCTTTAATCTGAAGTTAAAACTTCTGGGTAAGGGTAATGCAGTGGTCAGCAAACTCATTAGTCAACAGAGCGGCAAACCGCCAGCTCACGAGCTGCAGTTTGCCGACCATACCCTAGCACTTCAAGGCAAGCTTTCAAAAGCACTCATTCAATAAATATTAACAAAATATTCTTGATCTGCCTCCAAGAAAGGCTGCAATGGTGTAGTTTCAGAGACTTTGGAACAATAGATGTTTCCGTACCTGGCAACTGATCTAAAATGCCATTAACATACAAGTTTTCATTCCATAATAGATTTTTCTTAGAAGCTTGAATATGGCACAAGCATACCAGTCTAAACTGATACTGTCAGATCTACTTGTCCTTTTTGATAAGTTGGTGTGCTCTTTTTACCTTATACCAGCGGTTATCAAACTGTGACCTCCAGAGTAGCAGTATTGCCAAGACCGGCTTGGCTCAGTGGATAGAGCGTCGGCTTGTGGACTGAAAAGTCCTAGGTTCGATTCCAGTTGGGGGCATGTACCTTGCTTGCGGGCACATCTCCACTGTGGGGCGTGGAGGCGGCTGATCTATGTCTCTCTCTCATCGATGTTTCTGACTTTCTATCTCTCTCCCTTCCTCTCTGTAAAAAATCAATAAAATATATTTTTTTAAAAAGAGAGAGTAGCAGTATCAACGCCACCTGGGAACTTGTTAGAAATGCAAATTCTCAGGCCTCACCACAAAATAAAGGAATTTGAAACTTTGAGGGAGGAGTTCAGCTCCTTTTTAACAAGCTTTCCTGCTTGGGCTGATTCTGATGCCCACTAAAGTTTCAGAACCATTGTCTCAAAATATTTATGCAAAAATGGCAGCTATGTGGAGACCTGTTTTTATCCTGAACACCTGCAAAATTTGGCAGTAACAATTAGCATAACATGCAACCTCACTAGTAAACTTCATTTGTTGTTTTGTTTATTTAACAAAGCTGAACTGATTTAGTTTTCAAGAAACTTTATTCCTGAAAATCAGTAACTAAAATAGCTATCACCATCACCAAAACTGCTTCTAACTGCACTGCCAGAAACAAAGCACAATACATATAGGACCAAATCTCTCCCCATACTAACCACATAGTTTGCAGAGCTGGCCTTTTAGCTAGAATCTCTGCTGTTTATGGTGCTTGCCCTTTTGCAAAACCAGTTGTAAAATGACTTCATTGTACATTCTTACTCCACTGTATATGGCAACTCAGCAAACACAAGTGCTCTAACATCTACTAGACCAGTGGTTCTCAACCTTTCTAACCCTTTAATACAGTTCCTCATGTTGTGGTGACCCCCAACCATAAAATTACTTTCCTTGCTACTTCATAACTGTAATTTTGCTACTGTTAATGAATCGTAATGTAAATATCTGTGTTTTCTGATGGTCTTAGGTGACCTTTAGATTGAAAACCACTAGCAGGGTCGCCTAAGACCATCGGAAAACACAGATATTTACATTACAATTCATAATAGTAGCAAAATTACAGTTATGATGTAGCAAGGAAAATAATTTTATGGTCGGGGTCACCACAACATGAGGAACTGTATTAAAGGGTCGCAGAATTAGAAAGGTTGAGAAACCACTGTACCAGAGAGAAGACATCATATTAAGAATAGCAAATGAGGTCCTGACTTCACCAATTTTACAAACTAGCTGGAGAACAGTGTGCAGAATGCAGCAGATTCCTAGCTCTCCAGCAAATCTGTTCCTCCCCTCTCCCATACTGCACAATATTTCCCAGCTTCCTTTACAATAGCATGGTCATATGAATAATTTCTGCCAATAGACTGTGGAGAGTGGTAAGATTTTAGACATGTTAAACTTCAGACATCAGATAGGCATCTCCTTCTGTCCTGTCCCCTTAACCCTGGAGCCAGTGGCCAAAGAACTTCAATCTGCAAATGACAACAATATGTCAGGGGATGAGGCAAAAAGATTAGGAAGGAACCTGGGTTTCTGCATGACCACAAATCCTGCACCCTAGATCATGCCCATCAGGACTTACATAAATGAGGAAAAGCATCTTTGTTATGTAAGTCTTTGGATACTTAGGTCTCTGTTACAGCAGTATGGCACAGTCTGATTCTCGGACTATATACTAGTAAATCCTTACATCCTAAGTGGCACACAATACATCAGGGGCTACAGAGAGGGGCTCCCTCTATGGAGGGCACTAGATGGAAAACAAAAGTTGCAGGAGCACAGTAGGGGAAAATATCTGAGTCCCCCGCACCCCCTCCCATTTCCACCAAGGAAAGTAGAAAGGAGACTTTAGAAAGGCTGTTGTAAGAACTTTCTAGGAAACAAGTTGCTGTACCTGTTGTTGTGAGTCACAGTGCCATTCACAGATGGCCCCATGTATAGTTGTGTCTCTGTGAACAGAGACTACAGTGATTCTGAACCATTTCTAAAAACCTGATGAAACCTTCCGACCACCCACCCAAAAATACAAGTGCAGAACATGTTCTCATACATAAAAATTCCCATACTACTCCCCAAGGCTTGTGGCCTCCCCCAGAGTTCATGCACAGATCTCCTAAAGGTTTTATGGTTGGGGGTATGTCTGAAGGAGAATAAACGGGTGTGCACTCTGTTTATTTGGTGACCCTTTCACACAGAAAAATGATGCACAAATAAACTGTCACTAGATATGTTACATCATGGACCATGGGGTCATAACAATACACAGGGACAAGGAAATACAAAATGGAAGCAAAGACACTAAGAGATCCATCCCTAAGATATTAGCTGAATCCCTAGACTCAGCTCCAGGTCTTTAAAGCGGTGAATGTGGGCTCTTCTCCTTATTCCCACAAGGCTCCTTCTCCATGTGTGACCTATCTCTAAGACTTGGGAACCAATGTTGACACTACACAGCTCTTCTGAATACAACTGGTACAAAAGACATTGCAACTTTTTTTAAACTGAGAGATAACTGACTAATATAACATTTTATTAGTTTCAGATGTACAACAAAATGATTCAATATCTGTAAATATTATGAAATATTCACCACAGTAAGTCTAGGCAACATTACCACTTTTTTCAAAATCATGCTTATTCCAATCTGATAGGTAGCTTTACAAAAGTATATATATATATAAAAATATAGAACTCACTCTGTCTGTACATCCAAATACTTTAAAGTACAGTTAATCAGAGAGCTTCAACAGTCTAACTGGGCTCATTCCCTGGCTCACCTCCAAAACTTTCATTACCTGTCAGGTTCCCCCAGTTATTACTCACTTTCTGTGTCTCAGGAATGCTATTTTATTAAATAATTGTCATGCCATAAATATACTACTATAAAAGTTTATCTGCTAGGCTAAGCAGAAAGATCTATTTCTTTTTTGTCAAACACTATAATAATGCTCTATTGCCTAAAAAGTATGTAGAATCATTTCCAGATACATTTGAACCAAAAGACAATCTGTATTTCTCCTAACAGGGTACCAAGTAGTTGCATAATGTAGAAAGATTATGTGGGAATCCTGAATTGGTAACAGATTTCACCTGAATTCTGTTTCCAAATATTTTTAGCAGGTTCAGAAAGAAGGCAAAGAGGTAAAAAAACAAAAAAATTTGCCAAGATGATTTTATTATTTTTACAATAGTATGAAATAATTAAAAATGTATTCTAACAAACTCAATTCACATATTTTAAGTACCTACTAAATTTTTGGTCATATACTAGAAATTACTTTACTATCCAGATTAGGGATACATGTTCCACTTTAGCTATAAGAAATAATTATAGCTAAAGAAAATTAGCTATAAGAAATAATTACACTTACATGGAATTTGTAATTTTTTAAAATAGTCTAGTTCAACTGGTTAATAAAAATTTATTTATTGTCCATGTGCTAATGTAGATTTTCTTAGACTTTAAAAAATTTATAGCCCAGTGTTATATAATGCTTACTGGATATTATAATGTTAGTAGAATTTCTGACAAATTCCCCCTATGACCCAGAATGGGAGGAGGGGGGGAGAATTTATATTAGGATTAGAAATATGTTATATATTGGCAAGTAGTCACTAGCTACTGTAGAGGGCTATAAAACCAACACCCAAAAAAATCTTATACATATTTCATAGCTCTATCCATTCAGAACTAAAGCAGTGGCTGGCACCCTAGTAACAATAATTACAAAAAGCACAAAGATTTTGGTTTCTGAATACTATTTTCCAATAAGAGAAAGTAGAGCTCTTTGGGAAATTGGTTGAACCATGGTTGAGGCAATGAAAATATAAGATATGCTTGGATGATATCATGGGGTGAGAAAATCCTATATAATAAAAGCCTAGCCGAAACCCGTTTGGCTCAGTGGATAGAGCATCGGTCTGTGGACTGAAAGGTCCCGGGTTAGATTCGAGTCAAGGGCATGTATCTTGGTTGCGGGTACATCCCCAATGGGGGGCGTGCAGGAGGCAGCTGACCGATGTCTCTCTCATTGATGTTTCTGGCTCTCTATCCTTCTCCCTTCCTCTCTGTAAGAAACCAATAAAATATATTTTTTTAAAAAAAACCTAATATGCAAATGGACTGGTAGGTGGGGGTGGGGCCAGCAAGCCAACAGAGAGAGGGGACAGCGATTGGGGTGGCAGCAGGGCCATGGGGGGCAGAGCCAGCTGCTCACCTGCAAGAGCTAACCCCATCAGGCTTCCAGTCACCTTCCGCAGAGGGAGGCCAAGACATCCCCTGAGGGCTCTTGGTCTGCAACAGGGCACAGGTCAGGCTGAGGGACACTTCCCTCCCCCTCCCTGAGTGCATGAATTTTCATGCATCAGGCCTCTAGTAAAGAAATAAAGAAGAAAAAATGTTTTAAAAATATGTCAAAAGAGGAGGCAACCTGTAAGAATTCTCACTGGCCAAAAGTTGAAACAACTTCACTAACAAATGCATAGCATTAGCATAACCCAAAGAATAAATACCTATGTGGGATATTAATATAAATAAATAACTAAATGAATAAACAAAGAAACAGAAAGAGACAACTTTTCCTTATAGAAGAACTCCAATGAGTGAATAAGAAGAAATAAAGGAAATGGGAAATCAGCATTAGAATATCACAGGGGTAACTGCTGCAGACAAAACCCATGGATAAATGGTAAAATTAGTGGGCAAAAGTTTAAGCAGAAATAAAATCTCATGCAGTCTCTAAGTATTGCTCCCAAAATATTTAGTCATGAAGAGACAAATAGTAACTTTGTAGTGGAAAATCCTAGCAGATGTCACCTTAACCAAGTGAAGAGGTTAACACACCAGTGATTCATACGGACATAGGGACTCCCTGGCATGGTGCAGAGAAGGGCTCGTCAAGTCTATGTTATCCATCCCAATAATTACCTAGTCATAAGAAAAAAAATCAGGGAGAATCCAAGATGGCGGCATAGGTAAACACCTATACTGCTGCCTCGCACAACAATTTCAAAACTACAACTAAAAGACAGAACGGACATCATCCAGAACCACACGAAAGCTGGCTGAGTGGAAGTTCTACAACTAGAGGGAAAGAGAGGGGCTCGAGGAGACCCAGAAGAGCTGCAAAAAGCTGAGGTACGGAGACGCGCGCTGAGAGAGCGGGTGCCGGAGTACCTGGCTGGCTTTCTCTGGCGGGAGGGAAATGGAGACTCCCAACGGCATTGAACCCCTTATCTTACGACACTAAACCCCAGATCCAGCCGAAACTCATACGGGGGAGCTTGGACTGTGAAAAGAGAGAAGTGCACGGAAATTTAGGGGAGTTGCAAAGGATCGGAGGTCTGGTTTCCGCACGGCACCACGCGGAGGACGGATTGCTGATTGTGCTGCTGGCTTTCGCGAGTGGGCGGGAGACAGACCCTCCCAACTGCGCCACTTCTGAGTCCACTGGGCCCCTGTTTTGGGCGAAACCCTGGGGACCTAGACTCGTGTGGTCCTGGTTCGCAGGGGAGCCGGAAAGGCAGCGGTTAGAGGTGCTGCGGGTGCGCACGCACAAGGACCGCTCCAGCGATTACCCAGTCACGTGAGACTCAGGGGCCGTGGAGGGCGGGGCCGACTGGAAGCCCTGAGACTCCACCCCTCCCAAGCTCAACAGAGGCTTCTGCGGCTGATTCCAGCACAGAAGTTTCCCCGGCACAGTGAAAATGCTGAGACAAGGGAAGGGATTACAAGCAAAAGAAATGGAGGGAAAAAAACGACTGGATATAGAGTTCAAAACCACGCTTATAAGGTTTTGCAAGAATATGCTAGAAAAGATGGATAAATTTAGTGAGACCCAAGAGGAGATGATAAATACACTGACTGAAATAAAAACTATTATGCAGAGTACTAACAGCAGACTAGAGAAAGGCAAGGATCAAGTCAAAAATTTGAAATATAAAGAAGCAGAAAACATTCAACTGGAAAAGCAAGAAGAGAAAAGAATCCAAAAATGTGAAGATAATGTAAGGAGCCTCTGGGACAGCTTCAAGCGTACCAACATCAGAATTGAGGGGGTGCCAGAAGAAGAGAGAGAGCAAGATACTGAAAACCTGTTTAAAGAAATAATGACTGAAAACTTCCCACATCTGGTAAAAGAAATAGACTTACAAGTCCAGGAAGCACACAGAACCCCAAAGAAAAGGAACCCAAAGAGGACTACACCAAGACACATCATAATTAAAATGCCAAGAGCAAAAGACAAAGAGAATATTAAAAGCAGCAAGAGAAAAACAGTTTATTACCTACAAGGGAGCACCCATACGACTGTCAGCTGATTTCTCAACAGAAACGATGCAGGCCAGACGGGAGTGGCAAGAAATATTCAACGTGATGAACAACAAGAACCTACAACCAAGAATAATCTATCCAGCAAAGCTATCATTCAGAATTGAAGGGCAGATAAAGACCTTCACAGAGAAGAAAAAGCTAAAGGAGTTCATCAACTCCAAACCAGTATTATATGAAATGCTGAAAGGTACCCTTTTAGAAGAGGAAGAAGAAAAAGGTAAAAGACAAAAAATTATGAACAACAAATACACATCTGTCAACAAGTGAATCTAAAAATTAAGTGAATTAAAAATCTGATCAACAGAATAAACTGGTGAATATAATAGGATCAGGAGCACAGAAAGGGAGTAGACTGATAATTCTCAGGAGGACAAAAATCATAAAGCATCAAACAGACTGTGAAATTATAGCAGAAAGATTAAAGTTAGGTGAGGCAAATAAGTGACCAATCAAAGGACTTGTATGCATGCTTATAAACATAACCAATGATCACAGACACTGGGAGGTCGGGGTACGCCTGGGAGGGAGGGGGGTAATGGGGAGATATGTATAAAAAATTAATAAAAATTAATAAAAAAAAATAAAAAAAGAAAAAGAAAAAAATCAAACAAACCCCCAAATGAGGGACATTCTACAAAATATCTAGGCAGTACTCTTCAAAAATATCAAGGTCATCAAAGACAAGGAAATACTGAAGAACTGTCACCGATTACAGACTAAAAGAACATAACTAAGTGGGATTTGGGATCCTAGAATGAATCCTGGGACAGAAAAAAGGACACCATGATGAACTGGTAAAATCTGACTAAATTCCTTATTGCACCATAATTATTCTCTGCTTATTTAAAATGTTAACATAAAGAGAAGTTGAGCAAAATATGTACAGGAATTCTTTTTTCCTGTTTTTGAAAATCTTCATTAAGTCTAAAATTATCTCAAAATAAAAGTTTGGAAAATGACACCAATTACACTACAACACAAAATTACTATATATCAACTTGACAAAACCTGCAATATAATTATGGAGAACATTATACAACTTTATAGGACATTAACAGAAACAGATTTAAAGAGGAAGTACACTAAATTTACAGAGTAAAAGTCACTAACAATTCCCAATAAAAGTTAAGACCAATGACTATTTTTAATTTAAGAGAGAGAAGGATATTTTTATTTTGCTGACCCTGTAATACTCTTTAAATTAACAAATGATCCAGTTAATGAAAAGTGAATTCAATCTTCCTTCATGAAAAAGATGAAGAAAAAAGTTAAATGTTTTTAATTAAATAAGGATAAATGTTAAACATACTTATTTACCAGAATAAATTTAAATTAGACTTTTTAAATAAGTATCTTCTAAAGACAATGTGTTGTCCTAGACTGGATCTGAAACACCAAAAATAAATTAGTGGAAAAAAATATTTATAAAATCTGAATAAAGTATGGAGTTTACCCTCATGCTGAGGTTGAGGCTGAGGCTGAGACCCTCGTGCTGAGGCTGAGGCGCTGAGACCCTCGAGCTGAGGCTGAGGCTGAGCGGTGCGTCCTCGGCTCTCGAGCCGCCAGGGCACCTGCCCTCAGGGCTTCCGGTGCGGCTCGGGCCGGGCCGGACCTGCAGGAGCGAGCGCCGGTGCTGGTTCCCTTAACCCCTGCGACCCCGCGGCCCCCCGCCCCCCCATGTGTGTGTGCTGCCGCTGTGGCAGCAGGAGGAGGTGTGCTCAGTGGGTAGAGCGTCGGCCGGCGGACTGAAGAGTCACTCACGGCAGAGCCCGCAGAGGACTTGCTGCTCCAGACCCACCCGTGACTGATAATTCTCAGGGGGGAAGGGGTGAGGGGTCTACAGGGAGAGACTGGACAAAAATCATACACCTATGGATGAGGTCAACGGGAGGGAGGGAAGGGTGGGAGCTGGGTGGAGGGGTGCTATGGAGGGGAAAAAAGAAAAACAAATGTAATAACCTGAATAATAAAGATTTAATTTAAAAAAATAAATAAATAAATAAAGTTCACTGTTTAAAAAAAAAAAAGTATGGAGTTTAGCTGTGACTTGGCAACATTAGCTTCATAGTTTTTACAAACATACCATGGTAATATAAGACTTGAACAATAGGCGAAACTGGGTGAGAGGTACATACCTTTGTAACTTTTCTGTAAATCTAAATTTATTCTAAAATAAAAAGTTTATTAAGCATCTATGTCTTATCACTTTTAGTCATATAAATGATTCCTTGTGGGAGCATGTCATTATATTAAGGCAGACTGGATTATTTGATTCAGTGCTCTCTGTTCTTTAAATCTGTAATGAATATTTTCAATTCGTGCACCAGTGTGGTCCCTTGGCCTGGCCTGCAGGATAAAACCTAAACCAGCTCTCTGACATCTCCGGAGAGGTCCCAGATAGCAAGAGGACGCAGGCCAGACCTAGGGACCCCACCAATGCACGATTGGGGCCAGAGAGGAATTCGGGAGGTTGGGAAGGGACTGTAGCATGGCTCCAGAGCATGTCCGGCCTGTCTTGCTCAGTCCTAATAGGCTAGACCCCAGCAGCAAGCCAACCTACTGATCAGAGTGTCTGCCCTCTGGCAGTCAGTGCAAGTTATAATGACTGGTCAACCAGTTGACTGTCTACCCCAAGTGGTCAGTGTATGTCATAGTGAGCCATTGAGCAACCTTAACATACCATTAGATATTACACTTTGATTAGGTAAATGGATGACCGACGACTGGACACTTAGCATAATAGGCTTTTATTATATAGGGTATGTCTTGTGATATACACAATACAACACAGAATATCATTAAGTGTCAAATAGAATGAGCTGAGTTCGGCTCACAAATATTATTTGACTATTACTTTAAAAAGTACTTATTTTGAGTTTATCATCCTAAATGCTATAAATTCCAATCTCTTTCATGAGACATAATCTACTAAAATATAAAGGCATAAAGAAAATTGAGAATGGGAAGACTACACAAGAAAATAGAGATTAATGTAAAGAATACCCACTCTTCATTCCAGACTTAATTCAACCATCATCCTCTCTAGAAAACAGTTTCTGGGGTCATCTCTTCTTTCTGTGTGCCTAACCCTTGTGTGTTTATTGTAGTATATTTGTGACCAACAACACCACAACTACACAAAAAGCCAGAGATAGATAAACAGCTACACTAAGTAGGCAGGTAGGTAGGTAGGTAGGTAGATAGACTGATAGATAGATGAAAATGGGAGACAATAAATGTGAAATGAGTTCAAACTCCCAAGATGACAGAAAAAGGAGTAATTTAATTGTAACTTACATCCAAGTCTCTATTGAGACTTTTGGTTAAAAACCACATTATAGTAATTCCACCATAAAAGGAAGGTTTAAACTGACAAAGAATTTTAAATGTAGACACTCTGGGCAGGAAGAAAAAATAGAAAAATGTGTTCTCAAGTAATGTACAAAAAAGATGACTAGGTGCTTTCTGTTCTTTAAATCAGTATTGAATCCTGAATTTAATGAAGATAAATCCCTTATTGTTAACGATGACATAAGTAATTAAGACCAGCTAGAACTCATTAATTACTAAAAAAAAAAATAGCCATATTATCATCATTCTGTTTATCCAATGAAGTTTAGTATTCAGGGTTAAAAGCAATTTAAAAGAAGAGATATAAGGAAAACTGAAATAGAAGAAATACAAATGAACTATAGGAAGAAAGATACCATTTGATATTAATAAGGAAAATTATAAACTAATTCTGATTGTTACAAGTTTTTTAATACTCTGAAATCATGCTGTGGGAAGTCTGCTCATCAAACCAAATGTAAAAATGTAAAACAATTATCCTTAGAACTCAGAGTCAAATTAAGATTAAAAAAAATTATTCTTTTATAAAGAAAGACCCCTCTACTATCACCACCAAATTTTCCATATTTTTAAATTATCATACAGGAACTAGTTCCATATAGAAACATCTTTGATAATTAATATTTCAAATGAGACAGCCAAAGTCATCTTTCAGCTTTGAAAGCCCCCAAAAGGAGCATTAATTTTAAAAAGTAGGACCTGGCTAGATAGCCTAGTTGGTTAAAGCATCATCCCAATATACCAAGGTTTCGGTTTGATCCCCAGTCAAGAAGCAACTAATGAATGCATAGATACGTGCAACAACAAATTGATGTTTCTCTCCCTCTCACTCTCATACCCTCACTCTCATGCTCTCTCAGATCAATAAAATTTTTTTTTAAATTTTAAGTAAAAAAGCCCTGTACTATACTTAAGAACAAATTGGGTATTAAAGTTTAAACATTATTTAGAAGAAAGCAATGGTATAGCTTAAAATTTTTGTCTCCAAAATATAGATATAACTCTTCTGTACCACACTACTTAAGTCATTACTCCCTAGAAGATACAATTATTGCCTGCTAATGTTACTTTTTAATACTCAAAGGTGGCTCTGTTTTTATGATAACCAGGGAAGCTCATGCCCAGCATGTGCCTCTGGGGAAAATAGAAATCTTCAGTGTGGCATATGAATAAGGAAGAAAACAAAAGTAAAGAAAATGAAGTGCTTCACCTCTTAAAATACTATTTACATCAAGACCCAAAATTAATATTTTTCTTATCCTGATTCTTATATGACAATCTCGATGAAAATATCTATAAAATGAAAGAATGATATATTTCTGCCAGATGGAATTTACTATATGAAATTAAAATTGTCTTTCATACCTTTTAAAGCCAAGGGAAAGAGTCACTGTGACTAAGTAGAAATAACATTTATAAATAAAAATATTAAAGAAAAGGATGGTGGTGCAGGGTACCTATCACGAATGAGCCACCACAAGTTTTACCAATGGTCTCAAGTACAATTACCACTTGTACCTGCTTACCCTCCCATTCAATTGTGTCCTATAAAGTCTGAATAAGGATCATGCCAGGCACTCCATTGGATTGAAGGCTCCTCAATGCCAAAGCTCTTCCTCACCTGCTTAATTTTTCAAATGGATTCTCAAAGGGAGACAAGAAGTTAAAACTTTTCCTACCAAAAGGATTCTTGTGAGCTGCTTAGGCAGAAGGAAAAAGGACCTCCTTGGGCTAAGTCAGAATGGGCAAGAGGAGGGAGCAGTGGTGGGAAAGGAGAGAGAGAAGAGGACATGAACAAGAGAGTAAGGAACTAGTGAAGAAGAAAGACTAGACAAAAAGGAGCAGTGAAAAAAGTACATAGCTCCTTAACATTTTTAAGTTCTACTAACAGAAAGACAAATTCAACTCTTCGAGTGGGGTTTGTGTTGTTTTTTTAAAAAAACTGAGGTTTTAAATGAAATGTAAAGCTCTTGTTTTCATTCCTCCTATCAAATGTAACAGTATCCCCACTACACATGCTTCTTATTTCATTCATCTGCAAACCATTCCTGTCAAGTCTCAAAGGCAGATCTAGTCAATCTCAAGGTCACTGGGCACACATGCTTCTCCACTTAATAGGTTTGGGATACAACCTTGTTGCTGTAAGATTTTTTTTTAGCTCTTTTAATGTGTCAGTCCAGGCTTTTAATATCTTTCATCAAACTATTACTCATAACTGGTCTCACAAGACCCATAGTAGTTTAGCTTGAAGCCTGACCCTCTAAATTTACATGTTGTGACATTCTTTGAAGGCATTTACTGAAAATCATGGCAAGGACAGTTGTACTGAGACCCAATAAGCAATATCTTCTGTAATTTGGTCCATGGCTAAGAAAGGCTTGTAACTTGACAAGGTGAGGCTGGGAGGTGGGTAGTTGCTGTGAAAAATATGTGTGTTTAATATCAGTAAGCACCATAATATCTCAAGTGAAAATTTTCATAAAGTACTAGGAGTATAAAAAACAAGTAAAAACCAACAAATGTTGATTAGACAATTAGGTACCCATGGGCTGCCAAGTCCTTTGCAAACAATGAAGAACTTTCTGTAAAGTCAATGTATTGAAGTACACCAAATTATAACTATACAGCTTGATGAAATTTCACCTAATCAACAAGCCTGAATAATCACCAAATTCAAGAAGTGGAACATCACAGATAAATGCAAAAGATTGAAACTGGATCATTGTCTTACATCATATAGAAGAACAACCTAAGAACAGATTAAAAACTTAAATGTCAGACCCAAATCCAAAAAAATTCCTAGAAGAAAACATAGGTGTAAGCTCTTTGACATGGCTCCTAATGACATATTTTTGGATACATCTCTTTGGGCAAGGGAAACAAAAGAAAAAATAAACAAATGGGACTACGTACATCAAACTAAACAGTTTCTGCACAGCAAAGAAAATCATCAACAAAATGAAAAGGCAACCTACTGAGTGGACAAAGATATTTGCCAATGATGTATCTGATAAGGCATTAATATCCAAAATATATAAGGATCTCACCCAACTTTACATGAAAAAAAACAAACAATCGAATTAAAAAAAAAATGGGCAGATGAACTGAATAGACATTTCTCCAAAGCATACAAATGGCAAATAGGCATATGAAGAAATGCTTAACATCACTAATCATCACGAAAATGCAAATTAAACCTACAATGAGACATCACCTCATATCTTCAGAATGAATGGCTATCAACAAACAAGTATTGGTGAGGATGTGGAGAAAAGGAAACCCTCCTATTCCTGGGACAAGACACTGATGCAGCTCCAATGGAAAACAATATGGAGGTTCCTCAAAAATTTAAAAATACAACTATCATAAATCACAGCAATTCCACTTCTGCGCACTGATTTGAAAAGATATATGCACCCCTAGGTTCTTGGCAGCATTATTTATAAAAGCAGCATTACTAATAGACAGATAAACACACACACACACACACACACACACACACACACACACAAAAGAATATTATTCAGCCATAAAAAAAATCTTGCCATTTGTAACAACATGGATAGGCTTAGAGGGTCTTTTGCGAAGTGAAATAAGTCATACAGGAAAGACAAATACCGTATTATTTCATTTATATGTGGAATCTAAAGTGAACAAATAAAAAAGAAACAAACTTAAAGATACAGAGAACAAACTGATGATTGCCAGATGGAAGGAAAGATGGGGGAAATGGATAAAAAAATGAGGAAGGAATTAAGATTTACAAATTGGCAATTATAAAAACAGTACATTCCTACCAGCAGACTATGAGAGTTTCATTGTGGTAAGTATGTATGGTGTCACCTGGGTACTAAACTTATAGGTGATCATTTTGTAATTTAAATAAATGTCTAACCGCTAGGTTGTACACATAAATCTAATACAATATTGTAGGACAACTATAACTGAAAGATAAAAAAAATTTTTAAAGGAATTAAACAGGAGAAACCAAGATGGCGGCATAGGTAAACACCTACACTGCTGCCTCTCACAACAATTTCAAAACTACAACTAAAAGACAGAACGGACATCATCCAGAACCACAGGAAAGCTGGCTGAGTGGAAATTCTACAACTAGAAGGAAAGAGAGGGGCTCACAGAGACCCAGAGGAGCTGCAAAAAGCTAAGGTATGGAGACAGGCACATGGAGAGAGCGGGTGTCGGAGAACCTGGCTGCCTTTCTCTGGTGGGAGACTTCCAATGGCACTGAACCCCTTATCCTATGACACTAAACCCCAAGTACAGCCGAAACTCATACAGGGGGAGTCTGGACTGTGAAAAGGGAGAAGTGCACAGAAATTGGGGGAGTCGCAGAAGGGCAGAAGTCAGGCAGAAAGCACAGCACTTCGCACAGAAGACCGACTGCTGATTGTGCCGCTGGCTTTCACAAGAGGGCGGGAGATAAAGCATCCCAACTGCATCACTTTTAACTCCACTAAACTCCAGATTTGGGCAAAACCCTGGGGACCCAGATTCATATGGTCCGGGAGCACAGGGAAGCCAGAAAGGCAGCAGTCTAGAGGCACTGCGAGAGAGAGCACGCATGCATGCACACAGGGACTTTCCGGCAATTACCCAGTCACGTGAGACTCTGGGGTCTGTGGAGGGCGGGGCCGACTGGAAGGCAAGGTGGTCCCTTAAGCCCTGAGACTCCACCCATCCCAAGCTCAACAGAAAGGCTTTTGCAGTTTTGCAAGTCTGGTATCATAAGGCTGAATCCAACACAGAAGTTCTCCCGGCATAGTGAAAATGCAGGAACAAGGGAAGAGATCACAAACAAAAGAAATGGAGGAAAACAAACGGCTGGATATAGAGTTCAAACCACGCTTATAAGGTTTTTCAAAAATATCCTAGAAAAGTTGGATAAAGCTAGTAAGTCCCAAGAGGAGATGAAAAAGATCCAACTAGAGATGAAAAAGGACCAACTAGAAATTAAACATACACTGACTGAAATAAAACATATTATACAGAGACCTAACAGCAGACTAGAGAAAGGCAAGAATCAAGTCAAAAATTTGAAATATAAAGAATTAGAAAACACTCAACTGGAAAAGCAAGAAGAAAAAAGAATCCAAAAATGTGAAAATAATGTAAGGAGCCTCTGGGACAGCTTCAAGCGTACCAACATCAGAATTGTGGGGTGCCAAAGGAAGAGAAAGAGCAAGATACTGAAACATATTTAAAGAAATAATGACTGACAACTTCCCACATCTGGTCAAAGAAATAGACTTACAAGTCCAGGAAGCACACAGAACCCCATATAAAAGGAATCCAAAGAGGACTACACATCATATTTAAAATACCAAGAGCAAAAGACAAAGAGTGAATATTAAAAGCAGCAAGAGAAAAACAGTTAATTACCTACAAGGGAGCACCCATATGACTGTCAGCTGATTTCTCAACAGAAACAATGCAGGCCAGACGGGAATGGCAAGGAATATTCAATGTGATAAATAGCAAGAATCTACAACCAAGAATAATCTATCCAGCAAATCTATCATTCAGAATTGAAGGGCAGATAAAGAGCTTCACAGATAAGAAAAAGCTAAAGGAGTTCATCAACTCCAAACCAGTATTATATGAAATGCTGAAAGGTACTCTTTTAGAAGAGGAAGAAGAAAAAGGTAAAAGATAAAAAATTATGAACAACAAATACTTATCTATCAACAAGGGAATCTAAAAATTAAGTGAATTAAAAATCTGATCAACAGAATAAACTGGTGAATATAATAGAATCAGGAGCACAGAAAGGGAGTGGACTGATAATTCTTAGGGGGAAAGGGATGAGGGGTATACAGGGAGAGACTGGACAAAAATCATACACCTATGGATGAGGTCAATGGGAGGGAGGTAAGGGTAGAGAGACTGTTGGGAGCCGGGTGGGGGGAGCTATGGAGGGGAAAAAAGAGAAACAAATGTAATAATCTGAATAATAAAGATTTAATTTAAAAAAAGAAATGAAACATTATAAGCATCTCAGAAGACTGCCCCAGTGCCCCCTACCAACACTACACTCCCCCCATTTCAATTTGCCAAAGGTAGAATAACCTTTTTTGAAATTCATATTAACAGAACCATATAATGCACATTTCTTTGAGCCTGGCTTCTTACACTAATGCTATATTTGTGAGATTCATTCATGAGTATAGAAGTAGTTAGTTTATTCTCATTAATGTATATAATTAAATTACTCAACTGTAGGAACATTTCACAGTGTATTGATCTATTCTACTGTTGATGGGCAGTTTTGGGTATTATGAACGTTCTTGAACATGTCTTGTACATGTACCCACACATACATATGTATATTCCTAGGAGAAGAACTGCTGGATCACTGGATCTAAGTTTTACTTTATTTACAGTTTTCCAAAGTGCTTGTACCAATTTACATTTCTACCAGCAGTTGTAAAAGTTTTTATTGTTCCACATTCCTGTCAACACTTTATTGCCTGTCTTAATTTTAGCCATTCTAGTTGGTGTGCAGAGGAATCACATTGTGTTTTGATTTTCCTTTCCTTAAGGACTAATGAAGTTAGTCAACTTTCAGGCACTTGAACATTTCTGACACTCTTATGAGGCATTGGTTGAAGTTTCTTGTCCACTTTTTCTATTTGGTTGGCAGTTTTTTCTGTAGTGTTCTGACAAAGTTCTTTATATACTTTGGATACAAGTATGTGGGCAGTTTTTAATAAAAAGGTAACATTCATATATTCTAGGGATTAGGACATGAGCACACCTTTGGGCCACCGTTTAGTCAATAATACTTGGTACAAATGTATTATATACAAATGGAAATGACAGAGAATGGTGTAAGATCAAAGGTTAAGATTATGGTATCAGCTATAAGTGGTCAAGATATGATCAATCTAAGGCTGCTGTAGACAGAGGCTACATAGAGAAAAGAGAATTTGAGGTAGACCATCAAAAATTAATAAATTTACACAAGTAGTACAAGATGAAGGAACTATAGCAGGAGCATTAAAAACCATGAGCAGCAGCCAAAACCGGTGTGGCTCAGTGGATAGAGCATCAGCCTGTGGACTGAAGGGTCCCAGGTTTGATTTCGGTCAAGGGTATGTACCTTGGTTGCAGGCACATCCCCAGCAGGTGTGCAGGAGGCAACTGATCAATGTTTCTAATTCCCTATCTCTCTCCCGTCCTCTCTGTAAAATATTCAATAAAATGTATTTTTTTAAAAACAAACCATGAACAGCAAAATTCAAGTCAGAATGAGCTTTATTCATGTCAGTTTTTCCCCTAAGAATCAAGTCTTCACGGGCATCAAAGAGGCTGGATAAAAATAAAGGCAGATAAAGGTGGCTATGAGATTTGGTCAGGGCTTTTGTAACACTTTAAATATACTTCCCTGTTTAATCATCCCAAGCTGAAATATGGGTATTATCCCCCATTTGCTTACCTAGTATCATAACTAATCAGCAGACCTAGACTAAGAAGCAAAGTCTGCCTAGCATAAAGCCTATGTTTTTTTTTCTAAAGAGTCTACATCTTAGCAAGCAAAGTTATTATAAGATTTAGTTTCTACCATGGTAGCTCCTGGGAATGAAAGCCAAAAACAGTAATTAAATTAGAACATTAAAGGCTTCAGAAGTTCTGAGTACTGCTTGCCTTCTAGCATTTCAGAAAAAGTGCTCAAATTGAATATCCAAACCTCAATTCTAAAAAAGTCAAACAACAGACTAGTGCCACAATTCTAAAGCACCTTTATTTCAGAACAACATCGTTAATCCTATAACATCTTTGGTCAGGGGAAAAAGACATTAATTGAACACATTTATTGTAAGATATCCTGATTTCAGAAATGAGGAAAATGGTACACCTTGGAATCAAAGAAGCACAGTAAATGCTTTAAGAGATGATCTATTCCCAGTGCAACAGAAGTTTATTAAAATCCCTAATTATGTCTCATGTCTCTAGAAACAATCTTCAACAAATAGCTCCAGCATTTGGTACACATTCATTAATTGTGTTATTTTGCTTCATCATTAAATACAGCTTAAAATTAATGAGCATCAAATTGAGGTTAAAGACCCATCTTAATGAAATCCATCTTTATTTCAATCATATTATGATTATAGGCTACACAACTGTGTGTATAAACATGTACACATGCCTGTTTACACATACACAAAACCTTTCTCCAACTTCAACTTATTTTTATAAAACAGGATAATGCAATAAAACATTAACTCTATTACACAAATACATTCTGCTGTGTAGACAGGGATAGCATGCCACCAAAACCCAGCTGTTAGAAGGTAGCTGTATTACTTTCTAAGGTGGCCTAAACAACAGTATCTTATTCTCTCACAGTTCTGGAGACCACACATCTGAAATCTGTGTCACTGAGCAGAAATTAGGGTGTCCCTCCAGAGGCTCTAAGGGAGAATTCTGTTCCTTGCTTCTTACAGCTTCTTGGCGGCTGCAGGTATTCCTTGACTTGTGGCCACATGACTCCAATCCATGCTTCTACCTTCCCATTGTCTTCTTTGTGTGCCTGTGAAATCTCCATATGGATACTTAGAATAGCATTATATGGATAGTAGAAAAGCATTTAGCAGGGGTGGGCAACATCAGGCCCAAGGGTAATATAAGGCCCACAAATTCATTTGGTCTGGCCCTGCCACGACTTTAGAAATGAGTTAATTAAATGTTTGACCAAGTATAGCAGGATAATTTTTAAGTTGGTAATTTTGTAAGGCCTGAGAATGAGGTTATAAATATCTAAATGGCCCTTGGCAGAAAAACGGTTCCCTACCCCTGGTTAGGGGGAAATCAGGAAAGGGATGATTTATCTTAAGAATCTTAATTTAATCATATTTGCAAAATACTTCTTTTCCCCCCCAAAAAAAAGGTAACATTCGTATATTCTAGGGATTAGGACATGAGCACACCTTTGGGCCACCATTTAGTCCAGGACAGCAGCCCACTGTAAAGTTGTTCAAAGCACTCATCAATTAATATATCAAAGCTCCACGTGTCGGAAAGGGAATTTCAATCTGTACAATATGAAAGTTCAAGGTGCACTTAAGACTAATGTCTAGAAAAATCAAAGATGGCCAGTGTCATACTACAGATGTTCATTAGTAATAAGCATCTGGCACAGAGTTATCAAACCTGGCTAAACATTAAATCACCTGGAAACATTTTACAACTACTGATGCTAGGGCCCCACGGGAGACCACTAAAATTAGAGTCTGGGTGAGCAGCCAAGATTTGGGGTTCTTTTTCATTTGCTTGTTTTCTTAAACTCAGGTGATTCAAATGTGCAACTAAGGTTTGAAAACTACCATCACTAGCAGAAAAGAAAAAACTGTTGGACGAGACCTTAATTTCACAGAGGAAGCCTCTGAAATATACAAAACAGTCGTTTTGTTTTTTTAACCAATTCAATGCAGCCACTTTTTCTCCTTAAAGAAGGATCCCTTTAATGATCATGTTCTTCATTTGAAAATATGTTTAAGATCTTACCCTATAATGCCTTTAATCAGATCAAAACATGTGAGGAGAATGGCCAAACAAAAAATAATACAAAGTAAAGCTCTATTTATAAGGAACCTCAAGGATTGAACCACAACCGAGGTACATGCCCTTAACCAGGAATTAATCCCACCACCCTTCAGTCCATAGGCTGACACTCTAACCACTGAGAAAAAATGGCCAGCAATTTTATTTTTATACTGAGTACCACTAGTAAGGAATAGGAAGGGAGTGTAAAGATTCAAAGATGATAAATCCAATTCTTTTTCATCACCCAACGCTAATTACCCAAACAGAGAATTTTATTTTCATGTCTGATTCCTCTCCCTTCCTTCTGCAGCTGCTCTTTCTCACTCATCAACCTGGGGTTTTTAACCACCTCCTCTACAGAGAAGATAAAGAAAACTCAAAATTCAATCAATTCTATTTCTAAATGTATATTTTTTGAAGTGCTTCTGATTAGACAGAAGGAAGCCTATATATATCTAAGGTTGGGTATATAATATTAATGTTAACTTCGTTTATCCTGTTACATTTTGTTGATCAGTGTGATAAATTACAGAAAAGTGACAATATCTCCATATACTGATTTCACAAATAAAGGAGGATCAAATCAAGAAGTAATATAAAGGTTGGTGCTCCAATGTTACCATTACTTCTCATTACATGGATAAAAAACAATCAAGACTAGAATATGTTTCCATATAAAACCTGTAAGTAAAAGAAGAGGTCCTCTGAAATACATTCAACAATAAAGATTTTTTTAAGCTGTAAATAAGACTCACTAAACTTTTTATTTGAGATATGCATTTTATTTTTATACAATGGAAGGCAAAATGTATGCCCAGTGGAAAAAGCATTTCAAAGTCCCTTAGGGAATATTCTACTAAACTCACCTATCAAATTTTTCAGAGCTCCAATTGGCCAAGATATAGAGGTTAAGGTCTCAATTCCTGGATGACATAAAAGGAAATTTATCTAACAACTTTCTTTCAAAATCTGAAAAATGTCCTTCAGAAAAATCACACACATTTTTATGTCCTGTTTTCTAGTAAATATATTCACACACAAAAATTATTGAATATAAAGCAGTGGCCAGGTAACCACAACCCAAAAGTTCTTTGTAAACTGCTAACATATTTTCACTGAATTATTTATTTTATTTATATCATTCTTCATTTTATCCAAATTTAATTTAATACATTTACTTATATTCTTAGATTCCACTTGCTTCCCCACTCCCATCCCCCAAAAAAGCAAGATCCAAGAATAATTTAGTTCTGCTTAAAGCTTTCTTCATGATGCACTATCCCTTCTTTTTTCCCCCTCTATCCATTTCACCAGCGATTTTCAACCGCTGAGCCACAAAAAAATTTAAAGCAGGCAATACCTGACAATTTAATTAGGAATACTAACCTCTTTTCCCTTAGACTGTCAAATAGAAAAAGGACAACAGCCAACACAACAACATCCATCTAGTGTAAATGAATTAAAATTAAACCTATTTTTTTTATCACATCAGCGAAGTATATATTTTTTATGTGCCACAGAATTTTAGTAATTAGTGTATGTGTGCCATGAGATGAAAAAAAAAAATTAAATTCACTGCATTGCCCGATTGCTTTTTCAAACACGTTTTCCTTTCAACTTTGTATTCATCTGTTTTCTTTTTATCTTTTCTAAAGAACTGCTTATTTTAATTCTTTGTCAAGTACTCAATTGGGATTTCATCCTGCTGGCAGACACTCTAATTCTATAGCCTCCTCATTGGGGTACAAGTTTCACCTCTCATTTGAGGGAGACAAGTTTCACCTCTCATTTATCTTCCTCTAAACATAGTCCTTTTTCTCACTTTCACTAGCAATATTAATTTCAACCAGTTTTTAAAAAAGAAAATATACCAATAAATGTTTAGTTGCATTTTACATCAGACCAAGAAATTGTTGATTCCCTGTCATTTTCAAAATATGAAATATACAAAACAGTCATTAAAAACAAATTTTTCACAAGAATGGTTTTATGTGTCCTTTCATATTCCTAATAAGGCCTCACAAACTTATGTTTAACAACCTGTGTAAACTACTGACTCACAGAAAAGGTGTGTGTGTGTGTGTGTGTGTGTGTGTGTGTGTGTGTGTATAGTTTACATTAAATAACTAAAATATTTACAAAACATCCACTATTTGTTAATACAGTGATAGGCAACACTATTCAAAATCCCACAAAAAATGACCAAATTAAATTAATCTCAAAGTTGTTTTCACAGCTGCATCCAATTTGTGTATTGGCCCCTAAATGTCATGACTTCAAGCAAAGATTAAACTTTACCAGCCATCATTTCATTTGTAAAATGAAGGCATTCAAGTATATGATAATAGGTATATGATAGTCTTTGAAATAATCTAGAAACTACTGTTTGGATCTTTAAAAGATTCACCAGTAGCAATTCAAAGAATTTGCTGCTGTAACTGTTGTTGTTGTTGTTGTTATAAATACAATATGGAATGCCTAGACAGTGTAGAAATATATTTTAAAATCAAAATCACTCCTAAACCTACCAAGTAAGAATAGCCACACTTAACATTTATTCAACAGAAGACATCAAAATGTTCCATGTTCATGTATGTGAAAAATTAAGACCATTGCAATATTTGGTTCATAATTTGGGCCAATTTTTTTAACTTCTTTCATGAACTCTGTCTTATGTCATTAGAATAACTCAATGGCTGTATTCAACAGCTACCAGCAAAATATGGATTTTCAAGGGAGAAATTTTTAGCAAGTGTATTTGTGAAAATTTTATAAAATGCATGTTTGGAAAGTTGCTACTATGGAAGAATTGCTCCAACATTTAAAAAGGAAATACAGCAAGTAGCAATGGCCATGCTGGAAGGAAAACAATGTTCATTATAGATCCATCTTCATTTGGAAAACGGTCCAGAAAGGTCCACCTAAAATAGTGGTCCTGTGTTTCAGCTTCAGTCCTAGACATAAACTACAAACAGATAATTTCAAGTAATCTGAAGTTTAAAATTAGTTATGAGTTGAGAGAATTACGTGAGAAGTTCTGAGCATTACTAGCATTGCCCTTTACTTGCACCTTACTCTATCCTACCTGATAAACAGAGAATGAGAATTTGAATTAAAAACACACAATTTTCTGAAGAGCCCTCTCAATAAGCCCTTCACAGCCACACGAGCACTGGGAAAGATACTCAGCAACAGCATAGTTAATCAGGTCGAGCCCCGAAAGCTCTGGTGCCATAGAGGCTGAGGCTGTGATGGTTTCGTAGACAATGTATTTTTTAATAGAAACCAAGAGGAAGGAAGGAAATGCACAACCAAAAAAAAAAAAATCAATCATCCAATATTTGAGTAATGAGAGAAAAGTGTTATGTTATTGAAAGGAAACCTCATTGACTCTGCAGGAACGGACTCTGCAGGAATGGACTCTGCAAGAAGCACATTGAAGATTGCAATAGGTCTGGAGGGTACTGAAGCAGCAGGGTCCAGCAGGGTCCAGCAGAGGTGCTCCCAAAAAATTAAGTACAGCCAGGAGACCTGAGGAGCTGATCATCTCAATTCTTATATGCTCTGTATCCTCAAAGACACCACTAGGTGCTCAAAAATGGTTTGAGACTGGCAAGTGTTAAAAAACAGACAGGAGAAGTGGGAGGATAGCAGTCCATTTCTCAGCTAGAAACAGCTAAGCAAAGCATAAATTAGGCCCAATGAGGTGGCCTTTCCATCCATCAAGAGGCAGACGGAGCTATGTGATTCTATTTCCAAACAGGAGGTTGTGGTACTGAGGGGAGAATGGCTCAAACTTCTAAGGACCTTCTGCACTTATTAAATATAAAACAACTTTTAAAAGTCCATCACAGGTATATTTCTGAGTGTTTTTTAAAGGGGGATTTTTTTTTCTTAATGTAGTCAAGCAGGCAAAGAGCCAGTCAATCCATTAGAAAAAAATCAAGAGACAGAAATCTATGCTTTGTCATTAATTCAGCCATGTGAAGAGCAATGCTACTAGCATTTTTTTTTTTTTACTGAACAGCAGTGAATAAATGCATAGCAGAACAGAGTGGAAAATGCCTTTGTAGTATCATCCTATAACTGGGGCAGAGCTCATACTTCTAGCTCATGTCACGTCCTTGAGATTGAGCAAGTGTCCTGGGGTTTGGCAGCATATGCAATGATAAAAGAACAAAGCATTTCATCGTGAAAAGACATTTTTGACTCTAGATTTTTGATGGCTACCAGTTGGGCAGAAATCCAACCTTTTCTCCCAACCCCCTTAACCATGAGAATTTCATTTAAAACAAAATCCACTATGCTAGGTGGTAAGTTTACAATGCCATCTCCCTGTGGTTCTTTTGAAACAGTCAATTGAGCCAACTGAAGACAGGACTTAGAAGAAAAAGTTGAGTGAAGGGCAGTGTAATACCAAGAGACAAGACAGAGAAATCCCACTTCCTCTTAGACAACATTTTAATCAAAGTCCCTCCAATTCATATTTGCTTATGAATGCTAATGAGTCTTCCAAAAGGGTAATCTTCTGTAGATGAACCTGTTTTTTTGTTTGTTGGTTTGTTTATTTCAATAAAATCTAGTGTGTGCACTTTTCTTAAAGTTACAAAAGTATTGCAAACTATCGAGACAAGGCTATTTCTTCTTGGCTCCGGTATGTGACTCCTCCTGCAGGTAGTAGCTGTTTAACTAGAAAAACAAAAACAGTGCCAACAGGCACATACTGTGCAGAAATATAAGCCCTAGATTTACAGACAGGAGCAGCTTTGTAGAACATCTAAGATCCGCAGCTCCAGTAAAGAACCACCATCTGGTTCTTCACTTGCAACTAGGGTTCTAGCCACACAAACATCCAACAGCATGAAACCTAGGTGCCTGGCCTTACTAGCTGTAAAGCTATAGAGGGGAGGCCACTATATAGCCAATTACGTAAGGCCATATTTGAGATGTGCAACATATCCATGCATGTGCCCTGCCTTCCACTTAATTACAGATATTAAAAATATTACACATTCAAAAATGGGCTTTGATAAAAACAGAGAAGCATTCAATGTTAATACAGCTGGGCAAGAAACTGCTAAGTTTCAATATACCACCATAGAAGAATGGTGCTGTATACAGGTGTGTCTCCCTTAGTGTCAGACATGCATGCTACAGAAGTGAAAATGTTCCAATTGTCTGGAGTAAGGGGTGGGGTGGTTTTTAATATATTAGAGAAGTATAAAACGTAGAGGGAAATGTGTGTTACATTTTTTTGTATAAGAAAATATATTTTAGAAATGCTTTTCTTATCTGAAGAATGCTTTTACTTCCCTAGACATATCATCTCACCATTCACAAACTTCTTTAATCTTAAGCTCTAAGGCATGATTTTTCCTAATTAATAAATAAAACACTTGAAGTTTTGTGTTCATTTACAGTTTTAAATAAAAGTGAGGTAAGTCCTGCCACTTAATACATAGACATCTCAAAAAAATCCTAAGTTCCAGTGTGAATTTCATGTTTATTTTTAAATGTTGGAATAATTCACATACAAAGCAGCACAAGTCATAAAAGTTAAATGTAATTAAAGGACCAAGAAAATGAAATTTAAAAGCACTATCATTAAATTTAAAAATTTCAGAACCTTCAGAGTATTTATTGCAATGTGAAAAAAAAGTCTAAGTTGCAAAATTCATTGGACAGTCATGGCATATTACGAGCACTCCAATATCAAAGTGTCATCATGCTTTATGCTGTTCAAATATATTAATCTTCATCTTACTCTAAGTTTTATACATACATTTAAAAAACTAATTACGAGCCAGAAGACAAATGACACACTACATGGCAGCATTTGTAATATCCCTTAATATAAATGCAATGTTCATATAATCATTAAAAGATTTGGAAAGTTCACTGACCCAAAAATGTATAATCTCCTATTACACCATCTGGGTGTTGAGAGTTCTTAAACACAGAAATAATATGTGCCCTGTTTGTTATTTCTAGTGGAACTAGGAAAGGCTGGCCTTCTCAGAGCCCAAGAATCTAATCAGTGTTCTAGTTTTAACTTTTAATATTGCAAGTAATAAACACACACATTTATAACAGCACTTAATATGTGCCAGTCACTGTTTTTAATTTGCTTATCCCTCAGAATGTTCCTGTAAGGTAGCTTCTAATATTAACTTCATTTAACAGATGAGGAAACTAAAACAGAGAGATCAAATTACTGGCCCCAAATTTATAGCTAACTAGAGGTCCGGTGCAGAAATTAATGCATGGGTGGGGTTCCTAGACCTGGCCAGCAATCAGGGCCAATCAGGTTTCCAGCCTCCCCACTTTCTCCTCTCCTCCCCTCTCCTCCCTTTCTCCCTTCCTCCCTCGCTGCCCACATCTGCTGCCACCCACCCCCGGTTCCCCATCCCAGCCTGGGAACTGGCCCCAATTTGGCGATTGGGACCTGCCAGCCGGGAGTAGTAAGGACTGGGAGGTTGGCTGACAGTCCCCAATTAGGTGACCAGGGCCTGCTGGCTGGGAGGAAAGACTGGGAGATTGGCCAACAGGCCCCATCAGTGATCGGGACCTGCGGACTGAGGGCAGCTCCTGTGTTGAGCATCAATGTGCATCATAGAGACTGGTTGTTCCAGTAATTCTGGTCATTCTGGTCATCCCATTGTGATGGTCACTTGGGCTTTTATATACAGATAAGTGATACAGCTGAGATTCAAACCCAGGCAAACTGACTCCAAAGTCTGAACCCCATTTCTAAAGCTATATTAAACAATCTCAACCTCCCTCCCTGTCTTCACACCAACATTTGAATATCAGGAATACTTGAGAGGCAAACATTCCTCACTAAATTCACATTCCCTTTGAATAAGTAGATTCACATATCCAAGTTGTTCCAAACTTGCTTGGAAAGAAATTACTTTACACTTCTGAGAAAGCTATTCTATATAATAAAAAGCTAATAAGCAAATTGTCCCCTTGAACAGGAGTTCAACCAGGAGTTTGACCAGAGCGGCAGGCCAGCCAGCCAACCACCACAGCTCCTTCCCCAAGCCAACCTGGCCGATTGGCCCCAATCGGAGTGGGCTGGCCAGACCTCACCATGCACAAATTTGTGCACCAGGCGTCTAGTTGGATATAAAAATGCAAAAAGTTATAATTATAAACAAATCTAGTCATACCCTTAAAAACTTGAGTAAAACCAATCATTTGTAAAAACTGGGCAATTAAAACTGTTTTGTACAGGTTTAAAGACCAAACATATAAACCAATTGAACAGAACAGAACCTAGAAATAAACTCTCAGGTATATGATCAAATGATCTTTGACAATGGTGTCCACACCACACAATAGGGAAAGGAAAGCCTCTTCAACAAATGGTGCTGAGAAAACTAGATATCCACTGTAAAAGAAAGAACTTGGACCTTTATCTTATATCAAATCCAAAAGTTAACTCAATAGATTAAAGACCTATTTCAAACTCCTAAAAGAAAACATAGGCAAAAGGCTTCAGGATGTTGAATTTGGCAAACCTTTTTTGATACTACATCAAAAGCACAGACAACAAAACTAAAAATGGACATGGGGCATCAACTTTCCAGCTTCTTCACAGCAAAGGAAACAATAAATTGAATGAAAAGACAAGCAACAGAATGAGAAAACAATATTTTGCAAATCATACCTGATGAGGATAATATCCAGAATACATTTTAAAAGTCCTACAACTCAATCATAACAAAAATAAAAACAAATAACCTGATTAAAAATGGGTAAAGGATTTGAATGGACATTTCTCCAAAGAAGATATATACAAATAGTCTACAAGTATATAAAAAGATGTTCAACATCTCCAATCATCAGGAAAATATAAGTCAAAACAACAATGAGACTATCAGAAAAAAGGAAATAACAAATGTTGGCAAAGATATGGATAAATTAGAGCCCTTGTTTATTATTAGTGGAAAATGTAAAATGGTGCAATCACTATAGAGAACAGTATAGAAAACGGTTCCTTAAAAAATTTAAGAGAACTAAGTTGGAAGCATAGGTGAATGCTGATACTCGCAGCGTTCCACAACCACATCAAAATTACAACTAAAATACAGAACAACCATCATTCAGAATTGCCTTAAATCTTGCTGAATGGAAGTCCTACAACTAGAAAAGTAAAGAAGAAAAATGAGTGGAGGTGCAGAAGGTCTGGTCCAACACCAATATGTGGTGTTTCTTTTTTTAATCGGGAGGGATAGCACCAAGGCCTCCTATGAGAAGTGGGTGTTCCATTTCCACACCAGATCCCCAGTCCAGAGTTTCAGTGCCGGGAAGAGAAGTAATTTTGGGTTGTGAACAAGGGAATTTTGGCTGAGTGACATGGAGGCTGCTGGAGTCCCAAGTATTCCTCTTAAAGCATCCACTTCCTCTGAGCTCTAGCATCAGGCAGTGGCTTTGGGGGAAACATATAGGGAGGATCTGGATTATCTGGCATGGGGAAGGAACTTGAGGGCAGCTTTCTCCCAGATAGGGATTCTCACAGGGGTCCTTCTTTCTGTAGTGGGACCTCCCGCATCACAGATCTGACTGGCAGCCATATCTGAGTCTCCATCAGTCTGGAGCACACTGTAAGCTCTGCCTTGTTGACTCCATGAGTCTCCACCCCTTCAATTAGCAACCCCACCCAAACTGTTTGTAGAACCAACTGATAGATGTTTCTCTCTCTTTCTCTCTCTCTCCTTCCTTCTCTTTCTAAAATCAATGAAAAATAAACATATCCTCAGGTGTTGGGTTGTAACAAATCACAAGCTACACATGTAATTTAAAGTTTTTTTTGGCACATTTTTAAAAAAAATAAACTGGTGAAATTCACATTCATATTATATCTTATTCAGCCTAATCTAAAATATTATTTCCAGCCCTGGCTGATTTGGCTCAGTGGATAGAGTGTCGGCCTGTGGACTGAGGGTTCTCAGGTTCGATTCCGGCCAAGGGCACATGCCTGGATTGTGGACTCCATCCCCAGTAGGGGGTGCGCAAGAGGCAGCCGATCAATGATTCTCTCTAATCATTGATGTTTCTATCTCTCTATCCCTCTCCCTTCTTCTCTGAAATCAATAAAGAAATATATTTTTAAAAATTAAAAATAAATATTATTTCCAATGTAATTTAAAAAATGAGATATCTTATTTTTATTTGTACTAAGTCCTTAGAATCTAACTGTGTATTTTACACCTGTAGAACTCAATTAAGATGCAAAATAGTCATTAAATATATTTGACCAGTATCAGATTTCAAAATATGTACATACTTACCAGTTTCTAATAATTGAATCAAGTTTGAGTTGAATTTAAATGTAATTAAAATTACATAAATTTAAAATCAGTTCTTGAATCTAACCACAGTTCAAGTGTTCAATAGTCATATGTGCACATGTGATTACCATATTGGACAGCACCTATGTATATAACAGGAACATGAAAAGGCATCTACCTATCTCATCTGTTTCCACTTTCCTCTAGTTCTACAACATTCACTTATGATTGCTCTTATGACATCCAACTGGTACAGCCCAAGATTAGCCAACAGTTCCTTCTCCCCAAGGAAAATGTGTGTGTGGTTTTGTTTTGTTTTTTTCTAGAAAGCCATCAGCATTTGAAATTTGAAAAATAGTATATCTGAAAAAAAAAAGTGTAAATCATTTAGGAGGGTGCTAAATGCAGATTAAATCTGAGGTTCCATTGGTGCACTTACAGTAAATGAGTTTGGGTTTTTTTAATATATTTTATTGATTTTTCTACAGAGAGGAGGGGAGAGAGGTAGAAAGTTAGAAACATTGATGAGAGAGAGACATCAATCAGCCACCTCCTGTACACCCCCACTGGGGATGTGCCCGCAACCAAGATACGTGGTCTTGACCAGAATCGAACCTGGGGCCTTTCAGTCTGCAGGCCGACGCTCTATCCACTGAGCTAAACCGGTTTTGGCTACAGTAAATGAGTTTTAATTGTAATAATTAACTGTTGGAAAAACCAAAGTCACAATATGCTTGCTTTAATTATGTGAAATTGCCCTGACACCCACTTGGAATGGTCCTATCAAAATTAAGATTCACACAAAGTCATCCCCTGTCCCAAGTGTCACTTTCCTGAAAGCTCTAAGCAGCAGGCTGATAAAGTGTAGAAAGAGGTAGAAAGGAGGTCAACTATTCACATGAATGTCTTTGAAAGCTACTCATGGCCAATATTATTATGCTGGGAACTTCAGTCTGCTCAAACTTACCAACATGCTCATTTTACTCAAAGACATTAAGAAAAAATTAAATTAAACAAGGTGTTATGAATATTGATTGCCTCAAACCACTGGATAAATTATGTGAGGCTCCTTGAAAACTTTGAGAAAGAAAAAAGGCAAGTAGCTATGATATGTGTGGACCAAAACACTGGACTCAAAGATAAAACCCAATATGGTTTGCAATAGCAACAATGACTAACTCTTAAAGAGCCCCTATTAATTAATAGTAGTAATAATAACAATAGCTAACATCTGTGCCATTCATTCTGTGCCAGACATTTATTCTAAGTATATATTACATATATTTTACATATATTGTTTAATCTGTACAAAAACCCTACAAATACTTTATGATCCACATTTTGAAGTTGAGGAAAGTAAGGAAAGAGCAGTTAATAAACAAAGGTCACACAGAGAATTGATAGAACATCTGGCTCCCTATGATATGCTTTTAACCACTACAATGTGCAGTCAAGTCTATCAAATTCACCTTGGCTAGTTTGAGAAGAACTGAAAAATAGCACACTACTTGGACCTGCAAATCCCATTCAAAGAGAAACATAAGTAGATGGAAGCCTTCTCAGTCCTGGTCACCAAAGAGGCCTGGCGACCTCTCCACTGTGACCTTGTCTCTCTTCCTAATACATGAACACAGAAAATTTCACTCCCGAACATGGTCAATACAGCCAAGTTAGGGAATTCCTACTCCATTACCCTCCCCATCTCCAGGGATTTCATGCATCTGAATGTTGATTCCAACAAAATCCCATGGCTTTCTACTGACCTACAGGAGTGTTAATCAGGGAATTGCTCCCAATATCACAAACTCCAAAAGACTTTTAGTAACGGGGCATAAAGCATGCATTGAAATCTCACCTTTCATTCAAAAACTCACAATTCCACTTTAGATCATTCCATGTGTCAGGGCTGATAATGAATTGTGAACTATTTCAAGTTTAACTACCCTCATTTGCCCACAAAAACTCAAAGCACCTTAAGAGTGGGGTAGCTTGGAGAACCAAGATGGCCGCATAAGATATACATCTGTACGTGCTGTCTCTCACAACCACACCAAAACTACAATTAAAAGACAAAACAACTATCTCCCAGAGCCATGGGAAAGCTGGCGGAGTGGAAGTTCTACAATTAGAAGGAAAGAAAAAAGTGCATCCAGACTTGGTAGGACATGCAGAGGCTCAGAAAGGCAGAGGTACAGCGCGAATCAGGCTGGCTTGTGCTGCTGTTTTTCAATTGGGAGGGAGTTACAAATTCCGGACTCTCTGAACTCCAGTTTCTGGCAAGATTCTGGGGACCCAGACTCATACAGGAAGAAACTGGACTGTAGCCATCGGGAAGGAAAGGAAGGATGGCTCTCTCACAGAGTTGCGCACTGGAATCATTGTTTACTATGCTGGGACTCGGGACACAGGACTCTGAACAGAACGTGGCAGAGAGGGCTGACTGGCAGCCATTGCTGTTTTCCATGCCCTAGCCTAGAGACTCCCTGTGACCCCACCCTGCCCAATTTACAAGCCCACCCAGCTGTGTGGCGACTTTTGCATATGAATAGCCTGCCCTCTGGCAGCTTAACTTAACAAATTGCAATTGGGTCAGACAATTCCAACACTTCCCAACTCTAAGCAAAGAGGAGAAATCAACTCCAAATCTTCCAAACTCCAAGCAAAGAGGAGAAATCTGCAATGCTCCCTGTAGCTCCTACTGGGTGGTCTCAGACACTAAATGACTTGCACCTCCTTGAGATCCAGGAACCAGTGTACCTAGAGGTCAGTGTGAGAAGAAACAGATTTCAACTCCTCATATATATAAGTGACACACTCAAAAGGTAGACTCAGTGAGCACCAAAGCCCCACTGAAGCAAGTCCTGCCCATAGGGGTGTCTCCAGCACAGCAGTTCTCCCATTAATAGACACAGCTAATCCTCACAGTCAATTGGCCTGGAGGTCAATTCCTCCCAGTGTACCAATAGCAAACAAGGCTTAACTACAAGACTGTGAACCCAGCCCACAAAGGGCTGCACCAACAGTGTCCACCTCAGGTGATTGGGGAGGCGGAGCTACTGGGCCCTAAGGACAACTAGCACACAAAGCCACTCCACCAACATCAGAAAGCAGCTGAAATGCAGAGACCAAGAAACATGTCACAAATGAAAGAAATGGAGGAAAGCAAATGACTAGACATAGAGTTTAAAACCACATTTATAAGGATGCTCAAAAATCTTCTACAAACCGCTGACAAACTTACTGAGAACTCTTGAGAAACTTAGTGAGACCTTGAAAGATCTTAATGAGAATGCCAAAAAAAAAAATGGAAAAGGACCAGTCAGAAATTAAGCATGCACTGTCTAAAATAAAGAATATTATACAGAAATCCAACAGCAGACTAGAGGACCCCAAGAATCAAATCAAAGATCTGAAATATGAGGAAGCAAAAAAACACCCTAACAGAAAAACAAAAAGAAAAAGGAGTCCAAAAATGTGAAGATAGTGTAAGAAGCCTCTGGGACAACTTCAAGCATAACAACATCAGAATTATGGGTGTGCCGGAAGAAGAGAGAGAGCAAGATACTGAAAACCTATTTGAAGAAACAATGACTGAAAACTTTCCCTCTCAGGTGAAAGAAATGGACTGAAAAGTCCAGGAAGCACACAGAACCCCAAACAAAAATAATCCAAAGAGGACCACACCAAAACACATCATAATTAAAATGCCAAGGGCAAAAGACAAAGAGAGAATCTTGAAAGCAGCAAGAGAAAAACAGTTAGTTGCCTACAAGAGAGTACCCATACGACTGTCAGCTGACTTCTGAACAGAAACTATGCAGGCCAGAGGGAGTGGCAGGAAATATTCAATGTGATAAATAGCAAGAACCTACAACCAAGATTACTCTACCCAACAAAGCTATCATTCAGAATTGAAGGGGAGATAAAGAGCTTCACAGATAAGAAAAAGCTAAAGGAGTATGTCACCACCAAGTAAGAATTATATAAAATGCTGAAGGGTTTTCTTTAAGAAGAGGAAGAAGAATAAAAAAGGTAAAGATAAAAATTATTAACAACAAAGTGATAACAAATACATACCTATCAACAAGTGAATCTAAAAATCAAGTGAATAAAAAATCTGATGAACAGAATAAACTGGTGACTATAATAGAATTAGGGGCATAGAAAGGTAATGGACTAACAATTCTTGGGGGAAAGGAGGAATGAGGGGTGCAGGAAGAGATTGGACAAAAATCTTACACCTATGGCCGAGACCGGTTTGGCTCAGTGGATAGAGCGTTGGCCTGCGGACTGAAAGGTCCTAGGTTCGATTCCTGTCAGGGGCATGTACCTTGGTTGTGGGCACATCTCCAGTATGGGGCATGCAGGAGGCAGCTGATCGATGACTCTCTCTCATCGATGTTTCTGACTTTCTGTCCCTCTCCCTTCCTCTCTGTAAAAAACAATAAAATATATTTTTTTAAAAAGAAAAAAAAATCTTACACCTATGGATGAGGACAGTGCCAGGGGGTAAGGGCATGGGGTGAGTGGAGGGGAATAAGGTGGAGGGGAGCGATATGGGAAGGGGGGTTTCGGGGGGGAGGAACATCTATAATAAAGTGAACAATAAAGATTTATTTAAAAAAAAAAAAGAGTGGGGTAGCTTATAAACAGAGAGCACCCAAGTGGAAAAAAGAATAAAAAAGGTCCTAAGAATGCAGCTCTTCCAAAATCAAGGATGTGTATTTAACCACAGCTTTCCACCTGCTGGTTCTTCTTATTATATAACACCTTCTTTTCCTCCACTTAGATTTCTTCCTTGGTGCCATTGGTTTAATCACAGACACTTTTTTTTTAATTAAATCTTTATTATTCAGATTATTTGTCTCTCTTTTTTCCCCTGCATAGCTCCCGTCCACCTCGTTCCCACCCCTCCCTCTACCCTTACCTTTCCCCCCAATTGATGAGTCCATAGGTGTATGATTTTTGTCCAGTCACTCCCTATACCCCCCACCCCCCTTTCTCCCTGAGAATTATCAGTCCACTCCCTTTCCTGTGTTCCTCATTCTAATATATTCACCAGTTTATTCTGTTGATCAAATTTTTAATTCACTTAATTTTTAGATTCACTTGTTGATAGATATGTATTTGTTGTTCATAATTTTTTGTCTTTTACCTTTCTCTTCTTCCTCTTCTAAAAGAGTACCTTTCAGCATTTCATATAACACTGGTTTGGAGTTGATGAACTCCTTTAGCTTTTTCTTCTCTGTGAAGCTCTTTATCTGCCCTTCAATTCTGAATGATAGTTTTGCTGGATAGATTATTCTTGGTTGTAGGTTCTTGCTGTTCATCACGTTGAATATTTCTTGCCACTCCCGTCTGGCCTGCATCGTTTCTGTTGAGAAATCAGCTGACAGTCGTATGGGTGCTCCCTTGTAGGTAATGAACTGTTTTTCTCTTGCTGCTTTTAATATTCCCTCTTTGTCTTTTGCCCTTGGCATTTTAATTATGATGTGTCTTGGTGTGGTCCTCTTTGGATTATTTTTGTTTGGGGTTCTGTGTGCTTCCTGGACTTGTAAGTCTATTTCTTTCACCAGAAGTGGGAAGTTTTCAGTCATTATTTCTTTAAATAGGTTTTCAGTATCTTGCTCTCTCACTTCTTCTGGCACCCCCACAATTCTGATGTTGGTATGCTCGAAGCTGTTCCAGAGGCTCCTTACATTATCTTCACATTTTTGGATTCTTTTCTCTTCTTGCTTTTCCAGTTGAGTGTTTTCTGATTCTTCATATTTCAAATTTTTGACTTGATTCTTGCCTTCCGGTAGTCTATTAGGTCTCTGTTTAATATTTTTTATTTCAGTCACAGCGTATGTTTAATTTCTATTTCGTCCTTTATCATCTCTAGTTGGATCTTTTGCATCTCTAGTTGGTCCTTTTGCATCTCCTTTTGGGACTCGATAACTTTATCCAACTTTTCTAGCATATTCTTGAAAAACCTTGTAAGCGTGGTTTTGAACTATATATACAGTCGTTTATTTTCCTCCATTTCTTTTGTTAGTGATCCCTTCCCTTGTCTCAGCATTTTCACTATGCCAAGAGAACTTCTGTGTTGGATTCAACCTTATGATACCAGACTTGAAAAAGCGCAAAAGCCTCTCTTGAGCTTGGGATGGGTGGAGTGTCAGGGCTTAAGGGACCTCCTCGCCTTCCAGTTGGGCCCGCCTTCCATAGCCCCTGAGTCTCACGTGACTGGGTAGTCGCTGGAGTGGTCCCTGTGCGTGCGCACACACACGCTCTCTTGCAGTGCCTCTAGACTGCTGCCTTTCCGGCTCCCCTGTGCTATGGGACCACATGAGTCTGGGTCCCCAGGGTTTCGCCCAAAACTGGGGCTTAGTGGAGTCCGAAGTGGCACAGTTGGGAGGGTCTGTCTCCCGCCCACTCGTGAAAGCCAGCGGCACAATCAGCAGTCTGTCCTCTGCAGCGCAGTGCCATGCGCACCACCAGACTTCTGATCTTTTGTGACTCCCCTAAATTTCCATACACTTCTCCCTTTTCACAGTCTAAACTCCCCCCGTATGAGTTTCGGCTGAATCTGGGGTTTAGTGTTGTAGGATAAGGAGTTCAATGTCGTTGAGAGTCTCCATTTCCCTCCCACCAGAGAAAGCCAGCCAGGTTTGCTGTCACTCGCTCTCTCCATGCGCGCGTCTCCGTACCTCAGCTTTTTGCAGCTCCTCTGGGTCTCCGTGAGCCCCTCTCTTTCCCTCTAGTTGTAGAATTTCCACTCTGCCAGCTTTCCTGTGGTTCTGGATGATGTCCGTTCTGTCTTTTAGTTGTAGTTTTGAAATTGTTGAGCGAGGCAGCAGTGTAGGTGTTTACCTATTCCGCCATCTTGGATTCTCCCACAGACACTTTTATACAGGGATGGGCCTAAGTAGGTTTACAGTTATGAGTACTCAAAATAAAAGTTATTCTTGTATTTTATTTAATTATTGTTATTCATTATTTAGTCATTATTTATTTTTATTACAAGGGTTAGTCTACTTTTGCCTACCCCACATATATAGTTTATGTAATATGTTCAAGTTTGCTTAATATATTTAAAGTCTCCTCTAAATGACTATTTCTGTTAAGGAAAAATATATTCATTATGAAAATGTAGTAGGTAAAGAAACATAAACCAACATCTTAGCTAAAATTTCCAAATGGCCTTGGCAGCTAGCAGACATAAGGGTAAAGGGGAATATTCGCAGTCATTGAGTTTATTTTTAAGCTCCCAACACACAAAAAATATAACAACACTCCTGGTCTAATTTCTAAGGTACTCCCACACTTGATAACTTGACTGAGATCCCTTTTGTGGCTAATGCAACTCTTTAAGCAAATGCATTCTACAAAGCAAAGATTCCTTTATGCACTCTGACCCCCGACACACACAGCCCACCCCATCAGCATCCTACTCCTCAAAGTGATGTTTCTATTCTTCAATTCTCTTTTGGTAAACTATTACATGGCACTTTATTCCCTGGGGAAAGTGCGAAAAGAAATATCTTCTAATTACAGAAATCTAATTTGAGTCCTATGAATTCTCTCAAATGGTCATGAATTTAACAACCAGCCTGTCCTGTGACATTTCAATTCAAAAATAAACCCAAAAGCAACCTTCAAAGTTGAAAATGCTAAAACTCCAGAATCAAATAGGAAAAAAATTTGGTTAGTGACCAAGATGACACATTCTGATTTTAGTATTCAGCACAGAGTTGATTACACTAAATCAACTTTCATAGACTCCCAGGATAATACAAATTATTTGCCATGGGCTCCAAAGCATAATTCTATATAAGGAGGTAAACTATGTATTTGTTTATTGCAACCTCTATTATGACAGAGGAGCATTGATACCACACCCTATAGAAATGGTAGTATTGTCTAGGATTTATGTAGAAGTAGACTTTAGCAACCTCCTGAAATTGTTCATTGTTAAGTCTACATTCGTTCTCCACCCCACTGTGTGCACACACAAGCACACATACCTATCTGCTCTGATAAAATCAACAATTACACTTGCTTTCCTTTCCCAGCTGCCAAGTCACCAGATCCACCCACCCAGATCCCCTTATGTCTATAAAGTTTATGGATTACTTATTTCTCATGGGTTTTGTTTTTTCCTGACACACTGTAATCACTTTCCTTTTATAGAACTCTGATCTATTCTCAGAAGCCTACTGGGGGAGGACAGTAAGAAACAAAAGCAAAGATGTTTTAAGACTTTTCTTTATTATCTGAAGTCTTGTTTGCAAAGAACTTTACAGTCATATCAGAGCCTTCTCACAACCCTCTAGAAAAGAACCATTTTTAATCCTACTTAACACAGGAAAAATAAGGTTAAGCAAGTTGCAGAAGACACCCAGGAGATCAAGGCAGAGTTCAAATACCGGATAGCAAAGCACAACCTTTTTTTTTTTTAATTATTCCTTTAATTTTCTACCCTATTGAACTTCAAAAAAGAGGAGTTTTTTGTTTATTTGTTTTAATTAAGGCCAATATCACTCACATGAAGCAGCTTAGCCTTGATATTCCAACTACCTCATTACCTCCTGCCCGACTATCAATATAGCAAACACTTCCACTTCAGTACTTATGGGAATTCAAAAAGGGGAAATTGAGGATTTGACAGTGAAAGTGATGATAACAGAACCAATAAGCCCAGTAACTGGTACAACATTAAAACTAAGCTTTGAGTTTCTGATAAGCTTTTGTTGTTAAGGACCCAAGACAGTCTACCTTGGCACTCTTCAGAAGTCATTTATTCATGTATATATTGAGGGATATAGTGCAGTTATTATCCAAATACACCTTAGATTTACTTGAGAAATAGTTTCAATAGAAAAGTTAAGAAGTCAAATGCAAGATTTCATTAAAGATAAGAATCCCAAAAAGGGAGGTAGGAGGGGGAAATCCCATACAGAATGTACCTCTTCTCAACTGGCAAGGTCCCAAAGACAAAACCAGTTTCTGTAATGAGCCATATATAAGTAGATCATAAATGTATTTATAAGTTTATTAAAAAGCTGCAAGTTGAAAAAAAAAGTTTTAAAAAAAAATGGAAAACACACGCAAAAATATTTTTCTCATAAAGACTTCCTTTGTATTGAGCCAGAAAATACCAGAGAAAATCTGAGAATCTGACCTTTTATTATGAGTAATGGGTGTTTTTTCTTCACCACCAGAGGTCAGAATCCAGAAGTCGGTCCTGTTTTTATGGTCACACTTTTATACTTTAACCACATGAATCTCAGAGTAGTTTTAAATGCCACTTTAAAAACCCTCAATTCTCAACACTAAGTATAAGAGTTTCATAAAGAAAAGAAAAAGATGCCTGTCACTGTCCATTTCTTCCTCCAAAATACTTAGAAGAGTTTATATTTACACCCACAAGAAGATGGCAGTCCTTGTGCTTGAAGGCGCCTCATTCACAGCAAAGAATGGCTGAGCACCATATGCCAGGCATAGTGTTAGGTGCCCAAGAAATAACAAGACTCAGAGAATCTCTCTATTCATGGAGCTCACCAACTCAAATGACCTCAATCCATGCACAACACTCTCTCAACAACACACACATATCAAGTCCTATGAGGGCCAGCCACTGTGCTTGGCATGAACTATGCCTATATAGGATTCTGCTCTTTTCCTGGACTCCCTATTGAAGTGATGTTTAACCCTTACATATGATCAAGAATCCAACTCCAAAAAGTAATGCTAGCATTCACAGGAACTTTCCAGATGAAGCTGGTCAAATTACATGACCTTTTAAACACTCTTATCTTACAGATCTAGAAGACAGGAAACAAACAGGAGCTTGAATACATAATTAAGTTTTTAGAACTACATTAGATGTTTTCCTAACTTCTATAAGGTAGAAAACAAGCAGTATTTTTAAGCTCATAACACACAAATATAGACATTCACAACATGTTGGCAAAAGAAAATATCCCCAGAATACTAAGTACTAATTTGTGGAAATTTTTACAAATTTTCACCAATCTCTGAGTCAAGTATTTCTCTTTAGAGGAAAGCAAGTCAATTATAATGGACCAGCAGCTTCCCATAACCCTTGAGAATGACAACTAATTTCTTCCACATAAAAATGTTCCTTTTCCTCTCTCTTCAGTTTCAAATAGTGTCTGTTCAAACAAAAGAAATTTCACATTCATGATTTTCAACTGGCATCACACTTTCTGCTTAACATTTCTCAAACAATCCCTCATTAAAGAGACATTAGTGATTTCAATCAGACCAATTTCACTTCCTTACCCCACAATTTAATTTCCTGCACATTAACTGCTTTCATTTCACCTTTGAAAAAAATCTAAGCTCAGAATTTTTTAAAGACCTCTGTTCCTTATTACTTAAGAAAATTCATATCCTGACAGAATATAAACCAATACAAATTGTTACAAGTTCTGTAACTAGTTTCTGACAGAGGAAAGCTTCCAGTACAGTCATAAAAACCAAGTTCCACATTCAAGCGATTGTCCCTCCTTAAAACTCATTTTTAAACATTTTGAACACCAAAAAATGGGTGGTATGAACAAAATACACTTGCCAAACATGGTATGCAATAGGCAATATTACATACAACAGGAAAGAAAACCAATGAGAAAAGATTCTTATTTATTGGACAAACTCTCAATAAAACAGACTTTAGCAAACCAATGCTAATATACATATTATAACCTTTTGCTGTAATATACTTTTTTAAAAGAAAAAGAGAGGGAGGGAGTGGGGGAGAGGGAGAGGGGAACATTGCTGGGAGAGCATATCAATCAATGTTCCCTACCAGGGATCAAGTACACAACCCTGGCATGTACCCCACCAGGGAATCAAAATGGCAGTCTTTCAGTGCATGGGACAACACCCAACCAACTGAGCAACACTGGCCAGGGCTTCACTTCCCTACCTCTAATAAGAATATGTACTTTCCCTCTGTAAAATACACAACTGATATCCTCTAAACAGGAGATGCTTACAGCTACTAAAAACCTCCCCCATAGTATTGTACTTAACACAAGCATTTGTATATTCCCCATCTGTTGTTGTGTGTTGTGGGTTTTATTCATGGAGCTCAACCCAATTGACCTCAATCCATGCACAACATGGGGGAAGGAGAGTTTTGGCTACTAGCACCTTTAATCATAATTATGTAATTCATTGTCTTGTAAGCCAACGAAATGAGAGTGAAAAAATTACTTTTAAAAAACTAAAGCAATTGCTTTGCAAACACTCAGTGAAGGGGAATGTCTAAATTCTTATCTGTCTGGTCAACTGTGTAAAAAAGAATTTAAGACTGGAAGAAAAAAAAATTAATCTGGAAAGATTCTAACCTCCAATTCTAGAGCTTCCAATTCTTACTCCACTTTTAAGATTTTGATGATGTATCAAAGTGTGGTTAATACAAGAGAAATCCCATAGAATTCCAGTAGCATTTAAAGGAAAAATGATTGCTCTTGGCAAAATGGAGACTAGAGTATATTTATGTATTCAGTTAAAATGTCTAAGATAAATGGATATATTTTAATTACTCCTTTCTAACTAATTAACAATCTAAATAGTCAGCTTACATGGAACTAAGAGTTTGTGGAACTGAACAACAATGATAAAGCATATAGTGGTAGCCACACCCATCAACCCCTCTCCCCTCCCCCCGAACCCCTCACCTCCCCACCCCGATGCTGCCAGACCAGTCTTCTGCCAGCCTCCTCCTGAAGGTCACCTAACTGAACCCACAAATGCTCTTCTTCATCTGAACTTAAGCTGGATTCTCTGGCTGATTTTCATGCTTCAAACAGCATTTTGGTTTAAAAATCAGTTTCCTGTGCAAGTTTGCATGTATATAAGCCCCCAAACTACACTGTTAGAAGCTAAAAGTGAATTCTTGAAAACCCAAAACTTAAAATCTCACTGGTACACTACATCCTTACAGCAATGGTCTTCCAACAGGGTTATTAATACCCTTTAGGGTATGTGAAAATGGACCTAAAAGAAAGAAATTTCTCCATCTTCAACTTCCTGTGCCTTCTCTCCTATCCATGATATGCCTGAGAAAGTCATCCTTTTTCTCACCTCCTCAAGAGAATGTTTCTCTGCCACACCTACAGCTCACTGGGGGCATAAAACCTCCACCAAACAGTAGAGCCACTGGTTCCAAACTGGTCTTTCTGTACAGAAATGACTAAGAGCCGAGACCGGTTTGGCTCAGTGGATAGAGCATCTGCCTGCGGACTGAAAGGTCCCAGGTTCGATTCCGGTCGGGGGCATGTACCTTGCTTGGGGGCACATCTCGAGTGTGGGGTGTGCAGGAGGCAGCTGATCGATGTCTCTCTCTCATCGATGTTTCTGACTTTCTATCCCTCTCCTTTCCTCTCTGTGAAAAATCAATAAAATATATTTTTAAAAAAAAGAAATGACTAAGAAATAAAGGCACCTAAAAGCAGGAGAACAAATGCTTCTGCAAGTCAGATTGCTTTAAACAGAATTAGAGGATCGAATCTTGGAGTCATCAGCCAATCATTAAAAATCATTTTCAATGGCAGATCACTGAATTTTGCCATGTAATTTCAGAAAGCATCCAAAGAATTGTCTGTCATTGTATAATACTCCTTCCTTTTTCATTTTTGCAAAACCATTTTCCAGTGTCTTTATATAAAAGAAAGAAAAATAGAAAATACAAGTGATGTTAAATCTTTTATCATCTACTAAAAAAAAATCTGGGAAGAAAAAAAGCATCTATGTACTTGCATGAGAGAAATATTTTAAATGAATCATTTTTAGTTTTTGCTAATCATTTATCAGAATTTGTAATATAATCATGTTTTTTTAAATATGTTTTTATTGATTTTAGGGAGAAAGGAAGATGGAAGAGGAGATGGAAACATCAATGATGAGAGAGAATCATTGATCAGCTGCCTCCTGCATGTCCCACACTGGGGATAGAGCCCACAACCCGGGCCATGTACCCTGACAGGGAATTGGATCATGACCTCCTGCTTCATAAGTCAATGCTCAACTGAGCCACACCAATTGGGCTAATCATGTTCTTTTGACCAGCTTTGTTCTAGTAATACTATAATTGAAATGGTTAAAACAATAACTTCTGGAGTGGGTAACAGACACTTGCAGGCACAGACACTTTTACTGTAAGTTCTTATATATTTTTATTCTATAAATATTACATAATAATCAACAAAAATTGAAACAAGAACATATACGTATTAGAATAAAAACTCTGGGACAAGAGGATAAGATTAACAGGAAAAATAAGTTTTAAATTAAAGCGCTTGTTCCCTTTACTTATTAATGAGTGATGGTTTATATTTAAATTCTCATTTAAATACAGTGGTACCTTGAGATACGAGATTTTTGAGATACGAGCTGTTGAGCGAGCGATTTTTGCTTTGAAATACGAGCAACAGTTGAGATACGAGTAATCGCGCGGATCGGCCGGCTGCACACGACCCACCAGTTTACCTCGACTCGAGCGTCTCATAGTTTCCCACGCCTCAAGGTTACAGAATGAATTAAACTCGTATCTCGAGGTACCACTGTATAAGCCTTTTTCATGATACCCTTAAATAAAAGGTATCAACTTTAAGGGTATCATGAAAAAGGTTTATATTTAAATGTAAATTTTTACAATATCCTGACATTGTACTTTTTGAAATAATCTAAACTTATGATGAAAGTTCAGAGCTCAGCACAAGATTTTAAGTCCATTGAGGACACAGGCAGCATCTGTCTGCATCCACTGACTCCCCAGCTCCCTTTTCTGGCTTTCACTAGCAACTGGTCATCAGTTTATACCTGCAGTTGGAGTCTCAGGAACATCATTTCCTCAAGTTTTTGCACTTTCCCACCTCCTAGCCTGAGTTCATGCTGCCAGGCAGACAGACCCAGCCCTCCTGCAAATTTCACCATTCTCCCTCTGAAGACCAGCTCTTGGTCAGGAGCTCTGAACTGTTTAATTTGCTAAGAGAACAGAATAGCATAGTGGAGTCGGCAGCATGATATCCAGAAACATATTGCCTAGTTTCAAATTTTGGGTCTGCCACTTACTAACTTAAGGCAGTTACTTAATCTCTCTGTAGTCCAGTTTCCTCATCTATAAAATATAAATTATAATCAACATTATCTATTGGGAGTTCTGTAAAAAATAAATTGGTTAATGCATTCAAAACCTTTAAAACTCCACTTAACCTAGTTTTTGCTACATCATCATTGGTACTAGCACCACAATGATTACTACAACTACTATACTCACACCCTGGTATGAGTATGGAATAAGCTCAAGCCCGCATGTTTATAAATAGATGCTTCCCATTACCTGGCCAAGTTACTATTTCATTGGAAGAAACAAACTAAAACATCTACTTACCACATTTGTCCCCTCAGAGAGAAAGATGAGTCGTGAAAACACAAAAGACTACATAAGTCAAGGTGTTAAGAGAAAGACTAGCAAGGGTATCAAAGACAAAAAATAAATAAACAGTAGCAAGAAATAGAGAGAGTAAACCCTGAGAAGAAAGTTATGGGGGAAGTCACACTTCCATTCTTCAGAGCTTCTTGCATTTCTTATCTGGCACCAAGAGATAATATATGGGAAATTATTGATAAAGACATCATCTATATCGGTGGCTAAGGAAAACCAAAGAGAACTCAGTGGATTCCACTTTTTAAGTAAAAAGATTGATATGGAGACCACAGCCTGCTCCTCTCTAATCACTCTGGCAAGGAAGCCAAAAAAAGGACTGCAGCAGTCACCCTGGAGAACCTGGTCTGGCAGGTATATGGCTACACAGTGGCTGATTTCACTGACACTCTACAAAATCGACCTGTCTACCCCACCCCAATCACATTTTTTAAGACAGAAACTATTTTATTTTTATTTTTATTTTTTTTAATTTCAGAGAGGAAGGGAGAGGGAGAGTTATAAACATCAATGATAAGAGGGAATCATTGATTGGCTGCCTCCTACTGAGGATTGAGCCTGCAACCTGGGCATGTGCTCTTGACCAGAATTGAACCTGGGATCCTTCAGTTCACAGGCTGGCGCTCTATCCACTGAGCCAAACTGGCTAGGGCAGAAAGAAATTATTATTTTTAACAAATAACTTGCCAAAACAAATGTGACCCTGTATTTGGCCCTTAGAAAGCACCTGTCTAAACCTAACTACAAATAAACCTACTTTTCAATAGCAATAAACCTAAAATTTAACTTGCACCTAATCCAAACCAACATCCTCAGCCACCAGGTGAAGAATAGTCTCTCATCAATTCAGGAGTCTTAGAATCGTCTGGAATGTTTGTTTGGAAATACAGATTCCTGGATGCCCAGCGAGTCTTACTCAATCTAGGGTAGGCCTCAAGAATCTGTACTTTTTTAAAATTTATCTTTATTGTTGAAATGTCTCTTTTTTTCCCCAGTGATACCTCTTCATCCCACACCTGCTCCCTTCCCCCAAGAATCTGCACTTTTAAACAAATTCCCAGGGAATTCTTGACTACCCTATATTTTTACAACTCCTGCCTGAAAGACATGATGAAATATCACTCAGCAAGTGCAATTCATATTCACTCTGCAAAACCTAGACATCGTTGGCATCAGTGAGCTCTGTCTCCACAAGGCTGGACCCATGACTGTAAACTGCTTTGGGTGAGAAACTTTATAGCCTTGCAAACAGAGAGGAAGGGAAAAGGATCTTTCTCATTGCTTTGGGTGGCACAACCCTGGTGAAGAGTCCAAGTCGGCCTGGCTTGGATAACATGGCCACTGCTGGTCTTCCTGCTAAAAGGCTGAGGGCTGGATAACATGACCACTGCTGGTCTTCCTACTAAAATGCTGAGGAGGTGGGGGCAGGTGGAGGCACTGAGTCCACTGTTATGGCCAAGGTGCCTGTGGCTTTGCCCCAAGGTGTCCCCTGGAGAATCCTTGATTGAAAAGTTTCCCTAATTTGTGCTATTTTAAATAATTTTACACATAATATAAAGTTCTTTTACTTTATTTATGACTCCATTTTAAAGTACTGCTATAACTTCTGGAGTATTTGTGTACCTAAAACAAGCGCGTCAAGGGCTACTTCTTGAAAACGTTATGTTTGAGTACTTTCAAAACATGAGACCCTTTTAACTTTGATTATTAAAAAGCAACATAAAATAAACCAAGCTCTGGTTAACTGAGAGAAATGTGTGGTGTTCCAGCTGACATCCCAGCTTCCGAGCTGTTTTTATGAAAGATGCCTACGGCAGGTTTCCGAAGCAGGGCAGAAGCTGAGGAAGCCTCTATAGGGGAAAGTCGTCTTTATTGTGGCATTCCATCTTAACTCATCTGACTCTCCTCGCCAAGTAAGTTGTGAGGTTTATTTGATGGGAGATATTTGTTTCAAAACTCAATACCTCTTACAGGAATGGCACACTGGCACGGCGACAGGCCAGGCCAAAGAAACCTTACTATTATGAAGCCTTTTGCCAAATCACTTTGCATTCGGGAAACACATTACACTCCATTCTGCACTTTGAGTGTCTCCTCCAGCTGATTTATGTAAGATAAAGCACTCTGTACTATCAAACGTTGGATATGTTATTGCCACTGCCTGAGGGAGTATAAGATACATATTTATGGATAAGTCATTCATGAATGTCTGACGTGCACAAACATCCTAAAGAAATTGGGAGAAACAGAAAAACCTACTTTCTGCCAAATATAAAGGTTTTGTAGCAGAAAGAATACTATTTTGGAGTCAAATGACCGGGCTTTTAACCCTAACCGATTTAGCTGGTCATTTTACTCTGGACAAAGCTAGGTAAACTACCTGTGCCCTTTTATCAGGAAACAAGGAGGAGTTAGATGGCATGGTTTCTATGAGCTCTCACTCTATGATCTTATATTTTTCAAGAAAGTCTTGTCCTCTGTGCCAACAAAGACGAAACATATTGTAAGGTTTATGAAGAAATTCATTATTGTCTGCTTTTTCCTGCTGTGGGTTCTGGAATTACAAGCCTGGGAAATAGCAAAATAATAGTTGTCATGCACAGGCTGAAGTAAGAACAAAACAAAACAAAACAGAAAACCAGTAACATCTGGATACCCAGGCACCAGATCTTTTTAAATACGTGCAAGCATCAGATATGTAGTCATTTTTTAAAAAGCCACAACTGCAATTTTGGAAGATTCTCTTTATGAAAATTAGCAAAAGAGGAAAAGCTATATTTACACATACTAAGTAAGCATGATTTATACCAACTATACTGTCACTTATTCAACAAATATTTACTGAGCACACATCATGCGCCAAGAGCTAGGAATAGACCAAAAAACAAGACAGAAAAATTTCCTAGTTTTTAGAGCCAGATAAACAGCAGGAGAGCAAGGTTAACCAAAATTTAAAAGCTCCCTAGTATAAATGTGATGACTGTGGCACCAGAGACACATATAAGGGGTGTGCCCAAAACACCTAGCAGTGTAAAAACCTGTTTCTCATGGTCCTGGAGGCTTTCCTCAGGAATAATAATGTATCTAACATGAGAAAGATTGTAGGGTTACTGCATGCTGACAGGAGAGAACATGAGAAACAGAGAAGATAACCTCAGAATCTATCCAATTTTACACTGACATGGCCCAGTTCCAGTACTTGCTCTGCCCTCCAGATTTTACCCCACCTATAAGGATTACTTCATTTAGAAAAGAAGGAAAGGAAAGGAAAAGGAAAAGGAAAAGGAAAAGATAAGAAAGAAGAAATTCGTCCCTAAATGGAGTTAGTTGAGATGATTTGGATACACTGTTAAATTTAATAATTGGAAAATAAAGGGACAAGAGAATTCGCATCTATTTTCAATAAACCAAGTACTACATTAAAAATTACACTCATTAGGACCGTCAGGGCAGAGCACATACATAGATAGAGTCATTACAAAACAAGCAGGAGCCCAGGTGGAGTGGCTCAGTGATTGATCATCTACCTATGAACTAGAAGGTCATGGTTCGATTCCTGGTTAGGGCACATGCCCAGTTTGTGGGCTTGATCTCCAGTGGGAGGTGTGCAGAAGGCAGCCAATCAATGGTTCTCTCTGATCATTGATATTTCTATCTCTCCCTCTTTCTTCCTCTCTAAAATCAATTTTAAAATATTTTTTAAAAAACAAGGAGGAAATCACTAGCACACTGATATTTTCTACTCTTTAAAAAAATAGCAATCAAGAAACCCAAACTCTTAATTCTGAAGACTATCCCCAAAACAATTAATCTCAAAATAAATTAGTGTAATTAAATTTTTTCTGATTAAGAAAAACCTCTAGTCCTTTCCAGAGACCACCTGGGCAGCCTCTGAACTATTATTCTTCTATGATAATTATTCCTGGTTTTAATCATCATCTTTATAAAACACACACATATGCATGCGCGCGCGCGCGCACACACACACACACACACACACACACAAAATCATTGCATTCCACTTGACAATTTGCGTTCCAAGTTTCCTTTCCAAAATCATCTTTTTTGAGTCCGAGGCAAATAAAAACCACGATACATAGTTGCTTACAGAACTGACAAGGGATCCTTGAATCCAACAGACCTGGTTGGCATCAAGGATTCAAGCATATTATGAAAATCTCCACACGACTCAAAAATTTTTAAGTACAGAACTGAAGTTTACATCCACAAATCTGTTTGATCTCTGCAGTTGCAAAACCATATGGCACACAGAGAGAAACAAATTATCTCTGCTTATGAAATAAGAACCTTCTGTAGGCTTTGGGACAGACCAACCGCTAAGATGGTCCTGGTTGCTGCATATCACTATAATTAACTCTCTCTAATCCTTTTGAAGACTTTGGAGTTTTGTTTTATGTTTGTTTGGGTGGTGTTGTTGTTTTTTTTTGGGGGGGGAGGTGTATGGGAATTAGAGACAAGAAGGAGGGTCACCAATAGCAGATGGGGAGAATACTAAGAGTAATCTCAGACACAAGAATTGCAATATACTCCTTCTATGAATATTTTATATAGGATATGTTTTATTTTATTTAATCACATTTATCAAAGATGAGATGTACAAAGCTATGCCTCTCAGAATTTACAATGTAGTGCAGAGTTGTGCTGGTGAAAAGGGATGTGTCCTGATTCTACATGACTGTCACTTCCGGAATAAAACCAGTTTCATAATCAGTGTAATTTCCCACTCGGTGACTATGTAGAACCAAAAGCAAAAATATGCCATGGCAAATGACCTTAAGCAACTTAAAATGTCATTGAATAGTTCTATTCCTGCTTCTATTCTTGTCACTACCCATCCCCAACCCCATCATTCATTAAGTTCCCACCAAAAAGAAAAGAATTTTAAAAATAATGTGACTTCCAAAAGCAAAAGGCAAGAAAGCAGTAAGGGGATTTAAATTGCTAGCTATGACACTAACAAGATTTGAGAAAATACATCACAGCCAACCCATGGGCTCTCAGTGCCATGTGGTCATTTCAGAGGCCATGTGGTCACACAGATCCAGAAGTGTAACAAACGAAAAGACAAACAGTGAGCAGATAAAAGGGAGTGAATATTGTTAAAAGGTAACAGGGTCATTTCCTATATACACAGTGATTTTATACAGAAAATGCATTTAGGGGCAATTGGGTATAGAAAGCATCTATAATTTTGCTTTCCTAAGAGAAGACGCTACTCTCAAAAGCCCTGTCTTGCTTCCCACAGGTGGGACTGGGGTGAGGAAAGAATTTCCCCAACACTTGATGTGATATAGCAGGTGGCACAGAGGTACATCTCTGAAGGACTGGCTTAGAGTCATTAAGAATGAGAGAGGTGGGGTCTCAAAAACACTGGATCGCAGAAGCATTCCTTGCATTTTATCTTTCTTTTATGTACTTCTACTGTACCCAACCCAATGCCTCCCGGTCACACTCCATCCAACCCCCACCAAATCACAGCAAGAGCTTGAGGCTCAGGAGCATGGCAGCCAAACATCTCCAAGGTGCCAACTAGGCAAGGCTCAAGGGAGAAACTTCATCTCTTTGGCTATGATCACTTTCAAATTTAAATACCTTTAAAACATATTGGTATACATGACAAGCGCAGTCCTGGGAAAATAGGTAACATGTCAACGGGTAACAGCATTAATGTTTACCTGGAATCTGATCTGCTTATTTCTAGATGTGCTTACACTTTTTTTTTAAAGATCACTTTCCATGTAGAGGTGAGCTACACTGGAGAATACCTTTTATCCATTCACTATCTAATCTTGCTGTTCCTGAGCCAGGTCCCTACTGAGGTGGGGGTGGCATCACATATGGGAAGCCAATACTTGAAGGCAGCCTTTCCCTTTCCTTCCCTTTTGGTAGACAGTTTGTTCAGATAAGCCATTCAAAATACATTTCTGGATTTTCTGTGTGGAGCAGGGAGAAATGGCCCAATAAATGCCCACAGGGACTCCGGAATATGCAATGTCTCCACCTACTCAGGGGTAATCACTGCTTACTTGACTACCCAATGGCACTTTTAATTCTTTCCACAACTAAGGCCTCGAAGGTGGATTATAAAATCCATAGTTTTCTTCATTTTCCCTTTTAGTGGTGGCCTTGACTACACCTCTTGACTACAGATAGAACTAAGGGTAGTCAGACCCATAGATTTCTGTTCTTGATCTTTATCGGGTAAAGGGGTTGGTGCCCAATACTACAACCAGAAAAAAGAATGTGAGTTGCATGAGTGACAAACAGAACCTACAGAGGAAGAAAAAGATTCAGCCAGAAGTTCTCATTACCCAAATTCAGATATAACAAAAAATGACTTTAAATAAATAAGTAAATAAGGATTTTAGCCAGGATAGAAAAGGATTGAGCAGGGAAAATCCATCCCTACAGCATGGCACTTTTATAGTACCGTGTTGGAGTTTTCATGTTTTGAAAAATGAGACGCTGACTGATACACTTAGCCAAATATTCTGATCTGTCATCATTCCAAATATATGGGCCCATCTTTCAACAAACAAATTAGCAGGTAATACATCACCACCAAGTACTCACCCTTCCCTGGGAGCTCTATAAATACAGAGTGATCATGACTGGCAGTTGCTGAGCTTAAAATGTAAAACGCTGCTAACTGCACTGCAACAGTCCATGATGTCAATTAGAAGCGAGGTGTCAGAAAAAGCTTTCTGCACTGAAATTCTTTTAGGGGGGAAGATAAGGAGACAGAAAATAGATTACACGTATAACCCCTTTAGTTGATCATGGAGAAAAGATGAATGCACCATGGGCGATGCATGACCCCAATATTTTTTAAGTGTGTCTAGGGTGGGATGAGCACCCTGAATTTGGGAGAATTGTAAATGGAAAGGAAAACAGCCCTTCCCCCAATTCCTCCTACTAAAAGCAATGCAAAGCACATAAGTTTCCCAATACAGTAAGAGCTGCAAAGCTAGCTCTCCAGTCCTCAGAAATGACTCATGCAGCCTCCAAGATCCTGATTTAAACAACAACCACTTTCTGAGGGCAAAAGGGGAGTCAAGTTCTTAAATCATTTAATTCTGCCAATTAGTTCCGCAACTATGGCATAAAAGAACTATGGATATTTATCCACTGGAAGTGGATCAAAAAGTGGGCTCTCTTAATGCCTATTAAATAGTGCTGATTTTCAAGCATCACTGACCAAGGTCAAATTTGAACCAATGTGAAAGCCTCCACTTCCCCATCACTAATCCCTTGAGCCATCCATTCTTCCAAAAGGCAAATCGTTTGTAGAAAGGGGAAGAAATAATACACAGTATGTATAGCACTTCATATGATGGCTTTCTACACTATACTGAGCGTACATACCTCCCATTTACCTATGAAATGTCAAAGAAATGAAAACACCCAGGAAACTTCCAGACACGATATCACTACAGCATTGACACATCCAGAAAATCAAAGAATTAAGTGCTTTATCCCATGTCAATTAGGTAAAATCTCTGATTGACTGCCCGATCATTGTATGTGTGTATTTTTTTCTTAATATTTCATTTTCTACCATCAATTGGAGGAATGAAAGGATACTGCCCTAACTAAGCATACTTGCAACTGACAAGGTTGTCTTCTGTAAAAGTGATGCTGGGGAAATTGCATGATGATCAAACTTAGATTCCACTGGTTTAGAAACTATACTGTACTTAGAAAACTTTGGGCTCAGGAGCTCCAAGAGATGAAGAAAAATAAAACAAATACAGTGAGTTGTAATGCAACAGTGTGCTTGGTGGGGTGCAATGAACGTGACCAATTCATGACCCCAAAAGAAAAGCTTCCAGGGTGCCCAAGAACCTCATTGTCCACTTTCCTTATAAACACCACAGGTACCACCCCCACCCTCACAACCTAATACATACTGCTAGGTAGATTTCAACTAAATATAATATTCCTATTGAAACAAAGTTAACCTTAGTCCGTTTCTACATTCACTTAGAATCATGAGTTGTAAAAATTTACCTGGGTGCGCTAGAAACCAATCACAAAGTATGGCACTTTTTCAAAAATATTAAATATATTTAAGCAAATATATTCCAAGCCCCAAGAAAAAATTCAATTGCCTGCTACTTCTCTACTCCCCTGAGAAGAAAAGCTGTGGTGCCCAGAGAGCTGGTATAAGCTAGTCACTATTGACACTCTGAGCAAAACAATCTGCTCTGTCAGTCTTGGGCACATTCTATTTCCTCTGCATGAAAAGACTTCCGCCTCTGCCCCCTGCCCCCCAACTTTTCCCTACCTACTCAGGGGGAAATATTCTTTGAGAAAGTGTTTGCTCCTGCTCCCCAGGGAACTATCCACTTCCCCACTGTATTTTTATATGTTTCTTGCACCTATCACAATGCATCTGCACTGTATTTTAATTGCATGAACAATACACACCTATAAAAAGGTCAAACATTATCTAGACAGATACAATAACAACAGGGTCTTCTCTTTCCTCCCTCCAACCCTGTTAATAATCATTTAGTATGTATCCTTCCAGCCCAGTTTTTATACTGAAACATGACATGGTTATCAGTTTACATAATTGTCACATCTATCAGACTATGCACTCCATCAGAGCCAGAACTTACTTACCTCTGTATTATATGGTCCCGGAGCGCAGGGGAGCTGGAGGGGCAGCAGTCTAGAGGCACTGCAAGAGAGCACGCACACACAGGGACCACTCCAGCGATTACCCAGTCACGTGAGACATAGGGGCGGTGGAGGGCGGGGCCGACTGGAAGGCAAGGCGGTCCCTTAAGCCCTGAGACTCTACCCATCCCAAGCTCAGCAGAGAGGCTTTTGCAGTTTTGCAAGTCTGGTATCATAAGGCTGAATCCAACACAGAAGTTCTCTTGGCATAGTGAAAATGTCGGGACAAGGGAAGGGATCACAAACAAAAGAAATGGAGGAAAACAAACAACTGGATATAGAGTTCAAAACCATGCTTATAAGGTTTTTCAAGACTATCCTAGGAAAGTTGGATAAAGTTAGCAAGTCCCAAGAGGTGATGAAAAAGATCCAACTAGAGATGGAAAAGGACCAACTAGAATTTAAACATACACTGACTGAAATAAAAAATATTATTCAGAGACCTAACAGCAGACTAGAGGAAGGCAAGAATCAAGTCAAAAATTTGAAATATAAAGAATCAGAAAAGCAAGAAGAAAAAAGAATCCAATAATTTGAAGATAATGTAAGGAGCCTCTGGGACAGCTTCAAGCGTACCAACATCAGAATTGTGGGGGTGTCAGAGGAAGAGAGAGAGCAAGATACTGAAAACCTACTTAAAGAAATAATGACTGAAAACTTCCCACATCTGGTAAAAGAAATAGACTTACAAGTCCAGGAAGCACACAGAACCCCAAACAAAAATAATCCAAAGAGGACCACACCAAGACACATCATAATTAAAATGCCAAGAGCAAAAGACAAAGAGAGGATATTAAAAGTAGCAAGAGAAAAACAGTTAATTACCTACAAGGGAGCACCCATACGATTGTCAGCTGATTTCTCAACAGAAACGATGCAGGCCAGATGGGAGTGGCAAAAAATATTCAACATGATGAATAGCAAGAACCTACAACCAAGAATAATCTATCCAGCAAAGCTATCATTCAGAATTGAAGGGCAGATAAAGAGCTTCACAGATAAGAAAAAGCTAAAGGATTTCATCAACTCCAAACCAGTGTTATATGAAATGCTGAAAGGTACTCTTTTAGAAGAGGAAGAAGAAAAAGGTGAAAGATAAAAAATTATGAACAACAAATACATATCTATCAACAAGTGAATCTAAAAATTAAGTGAATTAAAAATTTGATCAACAGAATAAACTGGTGAATATACTAGAATCAGGAGCACAGAAAGGGAATGGACTGATAATTCTCAGGGGGAAAGGGGTAAAGGGTGTACAGGGAGAGACTGGACAAAAATCATACACCTATGGATGAGGTCAATGGAAGGGAGGGAAGGGTAGAGGGAAGGGTGAGAACCGGGTGGAGGGGAGCTATGGAGGGGAAAAAAGAGAAACAAATGTAATAATCTGAATAATAAAGATTTAACTTTTAAAGAAAAACAGTGGTTGATAAAAGTGGCTGACATATTGATAAGATATCTAAGACAGATTTTATAATAAATTCAGTTGGAGATGGGGGAAAGGAGGCCTGGATGATGCTATTAACAACATAATAATGTCTGTGTACTTTAAACAATAAAGAATTTCAATTAAAAAAAGAATGTGAGTTAGTAATTACTGAATTTGAGCAGTATATACATGTTTATTATACTATTTTTTCTGCCTTTCTGAGCATCTTTAAAGTTCCATAATAATAAAAATAAAAAAACAGGAGGGAGGGGGCATATAAGTATATACAGTAAAATGCCCGTACTAACAACCCCTTGGAGGAGGAATTCTAGATAATCTTATTTTCTTCTGTAACTTTCCCATAAAAATAATACCACTTTTTCATTCAAAAAGTATATAGTTACTATTTGCATAATGATGACGACTGCTAAAATATTTCTGGTGAGAAATGATACTCTGATCTGGAAGCCTTGAAAAGCCATTCCTGTCTCAATAAACCGAGTTGAGGCAAGAGCCAAATTTAAGTGAGAACTACTGTGCCCTTAGGCGTACACACCCAAAAAATCCACACAACAAAGTTTCACATGAGGATGTAACAAGTGTAGAATGAAAAGAATTTTTTTTTAAATCCCAATTGAAAAGTAAAGCAAATTAATTCCTTTTCCTGAAGGGCAATATCATCTGTTTTAAAAGGTTTATTCTCCTTTTAGCGAAAGCTGAGTGAGCCCTTGCTATGTACAAATAACTTGGCTATATTCTCATCTAATCCTCGTAATAACCCTGAAAGGAAGTACAAGTCTTATCCCTGTTTCAGAAATAAAGATATTGAGATTCAAAGAGTTTACATAGAGTAGGGTGGGAGTAAGAATTCCAACTAAGAATGAGGGGAGGCGGCGGGGGGGCGGGGGGGGGGGGGAGGCCGGGCGGGGGGGGAAGAGAGAGAATGTAAGAATCACATCTTTTGTCCTCAGGATGTCTGCAAGAAAAACAGGAAAGGAAATGCCCAAGTAGAAGGAGAAAAAATTAATCAACTTCAAAAGATTCCCTAAGTACATAGAGCTTGGGATTCCAACCTAAACCTGTGTAAGAGTAACATTTACATTCCTTCTATGCACCCTCAAAACAAAGGGGTGAGAAATGACTGTAAAAGGGATACATAAAGAAGAATGAAAGATCCACAAATAGTGCAGAATAACCACAGCAGCTAGCATTTGCAGAGTGCTTCTGTGCCTAGTACTGTGTTACTCACAAGCCCCATAAAGGAACTATTGTCATTCCCATTTTACAGTGAACCTTAGAGAAGCTAAGTAGCTTTCTCAAGACACCTATTAATAAGCAAAAAAAAAAAAAAAAAATGTTTTTGAGGTCCCAAATGATGCTCCTGGAAAAACAGATTCATTCCCTATATAAATCCCCTCTGAACAGCAAGCATCTGCATTCCCAAATTATTAACACCTGATCCAAACAGTCGCCAAGATAACCCAACATGTTCCAAAGTCTGAGAGGTGTAAGGGAGATTATACTCGTCCCTACAACATATTTCTAGCCGTGTTTAGTGCAGATATTATGAAAAGATACGCATGCCGATGGTTACAACCTATAATGAAACTTCAGCACACAAGAGCTATGGAAAACGCAGTGTGTTGTCAGAATTTGGGAGAGGCAGGTTCAAAAAGAGATGTGGAGTAAAAACACTATTTCAAACCCCAATTTCTCTACTTACAAGCATCATGACCCTAGGCATGTCATCATCTAGCCACTTGGAATTTCACTTTTGCTCCCTGTTAGAGGAACTAAGGAAACCTATTTATAAATGAAACACCTAATTCAGGACTCAGCTCTCAACCTGAAGCAGAAGCTTGCTAGGTAAAAGCTTCATCCCCATGTAATGCTCTGTGGTCTGCACCAGCCAGCATGCTTCCTCCTTCAGGGATCCCCAGGGGGAAAATGAACCCTCAACTCCCCACGTGCGGATCAAAGTAAATGCCCCCCACTGGCCCAAACTACTTCCCCTCCCCTCTCAGAACACAATAACATCTTTATAGTAAAGATCCTCAAATTGTGGAGATTTAGTTCAGTAACTCTCTTCTTTTGCAATACCATAATTTTATTTTATTGGACTTTCACATGGACTTTGTATGGCGTTTGATTATTTCAGAGCCAACTTCCCACTTAAAATTCTAGACCTTGGCTTTGATAATAGAATATGAAAAATACCAGGACATTATATCTGTCCAAGGGGCAAAAACTCCATGAGCAGCCAAAGATTGTTTTATTTGTTTACACAGTGACAACAGACAGAATTCCAGAGAATAAAGTCATAGGATCTTAGTTTTCCTCCATCAGCCCTACCAGCTTGGTAGTAATAAAAAGCAGCCAAAGACTCCCAGTATTCCTTTTATTCAATTTACATTTTGTTTTTCACTAATGTGCAATATAAATAAAACTAAAATTAATAAGGCTAAACGCTGTATTTTCTAAACAAAAAAAAATAGGAAAACTATTTCTCTTACATCTATTACAATTTTAAGAATTTTTCAACCTATTTTATTTAAATAAGACTTTTGGAATGCCTCTGCCAACAAAACAGCTTGAGATATATGTATATTTATGACATGAGGGGGGAAAAATATTCTGAACCTTTAAGCATTTTTTAGTTTGTTGTGTTTGTCAGTGCGATACAAAATTAAACATTGAAACAAAAATTAAAATTCACAATCCCACTTGAATGAACAACACGGTTTAAAAAGATTAAGTCTAAAATGTGTGGGCAATTCTGGAAATTTCTATCAATACTAATTCTTCTCCTTTAAAAAGCAGCCCCTTCGAACAAAGACTATTGGTATGGATTCAGATCCAACAAATTCCATATTTTTTTACTCTTTCTGACTCTTCACTTCCCACTTAGGAAAGTCAGAGTTAAGAACTAAATTGACCCTGACCTTTAAGTGTAACTTGAAATCGCCACAGCCTGAAGATGAGTCATACACAGACTTTGTAAACTAACTACACAATTGTTAGACTGTATTTCATACAAAGAAGCCAGGAGTAAACTACCGACTGAAAAATAGAAGTCATGTCTTGGTAGTATAGAAACACACACAGTCTATCCATCACACAAACAAAGCAAGAACCGCCACTCACACATACATACACATCATCCTTAGCAGACAAAGATGTATTCAAATAATGTTACTTAACTTGTAAAGAAATACATATTTTATTTAAGTCTTATGAACACAGGTAAGCTTATAACTTCTAGATTTCTCATTGCACTTATTAATTTCAGGAACAAAGAAAAATTTCTAACCTACCCTTTTATTATTTGAATGAAAATTAAAATAGGAAAACGTCTTATAGCTCAGTTTTCTTCATCCATACATTATTTCCTTTTAAAAATTACACACTAGCATACAGGAAAAAGTACTTCCAGGCCACTGCCTAAACGGACGTAAGGAAACTTTGGTTGTTTTCCTGTTTCTTTTCACATGGCCACCAAGTTTGAAAACTAGTTCCAAGTTAAACTATCACAACATAAGAAGGATATTTTTTAAAAATACACATGATACAGCCCTGGCCAGGTAGCTCAGTAGGTTGGAGTGTTGTCCCATGCATCAAAAGGTTGTGGGTTTAATTGTCGATCAGGGCACATACCTAGATTGCAGGCCAATCCCTGGTCAGGGTGCATATGAGAGTCAGTCAGTTGATATTTCTCTCTCTTTCTTCCTACCCCTACCTTCACCATTCTTTCTAAAATCAATAAAAACATACCCTCAGGTAAGTATTAAAACACATAAACACAGCTAAAACCAGTTTGGCTCAGTGGACAAAGCATCCGCCTGCAGACTGAAGGGTCCCAGGTTCGATTCCGGTCAAGGGCATGTGCCTTGGTTGCGGACACATCCCCAGTGGGGGGGCGTGCAGAAGGCAGCTGATCGATGTCTCTCTCTCATCAATGTTTCAAGCTCTCTATCCTTCTCCCTTCCTGTCTGTAAAATATCAATAAAATATATTTTTTAAAAAAATACATACACACACACACAAATACAAATACCATTAAAATGGAAATGAAAAAAGTGCTGAAAAAGTAGTTAAAGGAAATTTAAGTGAAGTTAATTTAATGGATAAAAATAAAACTATGATAAGCTAAATGCTACCTGAAAACCAAACAGTGTATGTCCATCTTAAATCTCCACCTGATAAAATGAAATCAAGTTCTTACCTCCGAAAGTGTTTTTGAAAAAAAATGAGACATAAAATAATATTAATACTAATTAACTATCAAACTGTTCTGTGCATATGATGCTAATCATCTAGCTCATTTAAACCTCACCAAAAGTATAAGTTTTCCAATTCTGTAGGTAAGAAACTAAGATACATACAGGTTATGTTACTTGCCCAAGGACAAAATTTTGTTGTCCTATTTTTAGAATAGGATAGAAAGAATTGGTGACTGGTAATCCCTTTAAAGGAAACTATTGAATCATTTCATGTCAATGTTCTTAAACTTGAAAATCAAAATCACCTAGACTCTAGTCTAGAGGCTTTTGCTCAAACACAGACTGTGGGTTCCTATTGCAATGGTTCTCAACTTTTCTAATGCTGCGACCCTTTAATACAGTTCCTGATGTTGTGGTGACCCCCAACCATAAAATTATTTTGTAGCTCAAAGTTTTCTCCATTCATACATATGAGCTACAAAATAAAATTATTTTCGTTGCTATTTCATAACTGTAATTTTGCTACTGTTATGAATCGTAATGTAAATATCTGTGTTTTCCGACGGTCTTAGGCTCTACAGCAGCGGTTCTCAACCTGTGGGTCAGATTGAGAACCGCTAGTAGGATCACCTAAGATAGTCGGAAAAAACAGATATTTACATTATGATTCATAACAGTAGCAAAATTACAGTTATGAAGTAGCAATGAAAATAATTTTATGGTTGGAGGTCACCACAACATGAGAAACTGTATTAAAGGGTCCCGGCATTAGAAAGGTTGAGAACCACTGTCCTATTGAATCAGAGAATCTGGAGGGCCAAGGGGGGCCCAAGAATTTGCATTTCTAACAAGTTCTCAGGTGATGATGCTGGTGCTGGGGACCCTATTTAGAGATCCATTGCTTACCACTAATCATAATGAGATACTCTAAATATTTAGAGATGCAATAAAAGAATGACGCATTGTGTTCAAGTGATCCTGACTGCAGTGTCTAAATTTTCAAATTACTTGATATACCCACATTATGAAAAACAACAGCTCTGTGAAAAGTCACTATGGTAAAAGTTATTATTAATTTCAACTAGAATTAATCCTGTAACATTGCCTGATGTCTACTTCCTTGATCCAAAATAGTCCCAAGAGTCATGAGAAACAGTGCTCAGCTGTCTCCTGCACACCCCACACTAGGGATCGAGCTGCAACCCAGACCCTGACCAGGAATCTAACTGGTTCACAGGTCCACGCTCAACCACTAAAGCCACGCTGGCCAGGCCCCTCCCTCATATTTTAAAAGCCCTGAATGTTCAGACACACAAAAGCCTCATAAAGTAGGCTAGAACACTAACCTAAATATTTAAGCAACACTGATAGATTGGTGTAGAGTTGAACTCTCAGAGCTTTCAAAATATGTAATAATCGAGTTTGATCCAGGAGTACATATTACCATTTACTCTTATCTTTCCAGAAGATACTGACCTGGAGAAACACTCTCAAGAGAAGAAAAACACTTTCACACCACCTGTTTCTCTCAGCTCAAATACCTTCTAACATCCCTATGAAGTTATCGCAAGACAAATAGCCCCAGATTAATCTGAGATTCACCTTGGCCCATTTCTGACTTCCACACCAATAGGCAAACCACTTGACTTGGGTGACTACTGTAGGTTTGTTCATCAAATATATCCCAGCCCCTTTTTGCACAACAGAGGACAGCAGAAGACCACACTGCCAGAGTTCTGATGGACACACCAGAACAGCTCTGAAAGACAGAAGTAACACTGTAAGGCGGACTGTGCTCCTGAAGCTTCAGAAGTAGACAGTCAATACCCAACATCCACACCATTTTGCCAGCAAGGCTGTGATGTCCTGAACGAGCTGCTATAACAATGGGAGGCTGCCTTGCCTGGTTGCTCAGCTTTCCTGCTTACAGTACAGGTAGCAGCTTCCTTGGTGAGCCAGTTCTACAATATTCGTCTGAGAGCCATTCCTAGAAATTCAACCCAGAGCCTGCTCTTTCAGCTCCTCCACAATATAGGAAGGACCTAATTTCTTATATCAAACTCCTCCCTGATAATACTGGCTGGAGTGGTCTATTTTCTACAGGTGAATCCAAACCTACATACCACCAAACAGAAAAGGATTCCTTTTAGGTCCTTATCACTAATGAAAGAATATACTTCACAGCAGGAGGGATTATTAGAATTTAGCATAATAGGAGACAAACAACAAATTGGAAGATTTGGATTCTATTCTCTTCCACTGACCTTCACTAAATAAGAATTTAAGAACGGCTGAATGAGTTAAAAATAAATCTACATAAATCATCTCTTCCCCAGTTATATCTGGCACAAAAGATGTGTTCAATTTTTTTTGAATCATTCAGAATGAAGGTCTATTCTAATATACCAGATTTTGAAGATAAGGTACTGAAAAATTATAAAATATCTTAGTAATTGTTTATAGTGGTTACAAATTGAATGATAATATTTTGGATATATTAGGTTAAACATATTACATTATTAAAATTAACTTTACCTGTTTTTTTTTTTACTCTTTAAATATACCTGCTAGAAAACTTAAAATTACAACCAGGGCTTTCCTTTTATTTCTATTGGACAGTGCTACTCTCAGGCATATAAAACATTTAACCGTTTTTGAAAGCAGGGTTAAGAATAAGGATACATCAAATAGGCATCATAGAGAAACAATGGGAAACATGCTTCTATAAAGAGCTCTGAGACACTTAAAAAACATGTCTCCAAATAAGAGAGATGCTTTCTAAGTACCGGGATAATTTGCTCACAATGATCCTGACCGATAAATGAACAAATATACTTTTATTTAAATATATTTTATTGATTTTTCACAGAGAGGAAGGGAAAGGAATAGAAAGCCAGAAACATCGATGAGAGAGAGACATCGATCAGCCACTTCCTGCACACCCCCTAGTGGGTATGTGCCTGCAACCAATGTACATGCCCTTGACCGGAATCGAACCTGGGATCTTTCAGTCCCCAGGCAGAGGCTCTATCCACTGAGCCAAACCGGTCTCCGCATACTTTTTTTTTTTTTAATCTTCACCCAAGGATAAGTTATTTTACTGATTTGAGGGAGAGAAAAAGGGGGAGGGAGAGGGACGGGGAGAGGAAAGGGAGAGCGAAAGGAAGAGGGAGAGGGAGAAGACATCAATGTGAGAAGGAAACATTGATGAGTTACCCCCTGTACCCCCTGACTGGGGATGGAACCTGACACCTTTTGGTTTACAGTATGAAGCTCCAACCAACTGAGCCCAGCCAGGGCAATATATTTTTTAAAACATAAATTTAGCAAGAACCTGATGAGAGACCTTATAGAAGCATACACAAAGTTATTTTCTATGAAGAAGCTAGGTATGAAAGGTATGAGGAAGTGCAATCTTGTGGTACAGAGGAAGAGCCCTTTTATCTCACCAGACCCTTTCATTAAATACTAAGTTGAAAATCAAATCAGGGACACGGAGGAGAGACTAGACAGGCATGGTAACAGCATAAATGTGGGGCAGGCCACCAGCTAGGTGACCAGAGAGTCAGTGTGGAAAGGAAGAGCCAGCTGTTTTGTTTTCTTTAGGGGAGGGGCAGGTACCAGGTGAATTTCGCCCTTACATGTGGGTCCCAGGTAGTTTTTTTGTAAGTACAACTAATTAAATCTCACCAGACTTGTGTGAGGTAAACAGGGAGGAAGGCGGTCCTGTCCCAGTTACACTAATGAGGCCCAAATAAAGAAAGCCCTTGCTTGTTGTCACCTTAGCAAGTCCCAAGAGTCCTGGCTTCACTACCACTGTTCTCACAGAATAAATAGTCTAGCCATTGTAGTCACTAACATGCACACAACCCCATCCTTGCTAATGGTCATAAAGACACTTCTTTGCTCCTTTTCTTCCTGTGAGTATTTAATAACTCCTTTAAACAAACAGAAAGGTCAAATCCCCTCTCTCCCTTTATGAACATTAATGAAAGTGGATCCACTGCTGTAACTAGACAGTGACAAGAGGTTCACCTAACACCTTGCTTTTAGTTAACATGACTGTGTTTTTCTTTAAGCTCAAGTTGGAGCTTAGGACAAATCTCTTGATAAATACTCTTCCACAGACATGCTCCCACACTTTCTGGTCCTGAATTCACATTACGACCCACCACTGGAGAACAGGGAATCTTCACACAAGTCATAGGCTCTCTTGGACAGCTCTTTAATCCAAGAGCTTTGAGCAGTTTTATTCAGAAAACACACTCTATATAATGGCTATTTCTGGGATACACTGCTAGGAGGATGCTAACCAAAGAGCAATCTGGGGTAACATTTCAGATCTTGCTCCCCTGCATTTATGTCATCAGCTGGGCTCAAATAAATTCTTATAAAAGTACAAATGGGTAGTTACAGAAAAGTCACAGATATCTAAACTACAGCACAAGGGATATAGATCAATAGTATGGTACTAACCATGTATGGGGCCAGGTATGTACTTGAAATATCAGGAGGGAATCACTCTCTAAAGTACATGATTGTCTAACCCAGTGGTTGGCAAACTCATTAGTCAACAGAGCCAAATATCAACAGTACGACGATTGAAATTTCTTTTGAGAGGCAAATTTTTTAAACTTAAACTTCTTCTAACACCACTTCTTCAAAATAGACTCGCCCAGGCCATGGTCTTTTGTTGAAGAGCCACACTCAAGGGGCCAAAGAACCGCATGTGACTCGTGAGCCACCGTTTGCCAGCCACGGGTCTAACCACTATGCTGTACATCTGAAATTAATATAGAATAGCAATGAATGTAAACTATAATGGAAAATTAATTGGCAAATGCAGACTTTGTGAATACTGAGCAATGTTAGTATACTCGAATGGAACCTGAAAGAAGAGAACCTACTCCTATTTCATTGATCCTGTACCACTTGAGGGAGAATGATTCAAATTTAAGTCCCAATATTTTCTCTTTTAAATCTCACAAAATGATTTGTCCTGTGCTATTTGTGGCATTTGTCTGTTCATTTTCCTTATGGCTTCCATTTGCCTTTCCTTCATATTGCTGAATAAAGACCATTTGCCATTTTCACCCTTAAAAAATTCTCTTAAAAAAAAATAACGCAATCAGACGTGGATGAATTGAAATATAGTTTCCTTGCAAATAAGCAAGGCTTACCCATGTTTCATTATGCACGTCCTCCCAAACATGCCTAGGTAGAGCCTTGAAATAAAGCAGTCAGCATTCACTTTTACTTTAAAATAGTGACTTATTAGGTACAGCATTCTAATCATATCAGAGCACAGTTAAGGAAACACCATACCCCACCCTCCAGTCTGAGGGACTGCACTGGAACTACAGTTTACACAGGGCTAACCTGCCTACCCATCTAGACAGAAAGCTTCTGTTAACAGATTTTGTTTTTAATCAGACGTTGTATTCCAAACATACAATGCAAGCTAAGTTACATTGCGTTTGTTGATTCAGACAGAAGGATATTGCCGAGTTCTAATTCCAGATATCCCATGGAAACACCTTTTTTTTTTTGTTTGTTTGGTGCATCTTTAAATTTAAATTCATTTTATCAATGAATTCATTTATGGTTAAGAATTTATGAATGAACCTTTCAAGAACAAGTTTCACCAGAACCAGTTTGGCTCAGTGGATAGAGCGTCGGCCTGCAGACTGAAAGGTTCCGGGTTCGATTCTGATCGGGGGCATGTACCTTGGTTGCGGGCACATCTCCAGTGTGGGATGTGCAGGAGGCAGCTGATCGATGTCTCTCTCTCTCATCAATGTTTCTAGCTCTCTATCCTTCTCCTTTCCTCTCTGTAAAAAATCAATAAAATATATTTTTAAAAAAAGAACAAGTTTCATTTTAGAGGATAGATGAACTCAATCTTTGACTTCAGGAAACCTCAACAATTCGGACACCGCTGATTTTCAAATTCTTTGATACCAAAGTGAAAGGGGTAGGTTAATGTTTACCTCAGCATTATCAACTCGAAGTGGGAGTGGGGGGGGGGGGCTTTTAAGCAAAGGAATTACATAAACAAAATTAAAGAGGTGTTAAACAAATTCTTTTCACTCCCTTTAGAAGTTTCATTTACATACTGACAATGTAAACAGCATAGGCACAGTAGTGCTTTGATCTGCTAATTACAAAACATTTTTATCTTTTCATTAAATCAGGAGTCCTAAGAGGCCACTTTAATGATTAAAAGGGCAGCCTACTCTAACTCACACTAGAAATTGACTTGAAATATTTTAACTAAAAAAAAAAAAAAAAAAAAAGCTATGCAATTCTCCTTTAACTCTTGGGGTGGTGGTTCCTATTCTGGCAGGCAGATCTCAACGCAGGGATTAAAATGCTCAAGCTGTTAGGCTCCTGGTTGCCAATGAGAGATACTGAAGAGGACTCCCACCTCTGCTGATGAAGCACCTTAAACAGATTTCCCACACGAGGAAACACTACACTGTGCTCTTAGGTGCCCGGAAAACACTGCACATTCACTCAACATTTCTTCACAGATCTAATCCTTCGATTTGGTAAGAGAAATACCATCACCTTTGGCTATTTCTCTAACTGGTCAACAACACACAGGCATTTGAGGGTCTATGTTAGTACTTACAGAGAATACCCCTCCTTCTGTTGAAGACGTCTCCATTTTTCTCTTTTGTTTTATTTTTAAAACAACAAAATAAAGTCCTGCTTTTCATGTTCAATCCAACTACAATAACTTTTTAAATTTTTAAATTATCTTAATTCTAGTTCTTTCCCTATGGAACAAGGGTGAACTCCAAATACCCTTTTAAAATTAATAAACTATTTCTTAGAGTAGTTTTAGATGTGCAGGGGGAAAAGGAGCAGAAAGTACAGCGTTCTCATATATTCCCTCACTCTACCTCACTTCACCCCAAACTATTTTCAGTTTCCCTGTGAGTAACTTCTTGCATTGGTATGATACATTTATTACCATTGATGCGCCAATATAGACATATTATTATCTAAAGGCCGTACTTTAGGTTTCACTCTTTGTGTTATATAATTCTACAAGTTTTGACAAATGCATAATGTCTTATATCTTCTGTTACCATGTCATTCAGAATAGTCTGCCTTAAAAGTCCTGTGCTCCAGCTAGTCATCCTTCCTTCCCCACAAACCCCCTGACAACCACTGACCTTTCTATATCCCTTAGTTTTGCCTTTTCTAGAATGTCATATACTGTAGTTGAAATTGCACATGTGAGGCTTTACAGACTGGCTTCTCCCCCTTAGCAATATGCGTGTAAAGGTTCTCCCACATCTTTTTTATTTTATTTTCCTATATTTTTGTGGTTTGCTAGCTTATCTCTTTTTATCACTGAATAATATTCCATTGTATAGATGTAACCACAGTTTCTTTATCCACTCAACTATGGAAGAATATCTTGGTTGCTTTCAATTTTTGGCAATTAAGATTTGCAAGAAAATGCCAAACTGTCTTACAAAGTGGCTGTATCATTTACTAGTAGTACCAGCAATGAATGAGAGTTCCTGCTTGATGCTCCACATTCCTGCCAGTATTATTTTTTAATATATTTTATTGATTTTTTTTTACAGAGAGGAAGGGTGAGGGATAGAGAGTTAGAAACATCGATGAGAGACAACATCAATCAGCTGCCTTCTGCACACCTCCTACTAGGGATGTGCCTGTAACCAAGGTACATGACCTTGACCAGAATCCAACTTGGGACCTTTCAGTCCCTAGGCTGATGCTCTATCCACTGAGCCAAACCAGTTAGGGCCCTGCCAGTAGTATTTGTTGTTGTTAGTAGTGTTTTAGATCTTAGCCATTCTAATGGATTGTGTGTGTGTGTGTGTGTGTGTGTGTGTGTGTGTGTGTGTGTTGGTAACTCGTGTTATTTTAATTTGCAATTCCCTAATGGCATATGATGTTGAGCACCTTTTCATATGCTTATTTGCCATCTGTATATTTTCTTTGGTGTGTTGTCTGCAAAATACATTTCACAATTCTAAAAGTATGACTACCAATGTGTGATCTAACGGCTACCTTGGAGTGGGATCACCTGAGCTGCCTCTTAGAAATGTGAAAGAATGGACTTCAGTGAGTAAGTACTAATGTAGATTTCTCTGATGCACTAAAGACTGAGAAATATTAAATGGACAAATATATATTGAAAAAGGGAAGGTCACTGACTGAGAATCACCAATAGTCATCCTCACTCTTACTGGATTAATTAGTTAGATCAGTGGTCGGCAAACCGCGGCTCGCAAGCCACATGCGGCTCACGAGCCGAAGTTTGCCGCTGTTGACTAATGAGTTTGCTGACCACGGGGATAGATAATCTGCATGCATTACCTTTTCCTCGCTGGCTGCTGCCTTTTAAATCAGTCTTTTAAAAAGAATAAATATAAATGGATGGGTACTGCCATGATCCAGAAGTCAAGGCTACTCAGTAATAGGGGGAAAAAGAGATTGAGAATTGAGATGTTTAATCCCAATCCCCTTGGAAAATCACTGGGGGTGAGGAAGGAGGAATGACTGGTTCTACCCCTTAAAAATGAGCTAAACTAACCTGCTGAGAGAGAAGAGGCAGAAGTTGGGCATGCAGCTGGGAAGCTGAGATAAGCAAAAGACCATGGAAACAAAGTATTCAAACTATGACAAGTCACAAATCAAACTCAAATTTAAAACCCCTAATAAGCCTCAAAGAAAAAAAAAAACACTTTTCTTTCCTTTTTTTTTTTTTTACTTTACTTCTTCTATTTCTGTCCAAGGAAGAAGAAGGGAGGGAGGAAAGGTTGTAAAGCAGTGGAACTTCATAGTTAGGACAGGGTATACAGTTGCCCATTCCTCTAAGGCAGTGGTCGACGAACTCACTAGTCAACAGAGCCAAATATCAACAGTACAAAGATTGAAATTTCTTTTGAGAGCCAAAATTTTTAAAGTTAAACTTCTAAAGCCACTTCTTCAAAATAGACTCGCCCAGGCCGTGATATTTTGTGGAAGAGATACACTCAAGGGGCCAAAGAGCTGCATGTGGCTTGCTAGCTGCAGTTAGCCGACCACGGCTCTAAGGGGTTGGGGTTGGGAATAGAAAAAAAAAAAAAAGAGAGCAAATATAAAACACAATAGGAAGGAACTATTCCTAGTATAATGCTCTTTTTTCTTATCTACCTGCAACATCCCTTATTTTTATTTTTAAAATAAGTTTGAATAAAACCTCCAATGTGTTTTTAAATCAAAAGCATGATTCTCCCTAGGTAGTAAAAATGATATATAAAAAGCATGATTCTGCAGTTTAAAATAATATTAATTTCTCTTAGATCTTTTTAAACCAAAGTTGACGTTTTAAGTATTGCATATTTCCAACAGATAATGAAGTCGAGAAAATGACTTCCCAATAGGTTCCTATCTGCAAAGGGAACTTAAAAAGCAAAACAGTAAGACTCAAAACAGGTAAAAATGATTTTCTTCCATGGCTAAAATGTTAATACTCAACTGTAAACCAGACTATTTACTCAAAACTTAATTCTCTTGGTAATGGCAGAGAGTAATAACTTTTTAAATCACTGATTTATTCATATTTTATCATTTAAAACACATTCTCATACATAATTTCCTTTTGACTCAATCCTAGTATCACTATCCTGAGTAAAGTGGGGGAAGATAATCTCTCTATCATTATTTTACAGATAAGAAAACAGAATCTCTTATAAAAAATATGAACAACAAATACATATCCATCAACAAGTGAATCTAAAATATAACAGAATCAGGGGCATAGAAAGGGAGTGGATTGACAATTCTCAAGGGGAAAAAGGTGGGGGGTGCAGGGAGAGACTGGACAAAAATCGTACACCTATGGATAAGGACAGTGGGGGGAGAGGGAGTAAGGGCAGAGGTTGGGTGGGAACCCGGTAGAGGGGAGCTATGAGGTGAAAAGAGAAGAACAATTGTAATAATCTAAACAATAAAGATTTATTAAATTTTTTAAAAATGTAAAATTTGAAAAGAAAACAGTCTCTTGGAGAAAACTTTTCCACTGTACCCTTTAGACACAGCAGAGCCAGCATTCAAACCCAGGGCTCTATCTCCAGGAGCTCAGTTGGTTAGAATATTGTCCTGCTAGGCCAAGGTTGTGGGTGTGGTCACAGCTCAGGGCATATACAGGAATCAACCAATGAGAGCATAAGTAAATAGAACAACAAATCTCTCTCTCTCCCTCCCTCCCTCCCTCCCTCTCCCTTTCTTCTCTCTTCAAAATCAATTTAAAAAATAAACGTAACCTTCTGATATTTGAGCTTTCAAAGAAAACAATCACAATGTGATTTTAGAGCACACTGGGAAACCCTTCTTAAAGGGCTGAGTGCGCATAAGCTGGGCATCTCTGGAGTGTCTTCCATGGCGCTAACTGGGGGTTCCTAGGCAGCCTTGTGATGCAGCTACCTGCTGGGCAGACACTGGCAGGTCATGAATGGCCTCCTTACAAAGTTATCTATGCCAGTTGTTCGCAACTGGAAAGCCTCTTTCTACCTTCCCTTCATCAGGCATCCTAAGCCTCCCCAGCTCAGGTGAAACCCATGTCAAAGGGAAACAACTGCCCACAAGCTTGTAAACATCCAGGAGCCCATGAAAACGGCAGCCGTGCCTTGTAGAAAGTGCCAGTCCTCCTCACTTACGTTAATGCTAAGGAGAGTCCCTACAATGTTTGCCATCCTGATATTTTTAAAAAGAATATGGGAGACATTTCATCACATCAGTTCCCCTAGAAATAGATCTATTCCAGGGTAATAGTATCCACATTTTGAAAGCTCAAGTATCAGTTTTTAAAGCTTTGGTTTCTGAATCCACATTACTTTCAAATAACGTTAGCATGTTCGCATGTGGCATTTTTTAACTTGTTGGACTTGTGTCTTAAATCTAGTTTATTGTTCTTGGGAATTTATTCAGTGTACCTTTCTAATTTACAACGGCTGGGGCACGAGGGGAGGTGAGTTAAGGAGCTGCCTCCACCTACCCCATAGCACAGATGCTCTGACAGAATCATCAGGAAGCCTATTTAAAATGCAGATTCCCTGATCTAGTGGATAGAGCATCAGTCTGTGGAATGAAGGGTCCCGGGTTCAATTCCAGTCAAGGGCTCTACTGCAGGCGCTGGGCCCTGGTGGATGGGGGAGGGGCATGCAGAAGGCAACCAATTGATGTCTCTCCCTCACATTTGTATTTCTGTCTCTCCCTCTCCCTTCCACTCTCTAAAAACTCAATGTAAAAGTATCCTCAGGTGAGGAAATAAATACAATGCAGATTCCCTGCTCAACACACCCTAATAAAGAATGAAATCATGTTTATCACATAAAAATTAAAATAAAATGCAGATTCCCTGATTTCATTCTCAAAAGGTTTTCTGAGTCAACAAGATAGTGTCCCGGAAGCAGCATACTGAACAGGGTTCTGTTTTGGGTGGAGGTCTGACAGGCGTGTTCAGCAAACATTACCACAGAAGGACTCACCTGGCCCACAGGAAAAACTTATAAACAGACATTTAAAAATAAGTGGAGCCGAAATCAGTTTGGCTCAGTGTATAGAGCATCGGCCTGCGGAATGAAAGGTCCCAGGTTCGATTCCGGTCAAGGGCATGTACCTTGGGTGCGGGCACATCCCCAGTAGGGGTCCTGCAAAAGGCAGCTGAGCCATGTCTCTCTCTCATCGATGTTTCTAACTCTCTATCCCTCTCCCTTCTCTCTGTAAAAAATCAATAAAATATATTTTTTAAAAATTAAAATAAGTGGAGATGGCCTAATATATGGTGACAGATGATGATCTGACTTTGGGTGGTGGGCACACAGTGCAATATACAGATCTTGTATCATAGAGAGTACATCTGAAACTTATATGCACCTATTAACCAATGTCACCCCAATACATTTAGTAAAATTAATTTTTTCTTTTAAAAAGAACACAACAACACAAACAAACTGCGAGTGCTGAAGGCCATACAAGGGAACTGACTACAGGTGGGGGACCAAGAGTCTTCCAAGACTGAGAGGGACAACTTATACAATGCCATGGAATCATGACATGACTGGGGGGAAAGGGATCATCTAAAAATGAACCTATGACCAATCTGTGAATGTACCCGAAACCTGGGCACGAGCCCTGATTAGGAATTACACTGGCGCACAGGATGATGCTCAATGAACTGAGCAACACTGGACAGGGCTACCTAATTTAATCTTAATTACCTCTTTAAAAATACTCTATTTTCAAATACAGTCATATTCTGAGGTACTGGGCATTAGGATTTCAGTATTAGAATTTGATGGTGGAGGAGGGAGACCTAATTTAGCCCATAACACTACAGCTACCTATATTTTTTAAAGTAACCATTACTTCAAAAAATTTGAAACTTCCTTAATAAACACTCATAAAGAAAGGGGGGGAAACCCACTTATAGTTAAGAGTAGCCAAACTTGCCAAAACCAGTTTGGCTCAGTGGATAGAGCGGACTGAAAGATCCCAGGTTCGATTCCGGTCAAGGGCACATACCTTGGTCGTGGGCACATCCCTAGAAGGGGGTGTGCAGAAGGCAGCTGATCGATGTTTCTCTCTCATCGATGTTTCCAACTCTCTATCTCTCTCCCTTCCTCTCTGTAAAAAATCAATAAAATACATTAAAAAAAAAAAAGAGTAGCCAGATCCCTCCTTGAATCCATGTTCATTTCAGCCAGAAGATTACCAGAATTCCAAGATCAAGAGTGGCTCTAAAACTATCCTGGGAATTTTAAATCACTCCCTAAGGGCAACAGAATTTCAGACAAGCTGCTTTCACACCCATCCTTGGTGATAAAACCAAAGAAGCAATGAAAGATCAGGCAGAGGAAAAAGAAAAAGTTTATATAGTTACATTCCAACACTTGCTTCCAAAGCTGTTAAGTATATGATGGCATTCTTGATGTCCATGCCCAGAACTGAATAAAAGCTCTCCAACTGAACTGTTAGCTAACTCTGCACAACCAGAAATGTCTTCTTAAACAGCATCTCTTCAGAAGTCATAAGCATATTTAAAATAAAGGAATAAGGGCTTCAATACTATAAATTAAAATGACCATAAACATTTGACTAGAATTAGTTTCCGCTCCCTAGAACTACCTCCCCATCAGATCTCAACGCATAAAAATTCTTACAGAAACAAGATTATATACAGGATGTATGTTATCACATATTTAATTAACTAAATTAAACCATAAAATCAGATTCACAAAGCATTTGCCATCACATAAACTGTGTCAGAAAATATATTAATTGTCAAAAATAGAGGAGAGAAATAGAATAGATCCTATGTCTATCCTTTTAATAAGTGCTACCGAACTAGGAAAATCACCCATGTGCAATACCAGCAAAATAGCTAATTCAGGTTCATCCACAAAGCATCCTCAGTAGATGCTAAAATCATTATATGAAAGAACACTGTGGACTATCACATTTGAAAGACACAAAGTATCATCACACTGGATTCTTTGTAATTACAAGGAGGAAAGTGAAACTTTTTTACTGTTTTTGTCACTTCCACCACGTGGCAAAACTCAGTATCACTGACACTGAGATAATCTACACGAGGCATGTCAGGAGGTGCCTCGTGTAGATTATCCCAACGTCAGTGATACTGAGCTTTGCCACTTGGTGGAACACAGCCTGATGTGAAATACAACAAGAAGTACCTATGAATGTTTCTTCTTAAAAACATTTCACCTAAATCGAAGAAAGCTTACAGATCTAACTCCAATTCACAAGAAATACAGGGGAAAGAGAATTCAAGTGAAATGACTCCACGAGGAAATGACCAGAGAAATCCACATTATAGGAGGGTCTGTAAGACAACTGACCTAGCCTCATAAAAGATGTCAATGTCAAGATCAAATACAGTGGTACCTGGAGATACGAGTGCCCTAACATAGGAGATTTTTGAGATATGAGCCGTCGAGCGAGCGATTTTTGCTTTGAAATACGAGCAACAGTTGAGATACGAGTAATTGCGCGGATCTGCCGGCTGCACACGACCCACCAGTTTACCTCGACTCGAGCGTCTCATAGTTTCCCACGCCTCAAGGCTACGGAACGAATTAAACTCATATCTCGAGGTACCACTGTATATACACTGAGTGGCCAGATTATTATGACCACCCCATCAGTACTTTGTTGGGCCACCTTTTGCTTTTAATACTGCGCCAATTCTTCTCGGCATTGATTCCACGAGATGTTGAAAGGTGATGCAAGGAATCTGACACCATGCCTGATGAATAGCACTGTCCAGTTTGTGAGATTTGATGGTTGTACAACCAGCTGTCTGGTGGCTCTTTTAACTTCATCCCACAAATGCTCGATTGGATTGAAATCTGGTGATTGTGGGGGCCACCTAAACAAGGTAAAGTCTCCTCATGTTCTTGAAACCACTCCTGCACAATATGAGCACCGTGGCATGTCACATTGTCTTGTTGGGAGAAGCCATTTCCATTGGGATATGCTATCAACATGATAGGATGAACTTGATCAGCAATGATACTTAGGTATGTTGTGCTATTCAGATGTTGTTCCACAGGAATTAAAGGGCCTAAATCATGCCAGGCAAACATGACCCAAACCATAACACTGCCCCCACAAGCTTGAAGGGTTGTACTCATGCATGTGGGGTGCATGCTTTCATGCTGTTTCTGCGAAATTCTCACTCTGCCATCTGCTTGATGCAACTGGAAACGTGATTCATCGGACCACATGACTTTTTTCCAAAGCTCGACTGTCCAATCCTTATGTTCCTGTGTGAATTGCAGACATTTTATCTGCAGAGAACAAAGGTGTTCGAACAGGCCTTCGGCTTCCATATCCCAGTTGTCAGCAAACTCATTAGTCAACAGAGCCAGATATCAACAGTACAATGGATGAAATTTCTTTTGAGAGCCAAAAACTGACTTCTGCGCATAGGCCACGAAGTTTCAATCACACTGCACGTGCGCACCCGCACGAGGTATTTTGTGGAAGAGCCACACTCAAGGGGTCAAAGAGCTGCAGGTGGCTCATGAGCTGCAGTTTGCCGACTACTACCATATCCCATATGATGCAGTGTATGGCTAATTAGCCTACAAACGTCAGGTGGTCATAATAATCTGGCCACTTGGTGTATTTATGGAGGTGGGGGAAATGCCCTAAAGAATACAAAAGAGACACATACCTAAAGGCTAATAATGACAAGCCTTAGGTGTGATCAGTAGTTTGCGGTTTGTAGGAGAACATCATTTTCTTAGGAGACACACAGTAATGCATTTACAGGTGAAAGGCCATGACATCTGCAACTTCCTCTCAAGTGACTGGGAAGTATAACTATAAGCAAAGAGTTAAAGCATCTGAAGCAAATAATAGTAACAATTAATTAATCTAAGCATTGCTTGTACTATTTCTCAACTTTACTGTAGGTCTGAATGTCTTCCAAATAAAGTTGAGGGTGTTGTCATTTCATGAAAGTAAACAAGAGGTGTGGATACTGCTCAAGACTAAAGACTTGCATAAAACCTGATCCTTGCATAAAACAAGATCCTCATCTGGGGGAAAAAAAAAGAAGCAAAAGAGATATTTGAGAACAATTGGATGTTTTAAAAGCTCTGGCATTACTAGTATATAATACTGGGGACAAATTGATCTCTTGTGTGATAATGGCAATATTGTTATACTGTATAGGACAACATCCTGGTTCCTAGGGAATGCATGCCTTGAGTACTAAAGAGACAAAACTAGCATAAAATACTCAGGTCTGTTTCCATAAGTCTTTATTTCCTTATGAAGACTCCTAGATCACATAAAACATATTGTATGCTTTTCTCCTAGTTAAAAAAAAAGTAACATATGATTTTATATAAGAAGTCTCATCAGATCATTTTCCTCTACTTTCCATTCCCTACAAAAGTGCGTATATCATCTTCCTTCCTTTTGGGGGGGAATGGTGTCTGCTAAATTATATTTATCCCATATCATTGGGGGAAAATCTTTTTTTTCATCACTATTTATTTCCCCTTTACACTCTTCTATCTCCCCCCCGCCCCCTCCGCCCATCCTCCTTTCCCTCTGGTAATCACCATACTACTGTCATCTGAGTTTGCCAGTTGTGTGTGTGTGTGTGTGTGTGTGTGTGTGTGTGTGTTTGCTTAATCCTTTTACCTTTGTCACCTAGCCTCCCAACCCCTCTCCCTTCTGAAAGCTGTCACTGTTCTCTGTCTCTATGAATCTGTTTCTATTTTGTTTGTTGGTTTCTTTTGTTCATCCGAATCCACAAATAAGTAAGATTATATGGCACTTGTCTTTCCCTGACTGGCTTATTTCACTTAGTATGATACTCTCCGGGTCCATCCACGCCGTCGAAAAGAGAAAAATCTCCATCTTTACGATGAAGTAGTACTCCATTGTGTAAATGTACCACAGCTTTTTTTATCCATCATCTACTTATGGACACTGGGGCTGCTTATACTATCTTAATTCCCCTACAAGAAGTCCCAAGGATATGTTATCATGTCTCTAGTCCAGCTCTGTCCAAAATGGTAGACACTGATAGCTACAGGCAACTTTACCTGAAATGTGACTAGTGACTGGGGAACTAACTCTTTAATCTTATTTAATTCCAATTAATTTGCATGTAAATTTAAATAGCCACATGTGTCTAGTGGCTATTGTTTTGGACAGTGCAACTGTAGTGTGTATACAAAACCGAGACATGAAAGGCTTAATTTACAAGCTTAAATTAAGGACAGGCTTCAGGGAAAACTATTTCACAAGCTTTTGTAAAAGCTAATTCTAGATCAGAAATGACCTCCTTTGGGTTTTCTTACAGCACTTTTTCTTTACTACAAAAAAATAGGTCTTCAGTAAAGGTTTGCAGAGTGAAACTAATACAGCTGAAACCTACCCCAAATAAACAGAATTACCAGAGAAATCACTGCATTCAATCAAAGATACAGCAGTGTCCTGATTTAAGATGTCACAATTGTCAAGACTGATAAAAAGGAATTGATTTATTTGCAGTTTTCATTTGAAATAATAGGCACTTTTAGAAAAACTAAAAATATGGTTTCACTTATAAAAAGTCTTTTTGAACACACACTGCAGAAACATCTATCGTTTAAGGTAAACGCTATCTGGCCCAGAATTCTACAAAGCATCACCGCTACCTAGTACCAGGCTCTGTCACTTATCTCCTTGGCTTTGACTAAGTCACTTAAACCCTGTGCCTCAGTTTCCCATCTTTAAACTCAGGGTTATTACACTTACTTTATGGATTTCTCGTGAGATTTACTGAATAGCATTAATTATAATTTAGAGCAGTATCTATTTGCATAACCATTTAATGACTATTAGTTGTTACTATTTCCTATCAATGAAGAGCTTATATTTTCTACAAGCTTAAACTAAGAACAGGCTTCAGAGAAAACTATTTCATGAGCTTTTATAACAGTTAATCTTGATCAGAAATACCCAAAATTGCATAGGGTAAAATTACAAAAGCAGATAAGTATATATTGGCGTGTGTTTTGTTTTTTAAAGGGAAGTGAGTTTTTTATTAGTGATTTTGTGTGTGTGTGTGTGTGTGTGTGTGTGTGTGAGAGAGAGAGAGAGAGAGAGAGAGAGAGAGAGAGAGAGAGAAACATTGATTAGTTCCCTCCTGCATGCACCCAGAGGATCAAGCCTACAACTTGGGTAGGTGCTGGGACCAGGAATCAAACCTGCCACCTTTTAGTGCTCAGGACCACATTCCAACCGAGTTACATCAGCCAGTGCTAGTTATATATATATATTTTTTTTTTTAATTAAGTCTTGCTCAACCTAGTAAACAAGCTCCTTTAATAAAACATATTGGGCCAAAACCAGTTTGGCTCAGTGGACAGAGAGTCAGCCTGGGGACTGAAAGGTCCCAGGTTCGATTCCAGTCAAGGGCATCTTGGTTGCGGGCACATCTCCAGTAGGGGGCGTGCAGGAGGCGGCTGATTGATGTGTCGCTCTCACCGATGTTTCTAACCTTCTATCCCTCTCCCTTCCACTCTGTAAAAAATCAATTTTGGGGCAAACAAAACCCTGTAATGTAGACATGTGCCTTCTATCAGAGAAAAGGCATGCCATCAAGGTTTAATTTCTTTCCCGAATGTCTACATATGAACATACTGCTTTGTGTCAACATTTTTATTAAGGAGTTAGGTAAAAATGTTTTAATAATAGATTTTTTAAGATATTTGCCTACCATATATTCATTTAAAATTTGCAATTACATTCAGATATGTGCTACCATCATCACAGTTAATTTTAGAGTATTTTATAATCTAAAAAAAAAAAAATCTCTTTAGCCATCACCTGCTCTTTCCCCCAAAAAAACTTCCAGCCCTAAGCAACTACTAATCTATTCCCTATCCTGGGAATTTAACATAAATATAATCTTTAAATGTGTTCTGTGACTGGCTTTTTTTCCCCTTAACACAATGTTTTCAAGGATGTAGACTACATCAATATTTCAGTCCTTTTTATGGCCAAGTAATGTTCCATTGTATGAATATTGTTTATCCATTCATTATTTGATAAACATATGGGTTGTACCCACCTTTTGGCTTCTATGAATGATGCTGCTATAAACATTCATGTGCAAGCTTTCATGAAGAGTAGGTACCAAAGAGTAGAAATTCTGGGTCAGATAGTAATTGTGTATCTATTTATAAAACAGCCAAACCATTTTCTAAAGTGGATGCACTCTTTTACCTTCCTTCCAGCAGTGTATGAGGGGGGTTCTGATTTCTCTACACCCTAACCAGTGTTTGTTATCTGTTTCTTATCAGAGGCATTCTACTTGACATAGTGTGATATTTCACTGTGGTTTTGATTTACATCTATATAATGACTACCAACATTGGGCATCTTTTCACATACTTATAGACCATTTGGTTCCATTATTTAAAGAAATTTCTTTTTAGATCCTTTGCCCACTTAAAATAGGTTATTTGTCATACTACTGGTATGTTTATGTGTGTTCTAGATACAAGCCATTATCAGACATATCATTTAAAAATATATCCTCCCATTTTGTGGGCTGTCTTTACTAGTACACTTCTTGAGAGTCATTTAAGTCACAAAAGTTTTCCGTTTTTATAAAATCCAACTTGTCTATTTTTTTTCTGTTGTTGGTCATGCTTTTGGTGTCATATCAAAAAGTCCACAGCCTGACAAATCGAAGGTCATGAGGATTAATCCCTATGCTTTATTGTAAGAGTTTTCTAGATATAGCTCTTATAACTTAGGTCTTTGATCCATTTTGTGTTACATTTTGTATATGGTGTGAGATAAGGGTCCCACTTCATTTTTTTTATGTGGACATCCAGTTCTCTGAGCACCACTGATTAAAATAATTATTCTTCCTGAGCTTAATGGTCTTGGCACCCTTGTGATCAGAGATGCGCGGGTTTATTGCTGAATTCTCAATTCTATTCCAGTGATCTACATGTCTATTCTCATAGAAGTACCTGTCTTCATTAATGTTGCTTTGTATTAAGTTTTGAAATTGAGAAGCATGAGTTTGTCAACTTTTTTATTCTTTTTCCAAATTCCGGATCCCTTGCAATTCCACATGAATTTTAAATCAGTTTGTCAATTTGTACAAAGACACCATGGGATTAACATGGGCTACTTTTCCATTTGTTTAGATAGTAATTTCCTTCAATAATGTTTTGTAGTTCCAGAGCATAAGTTTTACATTCCCTTTGCTAAATGCATTCTTACGTATTTTATCCTTTTGATGGTACTATAAATAAAATTGTTTTCTTCATTTCATTCTTGGATTGTTTATCACAGGTGTATAGAATACTACTGATTTTTGTATATTGATCTTGTATCCTGCAAACTTGATGAACTTGTACACTATGAGAGTAGTATTGATTGTACTCCAATTCATAGGGACTATTAGACAAATTGGGCAATTATTGCACAATACTCAGCCTGGCACATAGTTGGTGTTAAATACCAGTGATTACTACTAAAGAACTTTCATATATCAAGTGCTTTGCAAAGGCATCTTACCATAAAATATTTATTCAACACCTTCTAGGTGTAAAACTGTGAGTGATTTTTCTTTAAATCCCATAATAAGAAACAAGTGGTCTTAGAGCCAAAATAGATCCCCTCAAGTGATCTATAGAGATATATCAGATTTTAAAATCTGAATAAACTTCCTTTGGCAACAAATTTGCCTTCGTACACTCTTTAATTAAGAGCCTCAGAAAATCATCGATTTTTGAGCCATGAAAATGAGGTTCAGTCCTCCTTATAATTGTAATGTTTGTTAACAGACTCTTCCATACTACTAACCATGGGGGTTTGCTGCAGAGCAACACTTCAGCACTGAACCTGACCAATGGGACAGTAGAGTTTTAATCTTGTTATTACTATCTTTGGTATTTCTTTCTCTGAAATCTATTGCATGCCTCTGAATGTTCAGAGAAGGGAAATAAAGAGAAATGTGGGTGCGGGGGGAAGGGGATTGCAACAGGTAAGGTTCCTGAAGGACTGCAGTCTGCAATGCTACTATTCCATAAAAGCATGCTAATATTTTTTAACAGAAATAATTTCATTCCAAACAGCCTTTTAAACTTAGACATCTGCTTATTGTTGTAAAGCACCAGTTAAAAATCAAGCAGGTCCATTTTTGTCTCCGCAACATTTGATTTACTTCTAAATAAGTTTTAAATTGCAGTTGTTGGAACAATAACAGCCATAACCTACAAACCACAATTTGTGCCACAAGGTCCAATCTCAGCCCAGATCTATTCTTGGCTTCACAATAACTTGAGCTAAAGATGGATTTCATTGTATTGTTCTAAAATAAATAAATAAAGCAAAACAACATAAAATGCTGTATAAACCAAAAATGGTACAAAACATGAAAAGAGATTCAGGTTTTAACATCTGCTACATAAATGGAAACATAACTGTGCTCATCTTCAATATCAGCTTCCCCTTTTATGTTCCCACAAAACATTCTTACAGCAATTACATTTCTTCTTTTAATAATCATGTGTTTTTTTAATGTTTTATTGACTTTAGAAAGAGAGGGAGAGAAACATTGATATGAGAAGGAAATATCAATCTGCTGCCTCCTGCACTCCGCTGCCCACCCCCACCCCGTGCACCCCACCACCCCACCCCACCACCACCACCACCACCACCACTGGGAATGGAGCTCACAACATGGGCAGGTGCCCTGACTGAGAATTGAGCCTGCAATCTTTTGGTGCATGGGATGATGCTCAACAGAGCCACACTAGCCAGGGCACATCAATTGTATTCCTTAAGTAAGTTGCTCTGAAATATATCTCCTTACAAGTCCATTTCCCTTCCCCCATACAAGTCTCTGAGCTTTTTCGAGGGTAGAGAAGTCACATGGCTGAACAGACTGTGTAAATTTGGGTGAAAAATAGGATGACCAAAATGAAGCATTTCTGTCCCACCACCACATCACCTAACCCAGTTCTTTCAAACGGCTTTATTTTACTTCAACCCCTCTGGTTGATTCAAAAGCTAACAGCTGCCAGGTCCTGCTCTAAGTGAAGAAAACTACAACTTCAGTGACGCATTGCTCAGATCATGAGTGACACATCATTTCAGAGGAATGACAGAGAGCAAACCAAAATTCTCGGAGTACCAGAATCGATTATCAGTAAATTAAATCTACGTTAAGTTTTAGCTAACCTATCTGATATCACAGTACAACTCTAAAACGGCATCTTCCTCAAGCCTTGAGCCATTTAATGGGAGCAATTAAAAAACAAAAAAACTTAGTTCAAATTCTGATGCCTGGGCAGAACTAATCACTCAGAACTTTGTTTCCACAGCTTTGCTTTTCATCGCTTTATCAAAGCACTCATCTCCTTGCATTGTGACTTTTCTTTCTTTCTTTCTTTCTTTTTTTTTTTTTTCATGCATGATACCAGACTTAACCACTCCTGGAAGACAAGAGCCACTCCTGTCCTTGGTGTTATCCTCAATGCTGAGAGTTCTGGGCACATAGGAGGGCTCAATGTTGGCTGAATTAATGATCACTATTTTAGAAATACAACCCTTCATTCCCCAGCCCTAATCCTGGCTCAACCCACAGAGCTGGTCTGCAACTTCACTTGGCCCCGGGTGAGTTTTCACACTTGTGATAAGTCACAGCAACCCAGAAGGTTTCCTCTCCACAGAGTGGTTTCACCTCGTTCTCTACAGGGAAATCCATCTTGAAATCCAATTAGGTTTTAAATTTCCATTTTCAAATCTTTATTCACACACTTCCCATCCTTCACACACCGTATTAAATCCTAAGTCTTTATTCACAGAAAGGCAAAAATGGCTGTCTTTATCTCCACCAGTTTCCACTTCTTTTCTCCTCTCAGTGAACTCTCTTCAGCCAATCAATAGCACCTCCCGCTACTCCCTGCCTCTGCCCCCGAAAATAAGGTACACTTGACAAAGACCACTCAAATTAAGGAAGATCAGAATCCAATGAAATAAAAATGCATTAAGAACCAAAGTAATCCAGTCTCTGTTTGACAGCACTGAAATGCCTTCAATGGTAAAATGGTTTCAAATTGTGAAGACGCCCCTGAGATCCCTCAGGCATGTCTAGGGTTTCTTTAAAAAAAAAAAAAAAAAAAGTAGTCAATCACTGACATGTTTACTTTTTCTCTGCACTGTTGCCCCAGACTCAGACTGCTCTGGGGCTGGGGGTTTCAAGGCAAAACAACGAAGCATTTGACAACCTCAGAAAGTCTGAATGACATTCTGGAAACGTCAAACTTCACTTTGGGCTGCTCATTGAATGTACAGACAAACCATGATACACCCGTCACCTTGAGCTTGGTGACTCTAGGTGAGAGTAACAACTGAGGCACTTTGTATTCAAAAAGATCTCTCCAGCTGACAGATTAGGAACAGTCATGAAAAATCTCTTCTTCGAGTTTCCTAAAAGCCATGAAAATTTACCTGGCAACTCAGCCACTGCCATAGTAAACGACCTGTGACTGCTTGTTGAAAATATAACTTTTATTTGGAAAGAAAAATGTCTGCTATATCAACAGCAGATGGTTCTTATCCCAAGCTGAATAACAATAGTAAGATGAAATTTTAAAGGTCTATTAAGAGAGCATTGGAAACTGTGATTTTTACTGTCCCTCCTCCGGAGAGTTTCTTCTACTCTACAAAAAAATAGTAATAATTTTAATCAGATGGGAATCGGAAAAAAAGTGCAAACAGAAAGAAATGTAACTTCAGTGTGAGTAAAGCATGAAATGTCCTGAAAGCAGACAGATCCTCCATAATGTAGCTTCAATAAAAACTTCCTAAACCCTTTCCTTTTTTGTTCCTTTGAGAAAATGGTGAAGCAATTTGCATTTACAGCTTAGTTCCTGTTTCCAAAATACGCCTTAACTTTTTCTTTTCTCCTTTTTTATGGTAGGTATAAATAGCACCAAATTGTTAAATCACAGCTATGTTGTGTGCTACCTATACAAATAGGTCTGATTTCTGGCCAGCCATAAAACAATCACTGCCCGGAGGATTCCTCTGGCTCTTTGATATCCAGCTTGTCCACAAGGCTTCAAAGCTAGCCTCCAGGACTCTTCTTGGGGCACTGCTGAAAAACAACCTCACCAGAAACACATAAGATAGAATGCTCCCACTCCTATAAACACACAAAGACGTAACTACAGAACACAAGTCAAGTCGGCAGCCTTGCCGTGGCATCTCTCCCCAGCACCCCAAGATAATGTAAGATGTCCCAGTGGTCAAATGGTTTTTTAGTGATGCTGGCCATGGCCAACTACAATTTCTTCCCTCTCGTGCATATGGCTCATTTCCCCATTTGTAAGCTTCCAAAAATTAAGAATTACTTTGCTTCCAGAGAAATTGTCTGATTTACTAGAATAACTTATCCCATGGGAACTTACTGGGATGGAACGAAAGTTCAGCTTCTTAAGCACATAAATAACTACAGGGCACAGTATTGGCTCAATGTTGCAAAACTCATTCAGGCTAGACGCTTTGTATAAGGTTAAATTTGGTTACAATATCAAACAGGAAATTTATGTATGGGCAATTGTATGTGTTGACTAAAGATTAACAGGACTTAATTTTCACATGGCTTATGAAAAATCTCTGTATTATATATATGTGGGATGGCATATACACAAATTCCTCATATATACAGCACACACATGTGTCTGCAGTACCAGTCAGGCTATTTCCTATTAAGCTAGAGGAAGAGCAATAGATCTATTACAAGGAAATAAACGCTAAGTCCCATTAGAGAAACTTACGATTTGGCATCTTAAAGGAATGGCAAATGTGACATGACTATAAAATCTCCCGTTGCCCAGGTTCTTACAATAAAATTTTATTAAGGTTGATACACATACAGATACACATGCTCCTATCTATGCCTATATCTATGTATCTGAACCTAAAAAAGAGAAAATTGTTATTTTATTTTTTAATTCTTCCCACCAATGGTATCATGCTAAATCAGTTTTTCCTTAACCTAATACTTTGGCAGCTCTGTTATACTATGCCAGTTACATGGAAAAAGTATTTCACAAAGTAAGTAGCTGGCAAACATGTGATTCTGAATAAAAGTACAGATGTTAGTCTCCCTCTATACATAAAAGAGCATTTCAGATACTATGCATAAAAGGTGAAGACTACCTTTGAACCCAAAACCTGCCCCTTATTTCTCTTTTTTCTTACTTCACTTTCAAAACATTGACCCAGATCTGATTTTAGCACTCTTCTATGATCGTATCCAAGAAACCACTTGTACACATTTATCCAAAGACTTTTTTTTTAATCTATACAATAAATCAATGCTTTAAAAAGTCCATAGATGAATCCTCTCATTATAACCCGAAAACTTACCACTCAAAATTGGAGCCACCTGTTTATAGCTCTGATCTCAAGTACATAGCTTTTCTCTCTTTGGTCAAATCTGACACCTAACATTGGTACCAAATTTCCTCATAACACTGTGATTATGTAATCTCTCCAATTTAATTATATTTCTTCTCTGGATTTTTTTTTTTTAACCAAGGCCAAAGGCATTAACATGCAACAAAAATTCTCAACATGAGTGATAAAATGCATTAAAAGTAACCTTTAATCCATGCTATTAACTGATTTTATTCTATTTTGGCACTTTTGAAGTAACTCATCTAAGGATTAGTTAGGCTTTTCTACACTTCTTTTTATCGGGACTCTACCATTCTTGATTTAGTTTTGAGAGAAAAGGGTTTGCAAAAACTGTAATAATCTCCCAGCTGGAGATGGCTGGAAAGTCTGTTAGTGCTCATTGTGCCCTTAATTTGCAGGAAGCCTTTGTGCTCTTCCACTCCTCGTTTTACGCGCTGAGCAGTTTTCACTGATAAAGTACTTATAGGCTAGTTATTTTGGATTAATGAAAAACCCAATAAAATTTTATGTAAAATGCCTGTGAACTTTCTATTTAAAATACTGAAATGTATCTTCAATCTTGATTGCAAGAAAATCTGAACCCTGGTGATTTGCCTCAACAGTTGTCATGTGAGCAGGCAAAGACAGTCCTGAAATTTTTAAGATTATTTTCAAACAGAGAATGAAGCCAAAATTTGAGACTATGAATTCAGATGAAATGGCTGAAGCCTCGGGACAAACACACTGATTTAATCACATAGCGGTAGGTTTCAGGAGCTTGCCTACATAACCTTCACAATAAAGCTTTTCCCTGCCCTTTAAGCCTATGGCAATAACTCAGTCACATTACACAAAAGGAAACTGACATAGCTGGATTTTTACCATTATAACATCAACTTCAGGAGTAGATGGCATTGTTCTAATTATACATTTAGCCAAAACTGGAATTTAAAGTCAAAGACTTAGCACTTCCTCTGAACTTCAAGCCCCCAAGAAGGACATTTAAATATTCAATTATCATGGATTATAAATTAAACTCCATTTTCACACTTTTTCACAATTTTCACAATTCCCTAAAGGTGGTTAGTTGCAAAACGCAAAGTCTAACTTTATAGAGTTCAAGTTTTAAAATCTGTCTAAACAGAAGCAAAAAGTTGCAATATGTCATAGTCTAAAATGGTATTGTAGGAGAGTGCTAAAATTACTCATTTTCTGCTACACTACCTGCCTGTAAATCAGAAGTTCACATCATAGAGACCCATATCTAACACAGCAAGTATCTTTGCAAAGGAGAAATGATAGTGTCTGAAACTAATAGGGTTAAACAACTTTTTTTTGTGAGACCACTGGCAACATCTACAGCAGCTGTCTAACTTTCCCTTTAATGATCATAGCAAAAGCTCAAGGAAGTGATCCAACACAGTGCTTAGTCTTTAGTAACCAGATCGTTCCTATTTCATTTTCAGCCAAGAGAATGGAAAATGGAAACAAAATTATTCCTCAGTCAGTAAGTTTGCTTGACAAGCTAATTTTTACCAACCTTTAACTTTTATGCACATATATATCCATAAGAGCTGTTTCTTTTTGTGTGTGGAGATAGCCTTAATAATTTTAAAATACTGGCTACCCAAGATAAACTTCAGATGGCTAGCACTTCTTTAAAACCGCTTATAAAAAGTGCTCAAGGACTAGATAAAAGAAAAAACAACAACAAACGATCCCTGCTATAAACCTGAGCCGCAGATCTTTGATTCCATCAGTGAAGAAAACTGCAGATTTCATACTACTGTATATTACCTAAAACAACTGTATTAATTTTTATACAAGAAACAATTCAATTCCTCAAGGATTACAATTTTCCACCTAAAATTACTTACATTGTTTAAAATAAACAAAAGCTCGCTCATTATATATCATCATTCAGTTATTACTGACATTTCTGAGATACCTATTCCTATATTCTTCTTTACCTATCCTATGAAAAACAGGTATTCCAGGCATCTAACTAATCAGAAATTACAAATATTTATTTTAAACAGAAGTCTAACATTCCTCAGAAAAATTATTTTTCTGAAGAATGTAAGAGAAACAAAGTAATCCAATCAAATGTAAGACCCAACAAAGTTATGCTATCACTGGTTAATAACAACAGGTTCATACTCTAAAATAATTATAAATTAAGTTATGTAGATTATAGTCATGACTGCAATGTTCCTCATTTCAATATTTACAATAAACAAGTAAATACAATCTTTTATTCAAGTAAGTTTGTCTAAAGAAAACTTTTTTTTTTTTTACAAAGGGCATTCTTAACCCAGTATTTAATTTATAATTCCAATCCTGTTTACTTCCACAAAGGTCTGGCCCTACACAATTTTAGTAAATTTCAAGCCAACATCATTTATGCTACATGCTACAGGTAAGAAATACTAATTATAAGCATATCTGACATACTTTTTTATTATAACAAATCCTATATTACATTATCTCAATAAGAAGAAATATGGCTATTTAAAATTTCAAAATGATGACTAGGTATTGATTTCTAAATGAGAAAAATTAAAAGAAACAAAAAACACCTATGAATTAAAATACATTTCAAATAGGTATTCATTAACTGACATATGTATATGAATGGGTTACTTGTTTTAAAAAGTAAACCTCAAATACTGGGTTAATATATGTGCTCCTTGTAGGGATTTAAACCACAAATTCTTCAAATTAAATAAATTGGTTTGCAAGTAATTAAGGATGGAACTTCAAGAATGGAAAACTATCTCTATATATTCTCTATGGCTCAGGAATTTAACTGGTTATGTTCAACATAATGCTTAGTGGGTCTTGGAGCCCACTGCCTGTAAAATCTCCCATGGAGATTCAAGACCACCCATTGAAAATAATACAACATTATTGCCTCAAGCAAGAAGCTGGTACATAAGACTGGTTATTCAAGTCTTTTAAATACTATTTTATTGAGGGATTGTGGGAAGTGAGGGAGGGGGAGAAGGGGGATTCATGAGTAGTGGGGAAGGAAAACTCAGACAGAAAAAAAAAAAAACTCAGTAATTTCTAAAGCAGAGGTTCCTATAGTACCCCCAGCTCCTCATCACACCCCCCTTTTTAAACAGCTACATAAACAAAGTAGTAAGTGCTCGATTTCAGAGAGAATTACATTATACTCCATTTGAACAGGCTACAAAGTACTTTTATTTGAAAAGCTGCTTCTCCTCTGTTATAAACAATTTTACTCAGCACCAATTTCAGACAAGAGAAGATGGCTTAGAGATGGGAGGTGGAGTTAGGAAAAACTCACCCAGTGTCTTTCAATGGCTAAAACAGTTGATCCAATAAAGATCCTTTAGAGAAAACTTGAACTCTATTTTTTCTCCTCCAAGTAAGCAAATCATACAGGAGGGCTTTTCTTTTCTAGGGTACTGCACCCTGTCTCTTTAAATTCCAGGCCTGCCCCATTTCCCACGCATTCAATGAAAGCAACACGTTTGCTGGCCTCCAGCCCACAATGTCAAGTAGTTTTCTTGCTATTGAATTTCAAGATTATTCTTTTGGATCATTTGCCCTTTAGTTTTAAGCACGCCAAAGCAAAAATAATGTCTTTCTACAATAACATAAAGAAAACTCTGAGGTCTTTATAAGACTACAAGTAGAGAACACCTTGTCCCTTAGTTCCCCTTTCACTACAAAATATGCTCCCGCTCTCTAACTCTAAATAAGGGCTGTTTACACATTATCTTGGGCTACTTTAGTTCTGTCTGTCCTAGAGTAAAATTCTATGAGTATATTTATTTACTTTAATAACAAATGTGGAATCTTTAACAACCTGCAATATTTGAACCAAGTGTCCATATTACTCAAAATCTCCACTCTTCATTTGGCCCATCAAGTATTTAGTTTGAACGGGTTTTAAAGCAATTACTTTATTTTCTCTAATTGCAGTTAAGACATCTACATAAATTAATTTAATAACAAAAACAGCATTTAATAACATAAACAAATTAAGTGCATCGTGATTTATATCATGGTTCCAGTTTATTTATCTCGTTCCCATACACACCTTAATCCTAAAGAAAGGAATCAGGCTACTATGAACCCCATTTAGAATTCACTCTAAAAGAAGAGAAAAAGTTAAAAACATATTAGAACTAAATTAAGCTCATGAAAAATAATGTTATCCCAAATGTTACCAAACAGAACTTAAAGTGGCAATTTTATTCACATAGTTGATAAAGAAATGCTCAGATCACAAATATCAATTTTTATTATTTTTATTCTAACGTGAAGTTTAATCTGGCTAACTAGAATTTGTGAATTTTACAAATAAATATAATACAAACTTATTTTTATTTGTCATATAGTTTTCCTATGTATTTGAGCAAGTATACTTTTAATGGCTTTTTAAATATTAAAAAGGTAAAGATGTTTCCCACAGACTGAAATATCATGGACAAAATCATATAAATTTTCGATAATAAGTTTTAGATTATACCTTTTAAGTTAGCTAAAATTACGCCCCTCATTTTGCAGAAATCTTTTAGTTGAAAGCTTATTTTAAGCATGTTCATTTGTATAGGAATATTCATATCAATCTATCTGCACAATAGTATACTAATAGTATTAAAATTGTTTCAGTACTAAAATATTGTTTGTGCAATTATGCACCAACTCCCCATCCAAAAAGAATCATTTCTCTCCCTCCCCTAAACAATTATTTTTGCATTGGTTTTGGTAATAGTTTTAAATAATAATTCCTTCTCATAATTTACTTCTCAATATTTTTCTCAAATATATACAAAGACACAAACTAGAAGTAGGTCTCTTTTTCCAACTAGAGATTCCTAACTCCATCATCATATACTAAACATGATGAGCGTCTTTTATTTGTAGTCAATTTTTAAAGTCAGATTTACTCTCTGAAAATTTTTATAAAATTACACAAGATAAATATATTAACAAAGTTGTACTTACCAATGTTCCCAGGAAAAAAAATCAAAACTTTTCCAAACATTCGTAAGTACTCCAAAAATTTTACTGTGTTTCTGTTACAACGAATATCTTATATGAATATGTACTTATAAATCATGTTAATCTGGTTAATTTTACAACTGTCATACAACAATAATTATTAAGAAATTTAAAGATATGATTTATATAAAGCTTATAATCAATTTATGAAACATTAAGCATATATTCATATTCAGTTTTTAAAACTCAAAATGACAAGGTGGTTAAAACTTTAAATAAGAAAACACAAAAATGTTCCTTGAGGAAGACATTCCTGTATTGTTACAAATGATATAATTTAAAACCAAACCAAAAAAAAAGAAGCCTATTTTAAACATGTCCACTTGTACATTTAAATATCTAGTTGTACTTTCACATGTGTCATGCAAGAAAACTTGAAAAATCCAACTAATTTTACTGATGAAGGAATTTTCTGATAGCCCACCTCCCAGAGATAGCTTCTCTTGGATTTTGCTATATATTTTCTTCCCATCTTTTCATTTATGTATTTTTATCTATCAAAATTCTAAAAATGTGGGTAAAAATGAACAATTCTGATATGATGAAAATGGACTGACTTAAGTACTAAAACCAAAGATAAGCCCAAAAAAAGAATCTCCACAGAAAAACACTATTTCAAGTAGCATTAACTATAAGCTACTGTGTAGCCTTTAAAACATCAGAACACTCTCATTTATTTGCTGCTTTCTTTAAAATGTCTGCATTTATGTATTTTTATATAAATTAAATCCATGGCTCTAGTGAGTCATTAGACAAGCTGAAATAATAACTAGAATTCTTTTTCTTTGACCTACAAGTTATGTAAGCTATATAACTTGCAAGGTACTTGCTTTTCAAGACAACTTCAATGAAACATAAGTAGTTATCTGAAACATGATACTTCATAAAAGCAAATTGAGTGACACAATTTCAAGATCTGGGCTGTAATATATGAAATACAAAAATAAATAAATAAATCAGTGAACTTCCATGAAAAACTCAATGATCTAAAGACCTGATCAAAAACCGTATTTAAATAAAGTAGTTTAAATAAACACAGGGTGTCTCGAGTTCTTGGAATGTTCCAGCCTTCAAGTAGCTAATGTTTGGTATAAATGGCACCAGTATAATCAGAAAGTAACTTTTCATAACCAAAACTTCATCACCTACTACATGAAATACCCAAGTTATCTTCTACTTCCCTATTACAGCAAGTCTTTTACCCATTTCACTGTTCACTCACCATTAAAAAGTTATATTCCAATATACAAAAGTTCATATCAACACTTTATGTTTTAAAAAATCATTATTCAAACTACACTTGCAAAAAGTGAAAAATTAAATATAGCAGCAAATACCTATTGTCTCTCATGACAACAAACCAATATACAGATGATGGCCAATAAATGCTTATTGTTTCATCATTATAAAAAACACTAGATCAGTGACACAATCAGAATTTATCCTTTTTTAAAAACTAAAGAAAAATTGTATTTCAGGACTAGAAAAGCCCACTGAGTTTATTTAGTCGAAACACATTCCTTCTAACTCCCAGGCCTGGGCTTTTATTGCTGCATTGCTAAATACTGTTCCTACCTGTTACTGGAATTCATCTGACTCCTATTTTTAAAGCTAAAAGACTAGTTTTATTTCATGGATTAAGTACTAAAAAAAAAAAAGAAAGAAAAAAAATAGATAGACCTGGCCAAGTCTCTCAAATTTGTGCGTGGCTTTTTAAAAAGCATCCAAAGTAGGTGAAGGAAGAATAAGGGAGAACAATTCATTTCACCTATAACGTAAGCTAGAACACATTCTAGATTGATTCTCAGCCAATACAACGTTTCCTGCTAAATTCAAGTGGTGGTTCTGTTTGCACAAAGTCAATTATTAGAGGTACAGAAGAAGTGAGTTTTAGAACAGTGAATAATAATTTACCACTTTGAAGAGTGGAAGCTGAAGTCTGAGTACTTTTATTTTATTTTTTTACTATACGTATTTTATTGATTTTTTACAGAGAGGAAAGGAGAGGGATAGAGAGCCAGAAACATTGATGAGAGAGAGACATCGATAAGCCGCCTCCTGCACACCCCCTACTGGAGATGTGCCGGCAACCAAGATACATGCCCTTGACGGGGAATCAAACCTGGGACCTTTCAGTCCCCAGACGGATGCTCTATCCACTGAGTCAAACCGGTGCGGCTAAAGTCTGAGTTCTAACATTCTTTTTCTGACTTGCAATATCTACCTTTATGTTACAATGTTGCCAAAACTTCCAATGTCTAGACTACATTGATCAAAGGTATGAGTGCTATCTACAGTGACAACACAGGTCCCATCTCATCAGATATGTACTTCTATGGCGATACAGGAGAAGCCACAGGTACACATAAAAGGAAAGGTGAGCGCTGGACTGACTGAAGCATATAACACATGCTGGTGCCAGAAGGTCCATATGATGAGGAAGGTAGCTTTCCACTGCTCCGACTATTTTTGTGCACAGGTAGAAAAAGTCCTACAACAAACAACTCTGATAAGACAAATGTCATTCAACATTTTGAATAATCCATTCCACTAAAAGCAACCAAATCCCAACAGCCTAAACTCTCTAATTTTCACTGAGTCACTACAAAAACAGCTGCTTATACTACAGGAAAACAGAAAGAAATCAAACAAATGAAACAATTTTGTAAAATAGAGAATTTTTTTATTTAATACAGAGGAAGTTTTTATTATTCAGCAATTCATATTAATGTAGTATTTTGGGTAAAAGGTATGGATGACATGAAGTCTTCAATGAACCTTGTTTTTAAACATTCAAAATGTTGTAAATGTTTATTAAAATAAATAGATACCTAGAATATTCTGACAGTAAACTCTCCCAACACCACCCAGAGAGAATGGAGGAAGAAAGAAGACACAAAACCTATTTGCAAAAACTAAAGGCATCACGCAGACTAAATGCATATGTAGAAATATCAAGAGGCAAGTAAATCTGACTACTCTCTAGGCCACTGCTATGGCTATTAATATTTTATAAAATTATTAATGTATATTTTGCTTTTTTAAAATCAATACCTATACACAGCTTTTGGCATGGCACTGATGGGAAAATAACTGACTAATGATTTCTGTTGGAGAAGAACCAAAAAAAAAAAATCTACATTTGGTAAAATTAAATATTTTAAAATTTATTTGGCTCTGAGAATATCAATGTTCATGGGTAATAGCTCTAATTCAATTCAACTGATCATCTTTATAATCACTTGTGAGCATTAACTTAAATGAAAGGACCTCAGAATTCATTTTAAAATAAGCCATAACTTTCCTTAATAAAATAATGATGGTGCATTGATTCTATCCAAAAAGTTAATTGTTAACAGACCTACTAAATCATGCCCAACAGCTAGCCTTATCATTTTAGGAATCCAATGGTAATAACTTTCTTCAGGCCTCAACCACTGCAAACTTAGCACACTTAAAAAAATTAGGTCATACAACATTATTTGGTAAAACAATGTTCTACATTTTTCATGGAATTGCAATCCTATAGGAGAGGGGGAGGCTAAAGGGGATGGAAATATTAAGGGGATACCACCTACTATTCAGTAAAAAATTTTCCTAATGATTTAATCTCAAAAGAAAACCTCAAATTCATAAAAGAAATTTAATGCTACCTGAAAGTAGTTATAAAGCTTCTTCCTTTAAACAATATCTACCATGGTTACCACCACTTAATTAAATCCTAGATCATATCTACAAAAGCAGTTATTGCTGAACATTAGTGTGCTAATATAAGTGAATAATTACTCAATATTTTAAAAGTAAACATTTACTGCCATTTATTATAGTTATCTTTGCACCAGCACACTTGTGACTCATTGTGTCTACATGCAAAATCATTTCACATTTCCAGGCTGCCGATGAAAGTAAAATGAGAGGGCAAAGATGAAGACTCTCAAGTGCCCTTTACAGCTATAAAAGACACAAGCACATTGAAGGTAGGAACCTCCTCTTCCTCTCACTTACATCCCACCCCCCAATCCTTTCACTGTATCCTGCACATACCAAATCTAGTGGTTAAGCACATTACCATGACCACAAATTATATTCTTAAACAAAACCCCAAAACCAAACAGGAAAGCAAAACAAAATATATCATTTTGACACAATTAAAAAATTGTATATGACCAAAAACTACCATACATTAGGCTACAAAAGAAACAAAAATAGGAAAAGATCTTTTCAACACAAATAGCAAAGGATAACATCCTCCAGATAAGAGGAAAAAAACTAACATCTCAACATCTTTTGTTTAAGACAAAAGATATAAAAAGTCAATAAAGAGGAAATCCAAATGGTCAGAAACATATAGCAAAGGTTTAACCTACTAGAAACCAGAGAAATGCAAATGAAAACAAAAAGATACCATATTCCAATTAAATATAAAAAATAAGAAATCTTGAAATATCCAACATTATGTAGAGAAAATAGTATGCATTCCTTGACAAAGTATAAACTGTCACAACTACTTTGTAAGCAATCTAACAATATTTAGTACAAATGAAAACATATCCTTGATTCAAATTCTAGGTTTATGTCCAAAATCTAGTTCATTTGTACAAAGATGTTCAGAATGGAAAATGACCTACATACTCCTTAATAGAGAAACAGAAAAGTAAGCATAAGCATATCCCTACAATGAAATACTAGGCAGAAGAACTTAAAGGGAATGAATTGGCTCTCGATAAATGAAATATCAAAAGGTTCAAAAACAGCCCTAGTCAGTTTGGCTCAGTGGATAGAGCATCAGCCCTCAGACTGGAGGGTCTTGGGTTCGATTCCTGGTCAAGGGCAACATACCTAGGCTGTGGCTTGCTCCCTTGTCCCAGTGGAGGGGCAGGAGGAAAGCAACCAATTAATGTGTCTCTCTCACTCTGATGTTTCTCTCTGTCTCTCTGTCTCTCCTCACCCCCCCCCCCCTTCTACTCTGTCTAAAAATCAATGGAAAAAAATATACTCAAGTGAGGATTAACAACAAGTTCAAAAATGTACTGGAGGTGGGGGCAAAGCAAGATACAAAATTATTCACTCATGAAAATGCTCTGGAATTAAATCATGGCAATTGTTGCACAAGCCTTGAATATACCAAAACCTGTTAAATGTTACACTTCAAAGGGGAGACTGTGATGGTATGTGAATTATATCTCAATTGAAGAAATGATTCGTCCAGTGTAACACTCTTTATGAATATTTTAAGACACAATACCCTATTACTTACAGTAATATAAATGTACAAATGTACATAAGTAGATGGAAGGAAGGCTGAAGAGCTGGAAGAAAAGTTGAATAGCATTTAAAAATGTTAGTTGAATCTATAATACGTACTGTAAATCCCTAAAATCAAAACAAGGAAGCAAATATGGTAAAATGTAAACATTTTCATTCCCGGTAGTGGGGCGTTGAATGTTTGTTATCATTCTTTCCATTGTGTTTTCCCATACTTTTTTTTTAGAACTATCAAAAGGGCACAAAACAGGCATATCACAAATGACAAAATGGTAAATACGTAATACATACATAAGATACCTGTCATTACTTATCAGCTAAATGCAAATAAAAATGGGGTATTATTTCATCTAGTAGATTGGCAAAGATTAAAAAAACAAACTGGGGGGCAGGGAGGTCAACCAAAGGACTTGTAGCCATGCAAATGAGCATGACCAATGGACACAGACAACAGGGGGGTGGTGGCATGTGCTGGGAGGCAGGAGCAGGCGGGAAGAGATCAATGGGGAAAAAAGGAGACATGTAAAACTTTCAACAATAAAGAATTTAAAAAAAACCTGCCTGGCCAGTGTGGTTCAGTGGTTGAGCCATAAGCTATGAACTTGGGAGGTCACAGTGCAATTCCCAATCAGGGCATGGGTTGCGGGCTCAATCCCAGTGTGAGGTGTGCAAAAGGCAGCAGATCAATGATTCCCTCTCATCACTGATGTTTCTATCTCTCTCTCTCTCTCCCTCTCCCTTCCTCCCTGAAATCAATAAAAATATATTTAAAAATAAATAAAAACTATTAATTCCCAGGACTGGCAACCATATGGGGAAATAGGCAGTATAAACCAGTGTAATCTTTTTGGAGGAAAGAATATCAAAATTTAAAATCTACATACCTTGATTCACCTACCTCCCATCTGGAAAGTTAACATAAAAAATTATTTTTTTAAAAATAGGAATAAATGTCAAGGACTCAGCTAGGTAACTCAGTTGGTTGGAATATCATCTGGTACACCAAAAGATTGCTGGTTCAATCCCCAGTTGGGGCAGATGCTGGAGGCAACCCATCAATGTTTCTCTCTCTCTCTCTCTCTCTCTCTCTCTCTCGCTCTCGCTCTCGCTCTCGCTCTTGCTCTCCTCCCCTCCCATTCCTCCCCCTCTCGCCTGCCCTCCCTCACTCTCTCCCCACCCTTCCTCTGTCTCTAAAAGTCAATGAAACATGTGCTCAGGTCAGGATTTAAATGAATGTCAAGGATGTTCACATAGCATTATTCATATCAAATTCAAACTGAGAACAATCTATATATCTAAATAATGTATAACAAACCTATATTCAATGCAACACCATAAAATTAAGAAGTTGATATTCCATCTATGCAAGGGTAAGAATATCTATCTGCACATCAGTGCTTTATCCCCAGCTCTGTACAATTGTGCAATGTAATTTCTATGATATTTATAACAAAAGCTCTTTTTAAAAAATACTTATGAACTACCTGTACTATCATCAATGGGCAAGTATTTATCCAAAGACTCTTTTCAGACAAGTTATAGTCCCAAAAATGAATACAGCACTACAAACAAGAATAAGGAGAACCACAAAGTATAAGAGAATAAAATATTAAAGTGTTACAATATATGTTATTAGGAAGAGAATGAACTAAAGAGATTCTGACCACATGCACACAAAACAAATGTTTTAAGAGAGTATGATTTTGTATCACTGAACAAGAGAATTTCTCTTTCTACATGTCAATTTCTTCTCTGAGGAATAAAAGCATAAACTAAAACAAAGTATAAGAACCAAAGGAACAAAATATAGAAATCTATATATTTCCATTAGGGCAATGTGAAACATTATGTTTCAAAGATCAAAAATATTGTATGTTCTAGTCAAGTAAATTAAAATCCAGTAAAGTTCAGTAACATATTGAATCCTTGCTTAATTTTGTAATTGGTATAATTGTATTTGATGTCTTCCCCCTGCAAGTTCTCTTTTGAAAACGTAAGTCACTAAGAGATTTTAAAAAAATTCCACATCTTAGAACTATAAAAGCTGTGTTAAGTAGTAGGAGTCATCTGTAATAAATGACCAGAAAAGAGAACTGAAGGGCTAAGGTTAGTCCATGGGAGACCACTGGTAGAAAACTTCAAAGAACCAAGAGAAGGACAAAGGATCTTTAAGGTAAAATTATGAAACACATTGATACCACTTACCCTGTCTATCTCATGGGGATAATTCTATGGAGGGTCCCCTAAAATAATAGATGTAAAAGGCTTCTACAGAATACAAATAACACAGTATAAAATGGAGATTAAGTATACAGTATATCCAATAAAACCAAAGTTTGGGATTTCCTGTTCTGAAAAATATTGTTAGGTAATTGTTACACTGGAATTTACCCAGGCAAATGCCTTGGAAGATTTATCTTTTCTCTTTCCACTAAATGAATGTCTTATTAGCAACAATAATGGTTTTTAAAAATCAGCTTCCACTTATTAAGAGGGCAGTTTATATGTGCCGGTTGTATACTGAATGCTTTATACTAGAGGTCTTCAAGTATACTCTGGGGACCCCGGGATCCCCAAGACCTTTTCCAGGGATTGGCAAAGTTAAAATTATTTTCATAACAACTCTAAGACATTAGTTGCCTTTTTTCACTCTCATTCCCTCCTGAGTGTACAGCAAGACTTTTCCAGAAGCTACGATGACATGTGATAACACAACAGATTGAGCATAGAAGCACATAACAGGATCCAGTTGTCTTCTATTTAACAAAACATTAGAGAGACACAAAAAATAAAACAATGTCACTCTTTTTCCTCTCCTTTGGGTTTTAGAATTTGTTTAAAATGTCTCTGCTTTAATATCTAATCCAGTAAATGTTAACAAATAAAACTTGCACAGAAAAAGCTCTTTAAAAGTCTCCAACTTTTAAGTGGAAAGGGGTCTGAAGACCAATACATTTGAGAACACCTGATTCATATTCAATCAACTTCTGAGGTACTGGTTCTGCTCAATCATCATTCCTTTAACACAAATGAGGACACAACTGAGAAAAAGACACAGAAGTGACATACTCAAGATCACACCAGACACCAGACCTCTCTTAAATCAGCATTTGAATACAAGTCCTAACCTGAACTCCTCACAATTGAGCAATTCAAGATAGTTCAAGATCACTTTTAGATAGTTACATGTTAATCCCTGTTTAAAAGGCAATGTTCTATACTGGGTCTTTACTCTTTGACTTTCAGTCTTAAAAAGTAATGACTGCTCATTGGAGTGCTTTAAATATATAGAATTATCTTTTTTTTAATCAAACACTGTAAAAATAACCACATAACCACCAGCAGCTTCAGCACCTTCTGAGAAAACTATTGATAAGAGTTTTTACTTACATACATATATGCATAAATATTTTTACCTGGTTAAGCACATTTTTTAATGGATCACAATGATTTAGTAACTAGCTTTATTTCACTTAATTTATCTTTAAGATCTTCCCTCAAATAGGTTTCCCCCAAATAGATTTACCTCTTTATGTATAGATTACCATCACTGACTCATACTCAATTGAGAAAAGTCCCCTTACGGCTTACTATTAAAAAAGTCACAAGAGAGATGATGTGCCTTTGTGTAATTGTGAAGCCGTATCTGTTAAAAAAAAAAAATTCCTAGAAGTAAAATTCTGGGTCAAAGGTTATAAACGTTTACAATCTTATTAGATTTTGCCAAATGCCCTCTAACATCCCTGTGCCCAATTTACATTATCACTAACACCACATAAGAGTTCCTCCAGCAACTGAGTTTTCGGGTGCCATAGAAAATTACACTTACATTGCTTCAAAATGCCAAGTAATAAAACTGTTCTCACTGGTCATCTTAAATTCCATACAGAATTCTACAAAAATCTTATTAACACTCACTGAGTGTATCAGTATAGTTTTCCATCTTTATTTTTCCTTACACCTTATAAATACCTCAAAAGAGAAAATACACCAGGTGCATACAATATCTGCAACTAGTAAACCCTCAAATTTTAGATACCCTGATAAAAAGTTATTCAAATTATTTCAGAACACAAATCAGAACGACACAGTAAAGCTGGGTCAAACACTTAAATCAAAGTAAAGTTATATATGTGGATTTAATAGGCTTTATCTGCCCACTCAAAGGAATAAGGCTACAAATAAAAAGCTATCAATTCATACCACTGGCCAAATTAGCTTACATAAAATAATAAGCAACAGATTTCATATCATAAATGTCAGTGGAACAGATTGTAATAGTAAGGATAGCTGTAATTGAAAAGAAAGCTCATTCAAATTCATATCATACTGTAAATGAAAACATTAATTTTTAAATGAAATGTTTTGAATGTAACTATTCATTTTAGTCATATCAGAGTATTATAAATCTTTGGTACTAATAAACAAGAAATGGTCTTTTTTTTTTAAAGTAGATGGTTTTAAAATGCATTATACTCTGACCTGTCTATTCTGTAACAGTTAATGAATACTCTAGGCTTCACCATTTCAACAAAATCTTTCTCTCTCTCTCATTCACTCCTCTCTCTCATTTAGGACTTTAGGATTTGTGTTAGTTTTAAATTGAAAATCTCCAATACATCTTTGGGACAGAGTAAAATCTCATTAAATCAAGTTCAATTAGCTCAATCCTGAAATGGCATGTGTAATTCTCATTAGGCAACAAGTTGATGATACTATAATTTCTTCCTCTACAAGTTCTCATAATATTACTGTGAAATAAAGGAAATCAACCTGAAAATTAATTCACTTTTTCAAACCAAAGATTTATGAAACTAAGGAAGGACTCATCCATCTTCGTGGCTAAGGGATTCATCCTCAGTGGTAAGGTCCACTTCTGTTTATCTGCTATTGTGTATAGTGAAAGTGACTTAACTTATTAATAGCCATTCAGAGTTTGGAATATGTGCATTCCCTTTAAGTATTTTGTGACTCAGATTTTTCACAAAGCCATTTTTGTAGTTTCTCCCATTTTCAATCCTAACACGTATAAATCTATAATATCGCAAATACAGCACCTTAAAAGGTATAGAAGTTGACTTAGAAATGCCTGGCATTTTTATTTTGTGCCTATTCTTATCAGTTTGAAAGACATTATAGGCCAAAAAATTAGTCCCAGGATTAAGTGGCATGTTTGGTGTTAAATGAATTTACAACTATCCCCAATGAACTGAGAAACCTTCCCTTGCAATCTGAATCATGTGTAATTACAGTATGACAAGGTCTCTCCTGGGCTATGTAAGCTGGCATTTTTCCCAGGACTTGTCACATCATGGGAAGCACACATACAAATAAAAATCCAAAAATAAACATTTTAAAACAATGGCTTATAGACTACAAAAAGAAACTCCACAGTTGAGAATAAAAATTGAAGAGCCCAACGGACAAGCTGACATCTCACCAGAGACATCTGGGAGACACAGTATTATCAAGTGGCTTACCATGCCTAGCAACAGCTCTCAGGTGTGGGCTGTGTGGGCAGCACCCTCACATTTCCTCAGGCTGGACAGAAAACCATTAGATATGGGGAATAAAAGGGAACATCACCACACATAACCACAAAGCAGAGAATAGTGGTGAAATATGGGGAGATTGATCATCTTTAATTTCATAATGCCAATTTGTAGATTGTTAAGGCACCTAAACAAAGTTATCTTAAGAGCTACATCCTCTGCCAACTGACTTAGTTTCCCTGATTCAATAAAAATGTTTTTTGTTGTTGTTGTTAAAGTGTATTTCACCTCGAAGTGAATAGCAACCAAACAGTCATAATAGTGTGTACCAAGGATCTTAGAAGATGGTTTCTTTTGTTTAAATTCCTCTGCAGTGGCTCTATGGGCACATGGATAAGGGAGAGGGCGAATTCCAAAAGGTATCATACCCAACCTCTTAGAGGGACAGAAACTTGACAATACAATTTTGAGGAAATATTAATATAATATCCCTGGTTGTATTTTGATAGAAAATGCTAGAAAAATCTAAATGGCTTTTCCAATAGGCCATGCATATTCCTCCCCATCTATTAGAAGCTGGATTCATTTAATAACCATCCAGCAGAGCCCATCAAATTCAACTATTCAAGTTTTCAAAAGGAACTATAAAACAGACCACTAAAGGCAAAACATACATCGTACATCGCAGTACACGAGCTCTGGAAACAAAAATAAGCATTAACACAAGCCTCTACCACCTCCAAAGCACACAGCATTTCTCTTTATTCCGTCCCCTGAATGTTCAATAATTTCCACGTAGCTCTAAACAGAATGGATTTATTATGATGTGACCTTAAGAAGCTGCAGGAGTTCTAGATGCCAATAAAGATTACGGATCAAATGGAAGATAACTACTAACCATTGTGTCCACTTAGATAAATAAACCTGCTCACAAACAAAGCACCTTATTGTATTTATATTGTTGCCTCCACTAATCCAACTAAAACAACCAGACAGCTTTCCTGAGGCTGTGGGCAACAGAAATCAGGATTTCTCAAACTCTCAATTTCTTTTAAAATAACACCCGGTTTCTTTTCTTCAAAACTGTCTTATCCTTTCTGGAAAATGTATGGGAACCCCAAGGCTCAGCAGGTTTACGCAAACTAGAGACCAAGGCTAAAAACCAAGGTGGGGAAGGACTGAAACACAGGACAAAACATCGTTCCTCTGAAACTTAGACTGGACCTCCTTCCCTTGCAGATCACATCGGCAGACATTCCATTTCGGAAGGTTGTTCAAAATCGAATGAACAGTTAAGTACCATTGGGGGACTATGGGTGAGTAAACCCCCCCAACTAAACATGAAATCTTAACCGTGTAGGCTGGGGGTGGCTAATCCACAAAAGGAAAAGTCTGTGACAACTGGGTACTCAATGCCTCCTATACAGGGAGGAAGGTAGAGGAGACCCCAAGAGAGGTGACTTCTCGAGAAGGAACAATAACTACATCCCATACATTCTCTGCCAATAACGCAGGTAAGTCTCCATTTCTTTGGGGGGGAGGGAGGGGGGAAGGAACTCAAGCTGTTTATTCCCTCCAGCCCCACTCCCCACACCCAACAACTAATTGCACCTTTCCCACAGAACCCGCGGCTAACCCCAGAGGACCAGGGAAGGCTGGCTTTGGGATGAATAAACACTCGACACCTGACGGTGCTTTCTCTTCGGTGACTTTCACGCAGCCAAAGCCGCCTGCACAGGCGGGAGCCCGGACCTCGCCAGCGCGGCGCCGCGCACCCGGGTCCCAAGGCTCCGCGGGCGAGCGCGACTGGGCGGGGGGCGGGTGGTGGAGAGAGGGGAGGGAGAGGGGCCGGGGACCGCCGGGCCAAGCGATTGTTCCCTCCGCCAGCAAAGACATTTTTTATCGAGCTCCTTTTGTACTCGAGCCCTACCTCTTTTTGGCCTAGGGAAGCTTTCGTGCAAGTGGAAGACGACTTTCTCCACAAAGTGCTGAATGTTACTGTGCTCCGGGCCGCGCACGAACACCATCCAGTCGTGGGTGAAGCCCTCCACGGTGGGTTTTTTCCTCACCTGGGCGCGGTGCCCCAGCTCGAGCTTCACCTGCACGGCACACTGCGGGCAGCGGGAGGAGAGACAGCCGTGAACGACAGGAAGGCGACCCGTTCGACCCTGCACATTGCGCCTGACATTTTGTTTTCCTCCTTGAAACGCACATAAAAGGCAACGGCGGTGCCCTCTGCATCCACGTTTCACGCGCGTGGGCGCGCACCCTCCACACCCCCCCGATACACCCCACCAGCCGGTCCGGCCCCGGCGCCCCCGGCCCAGCATCTACACCGGCCTGGATTGTAACGGAATGTTACCCCCCTTAGGAAGGGGGTGCGGGGTCTGGGGAAAGAGGGAAAGCACACTCAGCCACTACAAGCACGACAACAAATGCATCGGAAACAAATTAGAAGACTATTAGGACACGAAGCCGGGGCGGTTTCCCGGCGTGGGAGGGGAGGGAGCTGGGACTCCGAAGAGGGTTCGGACGAGCCCCCTCCCTGAAAGTACCACGGCGACAGGCACACGCCGAGGAAGTCTTTGTGTACGTGTGTGTGTGTGTGCGTGCGTGTGGAGCGCTGTGCCAGGCTGAATGGAAACTACAGGCAGCCTCTGCCGATGGGCACAAACTCCCGTGCTCCTATCACGGGGTTCGTGCACAACAAAAATGAGACCCGGTCACACACATACACACGCCCGCAGGAACACGCCGAGGCATCCATAACTTAAGGCACCCCGCACCCTCCAGCGAAAAGCCCCACGCGATCGGCGAGGCCATCCTAACGGAGCCCCCGCAACACACTTCCAAGAGCCAAAGTGGCCCCAAAGTACCTCCCACCTTCCCCCAAAAATGAAATTCAGAAAGGCAGGGCGGCGGGCGGACAGTCACGGAGCCTGGGCTGCGCGCAGCCCCTCGCGGGGGCAAAGTTGCGTGCGGCCCCGCCGCTGTCAGCCCGCACACTCCGGCTCACACACGCGCGCCGCGGAAAACGCACCATCGTAGCGGCCGCCGAGGCTGCTCACCGCGTCCCCGGACTGTGCCTGCGGCTCCCGGCGGCGGCTGCGGCTGAAATATGGCTGAGTTATTATTCGCCTCCTTCCACCGTGTGTGTGTGTGTGTGTG